>MU968389.1:8722769-8933823 GCA_034641835.2 Pinus albicaulis
TCTTCTTAAGTTCCTCATTTTCCCTTTTCAACTTGTTAATCTCTTCCATGGAAGCCATATGTCTAGTTAGGAGATATTATTCAAAGTCTTCTTTGTTCTTTTCATTTTCTAGGTCTTCTTTATTTATTTTTTCATCTCTCTTATCTTCAGTTTCCTTGATGGGTTCTGGATTTTTTTCTTGTTTTTCATCATCCTCTTGACTAGAGATCATTTTTAATGCTCCTTTTGAGTGAATATCATGAATTTTGTCCCATATTCCTTTTGTTGACAAACATTTTTTTAAATTTTCCTTCATAGAATCAAGTAGCCCATTCAAGATTTCTTTCATTGCTCTTGTATTATATTCCTTGGATTCTCCTTCCATCATCTTGTCAGTAATCATTGATTTTGAGACTTCAACAACTTGAATCTTTAATAAATTCCTCATTCTTTCCACCCATATATCAAAGTTTCCATTGAACAATGGAGCCTTCACAAATTCATTGACTTCAAATTCAATCATTGAGGAAGACGCATCTTTAGGAGGATTGTGGACTTTCTTCCTTGGCTTCTCCATTTGTGTTCCAATGATCAACCTTCAAGATGTTAGGCTTTTAGTGAAGGCACCTGGCTCTGATTCCAATTATTGGAAATACCGAGAGGGGGGATGAATCAATATTTCTTTTCAATTGTTATTTTTACCAGTTATATCAATTATATTTAGAAAAAAAAAATGAACAATAATAATACATAATTTCATTACTCTCTTGTTTACAATAAATCCAATACAATAGTGTAGGGCTCCAACCCTAGATGAAGACACTAATCTTCAATCCTTCCAGGCACCAACATGTACTTTTCCAAGCACCAACTTGGACTTCACGAGGCACTAACTGATAGGGCACCAACCCTATCTTCCAAGGCTCCAACCTTGTCACTTTGAGGCTCCAACCTCTAGGGATCCAACCCTATCTCTGGTACAGGATCCGACCTAGTTTCTTCATGACTCATATCCTCTAGGGCTCCAACCCTATCTCCCAAGGCATCAACCTTGTCTCTACAAGCCTCCAACCTCTTGGGATCCAATGCTCAACTTCACTTTGTAAAAATGTGTTTTTTTACTCCTCAAAACTCCCAAAGTATTCTTCAACGAGCCCTCTCACTCTTGAGCTATCCCCTAACTTAGTCTCCACATCATGTGATCAATGAAAACCTTGATATCTTAGTCGGTGTCACCATTCCTCTTCATCGTACCCAAGAAAAGATATCCAAATCACCTCATGATGATATCACAGTCTTAAATGATATCTTTAAGACCTTCAAGGTGTCTTTGATAGGAAGCCAAAGTTCTTCAATATGATGTCTTCAACACAATGTTCAAAGATTGCCTTGATGCTTCAATACTCCTGCTCCAAGAGTTCTTCAATGAGGCTTCTTAATATCTTCAATCACTGAACCAAATATGTTCCAGCGTCTACTATCTTCAAGTTTCACAAATAATCAAAATATCTTTCAATGCATCAAGGTTTATGACTAGTGTTTCTAGCATTGTTCCTTCAACCAAAGTCTAAACTTAATAATGTTCCTTCAAGAAGGTCTTTGCTGTAGACTAATAGAAAATATCTAAGCCAAATTCAATATGCAATAAACATTGTGTCTCTAATGAATATATGCAAGGATAAAATCCCAATTTTGTGTTTCCAAGGTGATTGGAAGTGATCCTTTCAAGTAGTTCTACTTGGTATAAGTATTCCATGGAATTAGGGACTTAGGGAAAAAAATAGAATTTTAATTGTGAAATGTATGTAAATATAAGTAAAACTATCAAGAATCAACATAGATCCATCTTAAATTTAGATATACCTTGGGTTGAAATGACTCATATCTATTTTCTTTAATTTTAACTATTATAATATATATATTTTTTTATTTAAAAATATTTTATATAAAAATGAAACTGAAATATTTTATTTAATATTATGAATCAATTCCATGTTAAACTAGAGGAATTATACATATCTCTAACACTAAATTTTCAAAATGGCCTCTAAACAATTTTATATAATTATGGAACAAATCCATATTCAATTCTTTAACATATTGTTAATGTTAGTTTTTGTATAGTGGTTTAATATAATATTTTACAAACCTGATGACTTATGGAAGCTTCTACGAGAAAAGAAAAAATGGGAGAATGGAGGAAAGCTTAGGATTCATACATTATCAATTTTGATGGCATGCCAAAGAATAGTGCAAAGGTAGTAGGAGTAGGAGTGGTTATCCATAACCTCAAAGGAAACAAAGAAATAGACTATTTTCAGGGCTTTCATAGGATAACAAATAACCCCACTGAAGCATATGGGTTTCTATAGGGTATCATGCTAGCAATAGTAGAAAATATTGAAAACAAGGTGCTAATGGGTGATTCCTTGATATCTATCTAGCACTAGGTGCATAGAACCTTTCCAAAAGTGTGCAAGTTACGAGGTGTCATAGGAAGGATCCAAACTCTGAAACCATCCCTTTTCAAATTTAACTTTTATCATGTCCTAAGATGGAATAATGTTGAATCATATTGTCTTGCTAATGAAGGTGTAAAATAGAAAGAAGGGATGCCAGTCCTAAATTTCTCCCATCCCTTAACTATGGAATTGTTTGAATTAAAAAATGAAATTTCGGGGAGGGGGAGGGTCAAAAAAATCAATGTGCCCCCCCCTCCCAAAGTGCATCATGCACAACATAATATTAATTTCAATTTAGTTGGGACTAGATGCATAAACATGGTGGAAGATCGAAGGAATTATATCATTCATTTGTTGTCGCAACTCTTTCCCTTATTTGTGTTCTCCCAAGCCATCAATGACAAAGTGATAAAACACAATTTATTGTGTGGATAAGGAATTAAGTCCTCTATTTATCCCTTTGTATTCATGGCATAAATGATAGATATTAATAGTGGTTAAGGTAGAGTTATTTGATGCGGTCTTGAGGAGGTAGAGAAGGTGTAGTTTCTTTGGGGGATCTAGAGCAAATGACGGATAACATTACTTGTTTGCTCCCTCTTCTTTATTACTCAATTGTGGGAATGTTTCAGAGGTCCATAATTTGGCTTCCAACATTCTAGAATTGATACCAATCCTATGGTAGTAGTCTCAAATCTAGTGGGAAGCTCTTGGCACCAAGAAAGCATTGCCTCTCGCTTATTTTAGCCTAAAGGTAATTAAAAAACTTACTGTGATAATTAATTTTTCTTCAATTTTCAAGAAATAGAGGTGAGGCTAGTTAGGAATGTATTGCTGACATTGAGCCGATGTAAAGTTTTAATTTGGGAAGTGATTATATGGAAACTTTTGGGGACAATTTACCCCTTGTATCATCCCTTTAAGGCATCCTTGATGTTGTGTCTTTGTTTTTGTCTTAAGGATTTAAGTTCTTTCTGTGGGGAGAATCACAAGGGCATACTAGCCCTTAGTGTTTCTTATACCTCTAACAATTGAACATTCAACAATTAATTTATAGTGGGGTGATATTGTGATACAAGAAGCTCTTGTTAAGATATTGTAATGGAATCGTTGGAGAAATGAATGGATAGGTTGAAGGAAAACCAAGAAGTTGTATGTACCAAACACAAATAGGTCTTTGTTTGTGTCCTGATAGTAATGGAATTACTAATGGAAGACATAACTTAGTAAATACGATTATAGGTTGAGGGAGATGGTCTTTTCCAACAACTAAAGGATCTATGAGCATTAATTAAATCCTTTTCTTTTCATATCTCCTCCAATCTAAATTAGGATAGTGTATACAATGTAACAAAATTAGTTTTGAATATACCTCTTATAGCAAAGGATAAATCTCGAACTTATTCAGTGGAAATTACATCAAATTTTCTATGTATTGTAATTTTTGTATGACCTTCCTAGTCATTTGGAGAGTGTATTCTTATAAAAACTTGCAATTTAGGAAAGTTAGCAAAGGAACATATATGATAAATGAAATTATTGATTACATTATACTTATTTTTTACCTAGAATGGAATTTAAATTTGATCACATGACGTATAGGTTGTGATCTAGGTGCAAAATTTTACTTATTATCAAACTCAAGGCCCAAAATTTTGCTTAATATTAAATTCACACACACACACACACACAATATTTTACACAATAATAATAATAATAATTGTGTGGAGAAATCGGTGCTGCCCAGGCCAGTATGCAAGAGATGTCACGTCCTGTAAACATTTTTCCTCAGTAAAAATAAAATAAAATAAAAATAAAAATAACGTTATATTAAAATAAAAATTCCAAGTTATAATTTTTTATTCAATTTTTTTGGGTGATTTAGGTAAACTTGAAATAAAAATTGAAATAACCCTATGTTAAAATAAAAATAACCCTATGTTTACTCTAGATTAATAATAGTTTTATTAAATATTTCTAGGTAGTTAAGGTAAACTTGACTTGGTTAACTTTTCGATGGTTTTTTAGCTCCAAGTTTATAAAAACCTGTGGTATTTTACATGATATTCATGTGGACTATAGGCTATTTAAAGGGGGGATAAAACCAACCTAGATCCATCTTAACTTTGGATCTACCAAGAGCGAAGAGGGATCAAATATCTTGAGATGAAAATATCTTAAGTGTTGAAAAATGTAGCAAGAAATTCTCAATTTGATTTTGAATTATTAAATTGAGAAAATTTAAATTTCCACATTAGCATAAAACTTGGATGCAGTTAACTTGTGTTACATGTCTTTTGTCACTTATTTTACTCAGTCAATTCGAGTTGGAGGAGTTAGAGTTCAGTTAAGAATTTGTGATTGCTAATTTGTATAAGCAATCAAGTTCAATTATCTAAGGTTGTTTTGAGTTAAACTAGTTTAAACTATTGGAGGAACTAGTGGAGGGTCAAGTTGCGTAGTGGTACTTTAGTCAAACTTAGTGATAATCCATTTAGCTAATCAATCAACCCAAAATAGCTAGTGCATGTAGAGAATTCAAGTTCTTCAAGCTTGGTGGAGATTCCAATGTAGTGTAACATCAGTTGTAGACTAGCCTTGAGTGTACATGTGTTGCATGAAGTCAAATGATCAAACTAAAGGAATTACAAAGTAAATTTGAGGAATTTCCTAAATAGTAGGCGCCTAATTCCTCAAGGAAAAATGCATGGAAATAGGAGCTCAAGAAGAGGAAAATTTTGATTGAGTCTATATCGCAGGCCTTTAGCAAGGTAGAGATAGCTGCACTTATAGGTTGCATGAGCAGAAAAGTACTAGCTTTACAATTTATTATTATAATTTAATTTTATACATTATGTTAATATTTTTCCTAGGAAAAAATGTTATTACATGCATGTGATTTTTTCTTGCATGTCTAACATTTTTGTTCTAAACTGTGAATTAATGTTCGCAGAGCAGTAGAGTAGGTTTTATTTTGTGATTTTCATTAAAGCTTCATGAGAAGTTGAAAATATACATTATAATTTATACATGGCATCAAATAAGGATTCACATTAGAGAAGGAAATTCGAAGTTGTTTCTTAGCAGTTTCAAATTTGGAGGTTAGTGTAGCAGGATTTATTTAGATATGAGAAGATACAATTCAATGGAATAAGGATATATGATTTGGAAGGCACCACTAATTGTTTTACATGGAAGGATCGAATAGAGGGGGTATTGGATTACATTGGACTACTTAAATATTTCAAGTCATATATTACAAGACCACTAGCAGTTGATGCCCAAGACCTTGCTTAGTGGAAGAAAGATGTAGCCAAGGTGAGGATAATCCTCTTAGAGGGAGTATGGGATCACATTGTATGAAATATCCACGGAAATGAAACTTCATAACACTGATAAAATTGTTTGAGAATACTAGTGACCACTTATGGATAAACTTTGAAGTATCAAGATGTAGAAGAATGAAACTATTCCACATTATCTGAGTAGGTTCACATGGTGTCATGATTAACTAGGTGGGGTTAGTTTTACTATCCCTAAATATGACTTAGTAAACCTAGCCCTTCTGGGACTTCCCAAGAGCTGGCATAACTATAAAAATTAAGTTAATGGGAGGGAGAAACTACCAAATTGGGAGCAATTATGGTATGATTTGGTACAATAGGAAACAAGGTGGAATACTAGATATGGGACATCATACAAGGGTGAGGATGAAGAAAAAATTTCATTGGATGGAAAGGTAAAGAAGGGAAAAAAAAAGAAATATCAATCCAAACCATAATCCAATTAAGCGGGCAAGAAGAAATATTTGTTAAAAATCAAATGCTTCCATTGTCATAAATTCAGACATTATTCCACAAAGTATCCACACAAGGAAAGAAAGAAGACATTAAGAGGAGAAGTAGGTGAACCTTTTGCTCGATAGTTCGATCTTGAAATTACCCTCACTGCATGCATGGAAATGATAGTGAGGAGGAGCATGCGCTACGTGGACTCGGGTGCATCATTTAACATGACAGGGTGTAAAGACTTTTTCAATGACCTAGAAGAGAAATAATTGCAGATGCACATTGATATGGAGGATGATATAAGGTATAACGTGACCCAAGTTGGTACAATCACCTTTCAAAGGGAGTTAGGCTCCCCCCTCAGGCTCAAGGATGTGATGTTCATTCCAGGCCTAAAGGAAAATCTCGTCTCTATTGCAGTTTTGGAAGACTGTGGTTATGATGTGATATTCAGCAAAGGAAATTCATTCCTAAGAGACATAGCCACGAGACAGGTGAAGAAAATCGGGGTTCATGTGAAGAACCTATATAAGATATATGTGGAGGATTGTGTTGCATTAAGCACTAAGGTAGAGAAGTTGCAGAGTCGTGGCATCAATGAAATTTTGCATAGAATACTTAGCCATTTGCATCATGGTGCCCTGAAGATCATGCATTAGATAACCACGGGCCTTATAAAAGTATAAATTGAGCATAAAGACATATGAAAAGGATGTACTTTACGAAAATACACAAAATCGACATTCCATGAGCAGGACAACAAAGCACATGCAGTCCTTAAAAGGATTCACTCTGATATTTGTGGAAATTTCTCGACAACCTCCACTGCAAGGCACAAATGTTTTTCCTTTTTATTAATGACTTCTCACGAAAGTGTTGGATCTTCCTCATGCAGCAGAAAGATGATACATTCTCCAAGTTCCTAAAATTCAAGGCACTGGTGAAGAAAGAAACTGGCAAGAACGTTAAGGCTCTCATGAGTGATAATGGAGGTGAGTACATGTTGAATGAATTTATTTATTTTTTTGCAAAAGAAGAAATTTGACGAGAGTTGACAACACCCCACAACCCACAAAAGAATAATGTGGTTGAGAGAAATGATCATAGCATTGTGGGAGTAGCAAGGGCGATGTGGCATGACCAAGGCCTACCTCTACATTTGTTGGTCGTGGTATGCAACACAACCGTCTATTTGTAGAACTGGAGTCCTCATCAGATTCTAGGCATGATTACAATGGAGGAGACCTTCGCAGGGAGAAATCTGGATGTCTCGCACTTAAGGATTTTTGGAGCCTCTATCTACTTCCATGTCTCCAAAGAATCAAGGAAAAAACTAGAGCCAGAAAAATAATTTTGCGTATTTTTGGGTTACACAGAAAATCCCCACAACTACCATGTGTACTGGCCATCCCTTAGAACTACAGTTGTGAAAAAGGATGTAAAATTTGATGAGGAGAAAGTTATGCAGTGCTCTCTTGAGAGGGAGCTTCATATCCCACTAGAAGAGGATCTCTTAGCTCCAAAGGATGAGCCTCAAGAAGTTGTGGATCAACCACAAATTGAGGAGGAGAGAGTGGATATAGCCACTCAAGCAGAACCATCTAAAGAAGGAAGGAAAAGAACTAGGGAATGTGAGAGACTTTTGCATGCACTAGTACAAAATGGCTAATTAGTTACTAAAAAAGCTACTATTTTTTGGTCGGTGACTAATAGTAGCTAATTTATAGTATCTTATAACACGACCAACTTTTAGTCGGTTTTACCTTAGTCATTAATTGATTGTCTCAATATTATTGTCTAGTAGTATATTTAGTCATTAATTTGGTCATTAATTTAGTCATTAATTGCCACAATTAATGACCAAATATACAACAAAATATATTACTAAATGATTACCTCAAAAAACCAATTAATGACCAAGGAAATATGACCAAAATATTGGTTGTATTCTGAGATACTGTAAATTAGCTACTAATAGTCATATATATACAAAATTTAGTCATCGTTTGAAACCAATTAATTACCAAAGAAATATGAGTAAATTTTGGTCATGTTATAAGATACTATAAATTAGCCACTAATAGTCATATATATATGAAAACTTTTGTTGTTATTTGTAATCACAAATTTATCATTTGCAGTAGTCATTTATCTTTTTTGGGTAATTTCACGTTCATTATTTTAATGACTACTTTAGTAGTTTATATTCATTTAATTTACTTTCATTAACAACCATTATAAGTAACTAATTTAGTCGTATATTCATTTTATTTTTGTTCATCATTAATCAACATAAACTACAAATTTTGTAGTTTTAGTTTTATTTTATGTGTTAATTATTAATCAACATAAATTAATTAGTATGATTTTGCTACTAATTTATATTAAAAAAATGTCACACAATGTACATGTTCATCTAATATTAAAACACAAAGTTAAAAATGTTAATTACAATACTAAATAATATCAAGTGAAACTATAAATAATTTCAACTACATAAATTATATTATATAAAATTTCAAGTATTACAATATGAGTTTCCAACTTAATATTGGTTGGAGTACAATTTACACATGAAATATTGTTTCATCACTTCAAAACATTATCATTGTGTTTCCAAGGCATTGTAGGTGAATTCACTGACTCTAAAGGCTTAACCATCAATCTATGTGTGTTTCTTATGCGAGATATTGGCTCTACAGGTACCACTGGACCAGTTCTCTTCTCTCTCTCTTTAATTTTCATTGTGTCGCTACAGTGTTATTGTTCTCCTCTTTCTTCAATTATCACTTCTTACCGTCAATACTGAATTCCTTTTATGAAAAATAAAGAAGATACAATACAAGTATAAGACATGAAATCCAATGAACACTAGAATATAAAATAAAGTAGAATATAAACTATTTATATGATATATACCTCAACATCGACAATATTGTCAATGTCATTTTCCCCCATAAAAGAAAGAGACTCAAACAAGTTTTTTTAGTTGGGGAATAGTGGCTACTATGTAGCTATATGACCTACATAAACAAATCAAATAAAACGTCACCACAGAAAATAATACCTTAGGAAAATTAGTATTCAAAATTTAAGGAAAGCTTAGGCACAATCATACCAACTAAGTTACATTCTAAAAACACTCAAGTAGTAGATTACTTATATTATTTGGGAGTGCAAACAAAACTCCTAGAAAATTCCAAAGCTAAGTCTAGAATAAAATGAAATGAAGCAAAAAGGATACAATAATAGCATAGCCTTGTATACATATATATAGCCGGATAATGTAGAAGGCTAAGTGAATATGTCCAAGGTTGGAGGTCGATGATGTCAAGAATGCCCAAGTCTTATGAGCATTTCTTCAGATAAAAACTACTATTTGGGTGAATTATCACATATGAATAAGTCAACTAGTTTATATCAAATTATTAATGTTTTGCTTATATTTATGAATCACTACAGTATAAGTGGATAAATTGCAAAGAAAAATCCCTTCCCATTGTGTTCCTGGCCTATGGTACAATATATTAGTTGTGATTTGGAGAAAATTTCCAGCATCAAAAATATGTAACAATCACCACTAGTAATCCCCCAAATAGGATTATTTTGGAATGTAACTTTCAGATTCCAATTGTTATGTGATTCTTGAATGGAAAATACACACTGAATTCCAACACCAAACTTCCAATTTGAGGGAACATATGCGGCCATTCTCAATCACTCAATCTCAAAACATTAGTAACTATTATAATGAAAAGATAAAATAAGAGTAGTTTTCATCTATTTTGCAGATTTACATGCAAAGAACCAATAGTTTTACCATATTTACCATACTTGTAATTTCCAATATATAACACATTGATTGATCTTTTACGACAAATAATTTACTCAATACAAACAATAATTTAACATATTACAACAATACCACCAATTTTTTATCCTCAATTAGTTCAAACTAGTTAGGACAAAAACTTCAAGAAAGAGCAACAAGTAAAAAAAATAAATCCATCAATTAATAATCAATCAAAAAAGGATAAGATTTTTTATGAAGCTTGTTAAACAAATATAAATATTGACAATACACTACAAATTTTTAATACATTTGTCACCCTGGAAATTTTCAAATGTCTATTTTCTAGACACTTAGCAAAATCAAGCAGTTATGAATATATTTGATTTTTTTTTATGAAATTGCATATATATGTAATTAGTTTTTCGAGTACCTTCCATGGATATGAAAATGTGCTTCTTCTGCATTGGGAAGCACACCAACCAAGGAGTTTATGCCATATCCATCCAAAAAATCAAGTGAAGGAGAAGAAGAATAAATTAGAAGTGTCTTCTAAATTCTTCAAGTCAGAAATATCCGTAATTGTATACATTGTTGAGTTATAGATATCAATTTTCTGCTATATGATTTCCATGCTTCAAGGTTAACCAAATTAATTGTAAGAGTAGAAATTGATATTTTATGAGTGCTACTTGACATGCTACATCTTACTCCTCTCTTAGAAGATGGTTTGATAACCTTTTTCTCTTCTTCTTCTAGCCTCACATTTATGAAAGTTGAGCCACGTTCCTCTACTAATTTTTGTAAGATCTCAACCAGTTCTTGTGGAGATAGTGGGCCTTCAATTTAGCTCAAAGAAGAAATAATTCCTTATAGAGGGAAAAAGAGATGACTTGATCACTAATAATGGTAGTGATATCACTTTTAGTGCTATAAATTCTAGCCACAAAGAAGCTATAAAAATGTACCCTTGCCACATAATGCAATATTATTTATTTGGTGAATTAAAGGTATCTCATCTATAGATAAATTTAAGTAGTTGAGATATATCTTCATAATTAGGGATGTTGTGTAGTAGAGTTATCGAGGTTATACATTTGGAAATTTTGAGCTTGATACTCCTCATATAAAGGTAATCTAATATTTGCATCAATGACCGAAAGGAGCATAGAGAGTACATTATATGTGACATATAGATGGGTCTGATGCATATTTCATCTCACATACATATGGTCCTAATGGATATTGCATGATATATCATCTTTCAGTAATAACCTAATTACAAACATAACAGTTGTTGCGCTTCTAATCTTACTTCTAAGCCCTGAGATGAAAAATTATCCTTTCTTGAGGCCCTTGTAATAGATTTGATTGGAGAAAAGTTTTATACCCTCCATGGGGAATGCCTAGATGTACCATTCAAAAGGTAGGATGTCTGATCATAATAGATCATCAAGGATATGTAGAGTTATTCCTTAAATGATAAAATGTGCCTAAATCTTATATCGAAAATGGCTAAATTTGGAAGAAAACATTGTGGTTTTATTGATAAACATTTTGATGAAAGCTATAGTATATATATAAAGAGGGTTGTTGTAACAACCATTAAAACATATTGTTTCTCTCTAAATGATTTTTTCTCTTGTTATTCTTGAAATATACTTATTCCTTACAAATTCACAAACTAATAATAAAATCCCTAGGATTCCCTTTTTATCATTTGTTCATTGGAATAAACTATTAATTGAGGTGAATGACCCTAATGGAGTTAAAAGGCTTATTTTTATTAACCCTTCCTTCAATCAGGCTGAATTGGTGTAATAATAGGATTTCACATGTTCATACTACATATAATGAGAATTTTCACTATCACATGCTTGAATGGAATATAAGACTTTGAACAGGAATGCAAGACACAGACTAGTAAATAGAGAAAAAGTGCCAAATGATCATTCACTAGCACTCGCTAGTAGTTTACCATGAGAGGAGAAACTTGGAAGCATACAACTTTACATGTACTAGATCTAAAGACACCAAAATCACTAAAGGAAAACTCTGTAAGTTAAAAAATGTGTTATGTGTTAACATGATGGGTATGTATACCATTTAATTTAAGAAAAAGGTTTCCAAATAAAATCAGTAAAACCCCAAAGAATGATAGAATGTTTACAAATAGTTTCTTTATTTCTTGCTTGATGCAACATTTATAGTGATGTAGTAATATTTCTACTCGTATAGCTCTATCTTGGACCTTTTTATCACACATTTAGTGACATCCAAATTTTCATCCAGTGATCCATCCTCACCAAAGTGATCCAATCAAATTGTAGTTAAATTTCTTTATCATCATATTTCCAAAATGGAGTGCTCATGAGACTGCACACAATAATTTTTAGAATACTTTGCTAGGAAACATTGCAAAAGAAGTTTCAATTTAATCGTAGTAAATTTTTTTACAAAACTGTAAATAAATTTTAATATCTTTACCAATTGGTTCAATGGGGAAGAAAGCGTCCCATCTAATCCATAAGTAAGTAGAGGCTTTCATGAGTTGGAACCGTGTTGCAATGCACCTGCCATAGACACCACATCACCATGTGTCTGAGACTTTAAGTAGATGGTGTTGAGGGTGTAGAGCTTGGGGAAGGGCTAACATTATTCACTATTATAAAACTAATTGCACGACCAGAAGAGGAATTTTATAGCACTTCATGTAGTTGAGGGATGGCCTTATTATTACACCTAAATATACCTGGAACCACTAGATGTAGAAACTTGAGATTCCTTTAGACGAGTGTAAATTTTGTCTAGGTCAACACTGTGTTGAGATAGAGACTTGCATTATGAGCCCTAAGTTGATCCTCTCTGTATTCATCGAATGGAATCATCGCACTTTATTTTGGTTCCATGTTTTTCGTTAATGGTGTCATTTCCTTAGTGTTATTTCTAGTGTTACTTCATCATGCTCTTTCATGTATTTGTTATTTTAGCTTATTATAATTTTAGAGTAACCTTAACTCTTAAGTAATTTTGTAGATGCTTATTTTTTATTTTATTATTTTCTCGAATCCAATTGAACTGGATTATTAGCATTTTGTTATACATGAATGCACTTACCTATGTTTCATGCTACTTGTTTCTAACTTGCAATTTTTTATTGAATTTTTCATTTGAGTATAGCTTTAGCTTATTGTTTCAAATATAGAGTGCCTTTAGGTAGAGGGACCTTTTAGGAAAAATTTGGGTAGAGAAATTGAGCTTTTGTCACCCATAAAGTAACAACAATACCCCTTGAGATGGGAAACTTTAAAATCGTGAATTTAACTCCCTACGAACTTGTGTGTCCACTTACTCTTGATGAGTGTCAAAAACCATGATTTAATGGTTATTTCTCCAAACAAATTCCCATTCCCCCACACCACATTTGGGTCAAATCTTAAAATTCAGGTTGGGTACTTGCCCATACTTCCATTGAAGTTTGAAATAAATCTTCAGCCACCACCCAAATTCCATAATTGTGGGAGGTGGGTACTTCAAATACCAATTTCTTCATTTAATGAATCTTGGGGTGGAGGAAAAATATAAGGCAACATTTCAAATTTAAATTTTGGCTCAAAGCTTTGGAAAGGTTTTATGGCACTACAGAAAAGGTTAATCCATGCACCCCTTCAATAGTTCCCACTCATGGGATCATGATCAGTGTAGGTGCTCCACCCTTGAGTCAATTGTTCAGCAATTTTGATTAATAAACATAATACATTTACATAGTTCATAATTTATCTACTTCAGTTTAAAAATTGACAATGTCTCCATGATGCGACTCACAAAAACTCTTTAGACATAGTTACATGTGCATATTGGGGAATTTAAAATGGGGTGTTACAAAAACTTGTGAGAATGGATTTGAAACATTTGCAGTTTTCTTCTTCAAAGGCTTAACTTTATAATAGTTTTCATTAAGATCACATTTGCATTAAGTGCACTCTTTATTGATATCAGTAGACTTGTAGTGTGGGTTTAACACATATATCGTGTTTTTTCTTCATTTTGAATAAAACTATGTGTATTTGTTCACTATCTGAGTCCATATTATTTAACTATTGGCATTTTCAATAATTTTATAGTTATATAGATTTCAACCTAAGCATATTCATGTTCATACTTTTAGTAGAGGAGTTGTAGTTGACAATAATTTCCTACCTGCACATTGCACCTTACTAGAGGCTATTTCATTAAGTGATCAATTGGTGGTTCAGTTGCAAATGCAAGAGCTTTAAAAGTATCCATGATAATGTTTCTGAGAGAAACTGTGGAAAAGTCAAGTGGGCCAAAGCCATGAGAATAAAAAGAACAACCTAGGTAAGATATGACCCATAGTTTTATTGATTTTGACACTAACTTGAACAATAGGTAGAGGAACATCTCCATATGACATAACAGGAAAAAAAATTAATTACAACTGTTGTGACATTTATAGTGATTTGAAACTAAATGAATTTCTGAATGTTTTCATAAACTAAACAACCCCACCAAACTACCTGAAAACCATGGGAAATTTTTTAAGGAATATGTAACCTCGAAGAAATACACACACCTTTCAAGGAAAAATAATTTGTAACAAGCCTTCACAATAGAGGAAAATATATCATATAGAATAATGATATCTGAGCTTTCCTTGGAAAATTTCATTCCCTGGATACCTGTGGAGAGGCCTATGTATGCCTAGATGCTAGATAATATAAAAAAAAAGTTCCATAAATATAACTTTATACTATATAGAACTGGAAATATTCTTGTAAAGGCAAGACTGGCTTAAATAATCATAATTCGCAACAATATGCAATAAGAAAACATACTTCTTTAAGTGCAAGAGCATCATTCGTTCCATCTCCAGTGACTACCACAACATAACATTTCATTTTTAGTGCTTTCACTAAGTGAAGTTAGTTTGTAGGGGAGGATCTTCCCATTACCTGCATGCAAACAAAATGGTGACCCTCCCATTAGAATTTTATTTTCAAGAAGTTGTTTTAGGCATACTCTCTTCCCTTTTTACTTGTATGTGTCTATTGGTACAAAAGTATTTGTACATCCATAGTCACATAAATTTTTTCCACAATAGTCAGTCTCGTGTTGATCAGTGTATGTGTGAAAATCCCTCCCTTCAATGATTGTATGCTCTCCTATAGGTTATCCTACATGGAGTATGCCGCATTCAAGAGCTATAGCTTTTGTTGTGTAAATGTTATCACTAGTATCCATGCAAACCTATAAAAATGAATGAAGGAAAAGAAAAAATTAAGGTTGTACAACTCAAGGAAAATAACAAATCCAAAATATTTTAAGTAAGCATGTTTCTTGAAACCCATACACATTAGGGCAGATTTGAGGTCTAAAATGGGCCTCCTAAGAAAATAATAAAATAATAGCTAAAACAATAAAATAATATTTATGAATTTGCAATTCACTTTTTGCACCACAATCCATGTAACCATAGTTAAATTCAATTCAAAAGTTGTACCAAAATAAAATTAATAAAAAAATTGTATTGATGTGACTATAAATAAGAATGATTTTTTCAAGAAAAAGTCATTATCATTGAACAACTAATGAATTTGTCCTTTGTACTTAAATAACTTAAAATAAAATATAAATATAAATTTATAAATTCTTAATTATATTATATGCTATTAATTAAAATTTATATTATTTAAATTGTATAATAACATGTAATTAATATACTATATAAAAATAATATAATATAATATAATAAATGTATAGGGATATGCATTGATTCTTTCAAGAAATATGAAATGACAATAATATATTTTTATTCAAAAAGTGTGAAATGACATTTATTATGAGTACTTTACTTTGACTTTAAAAGTACTTAGAGCACTACCATGGTTAACCATGAGTTTTTATCCACCATTGAAAATGTGACAAGTAAGTACCTTTAACTCAAGCAATGCCACCTCAACCATTAGGGATGATGCCATCCCCTAAAATGTGATTGGTTCTCATAAAGTGAATTTTGATTGTATATTTTCCTTAGGAGGCCCATTTTAGACCTCAAAATTCCCCTAATGTAACGGGAAGTTGAAAAGATGAAGTGTTATACTTACTTATCATTGAATTTCATGCCACAAAATGTAAACCATCTTCTGCAAACCATCTTCTACATAGTTATAGGGAATACCATAAATCCATATTGTAGGTTTTAACCCTATACAGAAATTATCTACGAAAGAATCTTTAAAACAAAAAATAAACAATAGCGAGAGAATAAAACATAAAACAGATAAACACAGAGATTTTCCCCTGGATCCCAAATCAAGACGACCAACTTGATTTTTCATTATATTCCTTTTAGTGTTACAACACATATATATACATGCCGAAGCATACATAAACCCCAATCCATTAACCCTGGATTAGAACATAACCGTAGTTCCCTTGACCGGATCTACAAAATACCAGGGGCCAAAAACCATCATGCCCCAAAAACCATGTGCAAACCCATGCAAGGGCGGTGCCTCACAGTCGCCCCTTTGAAAAAATAGGTCAATTTTTTTTTTTTTTTTTCTAGAGGGCGCTACCCGGACCGGAACGGGGGGTACGCCACCCCGCCATGACCCCCGCGCGTGCTTAGTCGTGGAAAGAATATAACACATACCCAACATTCTCCCACTTGTTGTTTTCTTTCCACAGGGGGTCACAAGAGAGATTAGTCATTAGCCCAATTCTTCAACACCCATTGTTTCTCTACACCAAGAGAACTTCTGAGTGCTCACAGACTTTGTTAATGCATCTGCAACATTCTTCAAAGTGTCCACCTTTACCAGCAACACCCTTTTAGCCTCAGCCATATCTCTAACAAAGTGATATTGAACATCAATGTGCTTTGTCTTTGAATGATAAGCAGGGTTCTTAGCCAAGAAAATTGCACTTTGGCTATCACAGTCTATCCTTATAGCTTGCTGTACCAACCCCATACTTGAACACAATATCTACAACCAAACTGCTTCCTTGCTTGCATGAGTGGCTGCTATGTATTCTGCCTCTGTAGTTGAAAGAGCCACTACAGACTGTCTTTTACTCATCCAACTGACTGTGCCTCCAAATAGGCTAAATACATACCCACTTGTAGATCTTCTTTGGTCCAGATCTCCAGCCCAGTCTGCATCAACAAAACCACGAATGTCCAACATTCTTTCCAATCCTGGTCTTCCCTGGTAGCACAAGCCATAATGACTAGTGCCACGTAAATATCTGAAAACCCGCTTCACTGCTGTCCAATGCTCCTTCCCTGGGTTTGACATAAACCTGCTCAATACTCCCACTGCATGTGCAATGTCTGGTCTAGTACAGACCATTGCATACATCAGGCTATCCACTGCACTTGCATATGGAACACAGGACATATCCTCCTCTTCTTCTTGTGTCTTTGGACACTATTCATGAACAAAGTTGTACCTACGAAAATAGAAGCACAAATCGGTTACTATCCTACATATTGAACCTCTGCGATATAGTCTAGACATATTTCCTACGGTTTATACTTCCTACGGTTTAACTAGAGCTTCCTCTTTGTTCGATCTCTCATGAGCCCTTCTATGCCCAAAATATAGTTTGCAACACGAGATCCTTCATGTCGAATTTGGAGAACAGTTGGGTCTTCAAATATTGGATAATTTCTTTGTCATTTCCAATCAACAACATATCATCCACATACAAGACGAAATAAAGAACACAGTCACCAATTAATTTAAAATAAACACAGTGATCCTCCTTTCTTTTGGTGAAGCCAAGTCCCCGTATATAGGTATCAAATTTCTGATACCACGTCCTTGGTGAATGTTTTAACCCATACATAGAATTCTTTAGCCTGCATACCAGTTCTTTCTTACCCTTCACCATAAAGCCTTCAGGTTGCTTCATGTAGATCTCCTCTTTGAGATCCCCATGAAGAAATGGTGTCTTCACATCCATCTGTTCTACCTCAAAATAAAATGCAGCAGCACTAGATAAAAGTAGTCTAATAGAAGTAACCTTGGCAACAGGAACCATGATATCACCAAAATAAATTCCACGGCACACAGGGAATAACCTTTTGCTACCAACCTAGCTTTGTATTTCTCCACCTTGCCTTCTACATTCATCTTCTTCTTAAACACCCATTTGTTCTCGATGGGCTTCCTTCTAGCGGGAACTCCACCAGATCCCATGCCTCATTTTTATGCAAGAATACCATTTCATCAACCATGGCCTCCTTCAGGTTTTCCATCTACGAATCTACGGCCACTGACCAGTTACGGGATCATCATTAGTTATAGTTAAATAAAAATTTGAGCAGAAAGTAGATGGAATATACCTTGCAGTTATATTCTTTCCCAGGAACTGATCTTCTCACCCAGTTTGGAGTTTGTGGCTCTTCCTCTTCTTAGTCTTCTTCTATTGTAGAGTCGATCCTTCCTCCTTTAGCTCAAACTCTATCTTCTCAGGTTCCTTTGGTAGGACTTCATGTTTAACAATATCTTTCACCTCTCTAAACACCACATCTTGGCTGTACACAACCTTCCTTGTTTCCAGGTTCCAAAGCTTGTAACCCTTTAAACCATCCTTATACCCAATAAAGATGCACCTTTTAGATTTATTATCCAACTTGCTCCTTTTCTCCTTTGGAACATGTACATATGCATCACATCCAAATACCCTCAGATGTGAAACAGAGGGTTTCTTACCAGTCCATACCTCATGTGGAATCTTATCCTCCAACACTAATGAATATTATCTATTAACCAAGTAACATGTAGTCTCCACTACCTCTGCCCAAAATTCTTGTCCTAACCCAGTACCACTAAGCATGCTTCTTGCCTTTTCCATCAGCATTCTATTCATTCTTTCTGCAACTCCATTTTGTTGAGGTGTGTATGGAGTAGTCTTCTGTCTTGATATACCACACTTCTTATAGAAATCTTCAAATTCCTTCTTGTAGAACTCCCCACCATTATCTGTCCTCAACACCTTTATTTTCTTCTTTGTCTGGTTTTCCATCAGAGCCTTAAATTATTTAAATCTATCAAAGACTTCAGATTTATTCCTCAAGAAATATATCCATGTATTCCTTGAGAAGTCATCTATGAATGAAACATAATACATAGACTTACCCAGGGATGGAACCAACACAGGTCCAAACACATCACTGTGCATAAGATCTAATATCTTGTTCACCCTCTTAGTACCAGAAGGAAAACTCACCCGATTCTGCTTCCCATATACACAATGTTCACAGAAATAGAAATATAGAGAACTATTAGACATACCTTCTACCATATCATTTTGATGCAGTATCTGAAGGCCCTTCTCTCCAATATGTCCAAGCCTTTGATGCCATAGCATGGTCTTTTCTCTAGAGACCTCTAGGCTTTCCGCTCCACTTTCGGAACCACAAAACTGTTGCACCCATCAATAATAGTGATGCCCTGAAGCTTGTATAGAGTTCCAATCCGAACTCCCTGCATTAATACCAGTGCTCCCCAAACCATCTTACAGGTATCTTTCTCGAACACTAATTTTAAACCTGCATCATCCATCTTGCTTATAGAAATCAGATTTCTAGCTAATGTAGGAATGTGCAGAACACCAGGAAGTGTTCTAATCCTCCCACCTTATAGCTTTAGCTTGAATTTTCCACGTTCGATGATTTTGGACTTCCTATCATCAACTAAGAATACATCACCACCATCATATTTCTCATACTCGCAGAACCACTCCTTATGGGGAGTTAAGTGAAAGGATGCACCCGATTCAATCAACCATGATTCATGATCTACATGTGTATTTGAAGAAGAAGCCAAATACACATGCCCACCTTCATCTGAGGTGGTTTTTGGCTCTGCAGAAGGAGCATCATCAGATCCCTTTCCTTTATCAGGAGCTTTAGATCTGCAGTCCTTTTTGTAGTGCCCTTCCTTTCTACATTTCCAGCACACCTTTACAAACTTTCTAGGAGATTTAGATCTCCCTCTAGATTTGGATCTTCCACTTGAAACCTTATTCTTGTTTCTATTATGGGACCTTCCTCGTACAGATAAGGCATCTCCATTATGAACCTCCATATTTCTCCATCTCATTTCCTCCAAAAGAAAGGTTGAGACAATGTCATCAAAATTCAAGGTAGTTGTATTGCTACCTATTGCAATAACCAGACTATCCCACGAGTCGGGTAGAGAACACAACAAGCTGATGCACTTATCTTCATCTAATATTCTAATATCAATAGATGAAAACCGAATTACCACAGTATTGAAGGCATTCAGATGCTTTATCACCAAGTCTCCATACTTCATCCTCAGGTTATACAACTTTTTCTGCAGGAACCTTTTATTCACAACGGACTTAGATTGGTACAAATTCCCAAGTTTTTCCCACAAATGCTTTATTGTAGCTTCCCCAGATACATTCAACAATATTGAATTTGAGACACATAAACATATTGTCCTCTTCGCCTTTCGATCCAAATTCTTCCAGTCTTCATCTGACATATTCATTGGTTTAGTACCTGGATCTACCGTGATCCACTGGTCTTTATCCACCAAAAGATCCTCCATATTGATCTTCCACAACTCAAAAATTTCACCATTAAATTTCTCAATCTCTATCTTTCCACTGCTTTCCATCTTCTTTCACCACAAGAATTGATCCCGTAGATCTCCCACTGAACAGGGTCTACCACAGGCCCAAGAAAAAAACCCTCAGCAACAAAGGCATCCCCTTGAATCCGAAACAACTCCGATACAAAATGTAGGTTTTATCCCTGTACATAAATTATCTACGGACCAATATTTAAAATAGAAAATAAACAATAGAGAGAGCATAAAACATAAAACAGATAAACACAGAGATTTTCCCCTGGATCCCAAATCGAGACGACCAACTTGATTTTTCATTATATTCCTTTTAGTGTTACAACATACATATATATATACATGCCGAAGCATACATAAACCCTAGTCCATTAACCCTGAATTAGAACATAACCATAGTTCCCTTGACCGGATCTACAAAATACCAGGGGCCGAAAAGCATCATGCCCCAAAAACCATGTGCAATCCCATGCACAAAACCATGGGCAGGTATGCCCACTGAAAAATAAAATCCAAAAAAAAAAAGTTCCCAAGGCGCTACCTCAGACCCTGAACAGGGGGGAGCTGCCATCAGCGCTTTGACCCCCCCACATGTGACTAGTCGTGAAAAGATTATAACACATACCCAACACATATATCTAGTGTTTTTACTGAACAGGATAACCTTTTATTGGAAACATATAAGGTATTTTATCATCTATTATTTGTTGGGTGAACAAAAAAAAGGCAAATTTAGTACGTTGGACACACTTGTCATGAAATAACCATTCGAAGAACACTATTGATTCAAGCACGCATGATATTATCTTCAACTATTACCTTCACACCATAATTTTGACACATTTCCAAAACTTCTTTTACACTAGGTCTGCATGGATCATGGACAGTTAAACATATAGTGTCATGCTTGAAATAAACAAAGGTGAAAAGAATAGCAATAAAATATTCATGGGTAAGGAGACATGCTTAGTGGTAGCAAGAAATTATGGAAAAACAAATGAAAGCACAAACCATCTTTAACATTCAAAAAACATATTTTTACACTCATGGGGTCCAACTTAATTCGCTATCTCTATGTTATGAAGTGTTATGAAATTCCTCCCAGTTTCTCCCAAGATGCCCATAGTTTGACCAGCCATGTATTCACATCCATCATCTCATGCTCCTTCAACCACTTTTTTCACATTGAATTCCTCACACAAAACCAATGACAATGTTTTCTTTAGGATCAAACTGGATTTTTCTAGGAGAATAATCCACAATCTTGTCTCCTGATAAACCCTTAAAAACATAATCACTTATGTCCCCTTCCAACTCTAGGGTAACACCTTAACAAAGGAATGCCCCAAGGATCTGACCTGCACTTCCCTTTATTTTACAAGAATCATGTATGTGGGCAAACGTGTCATACTGTATTTTTTTGTAATTTCATGGCTAGGCATTGCACCAAAAGCTATATTGACATTCATTATGGGTATATCCATGTAAGAAAATATATTTTTCTCTAGAGCTGCCTTTGAAATTGTTATCATCTCTTGCTCCAAGGAAAAATCTAGACCATAATCTTGGGCATGAACACAATATTCAACAACTTTTGGTTGAATCTCCACTGCAGGTCGAAGTAGAAAATAAAGATCAATATTTTCAAGCTTCTCGTTACTGTCTATAAACTCTTTATCCATATATAGCATAATTCCATGGCTAATCATATCCTTTACAATTTTGAAACTCATCTCAAACATAATTTCACAAAACTCTCCGAGAAGCATGAAGAAGAAATTAACAACATGTTCTGGTTCTCCTGCAATTTTTTCTCTTAAAATAGGATCCTAAGTGATCCAGATTTATGCAAGAACACAACAAAATACACATGTAACCATAAATACAAATATGCAGCAGAAATAACACTTCATTTCATTAATATCAAAGAAATGAAATTTGCTTACAGACAAAATAGAAATAAACTAGCTAGGGAGCTGGTAGCTTATCTCTGAGAAGAGATGTGGTGGCTACAGGCCTCTGAACTGAGTTACAATGAGGCTAGATGACCTATTTATTATTTAGAAGCAATGGAAAACCAAAAACATCCAAAACCCTAACCCTAGGAGATAAAGCGCCAAAACTATGGGCCCCGTTTGGGTAAATTGGTGTTTCAACTTACCCGGGGACGTAACTTTGGCATACGATCTCCGTTTGGCATGCTCAATATGTCATTTTAAATGTATATTTGAGGAGTACATCTTTTGGTATCTATATATAGGCTTAGTCGCTCTCGGGTTTCCCAAAAAACATCGTTTAGGGCCTCAAAATGGCTCCGAAAGTTCAGTTCCCAAAAAACTATCGAAAATAGTAAGTTATGCCAAAACTGAAAAACGAAAAGAGACAATGGTGGGGCCCCAAGTGGAATAGGTGGGTGGCCACCAATATGCACCTGGATCACTAAGTAGAAATACCAACCAGACATGTTCTTTTGTGACATTTCAGCATCATGATGCAAACTAGACTGATAAGGGGTGATGTACTAAAATCAAACTCTTATGCACCAAGGAGAGCAAATAATGACAACATCTATTCTTGGTTTCAGTTGACCATTTTTTCGTAGAACTGTATGACTATGCAAGTCATTAGCCACCAATCTCTGATGAGTCTTCGTTAACGCAAGTTACCATGGAAACCAAGTAATTTTTATTCTTGTTCAGTGAGATGAAGATGCTCTAGTACAACCATATTGTCTTGAAATAAATACAATTTTTGCATGGCCCTTTTCTAGACCACTTTCTATCACTCATCTCCAGCTTCAGAGACTAGATTTATGCTTATTCTAGATCCTAGATTAGGATTCTGTAGAAAAATCCATCAAAATAGTTAGATACATATTTCTCACCTTCCAATAGTGCAAACTTCATATCTGGAACATGAAACCTTACAACATGCAAAGGCCCCCAATGTTTGGTTCAGAGGAAGGCAGATGGTTTTGAAAAACTTTGGTTGATAGTCCTTTGAGGAGATGTACATCTCATTTTTCAAGGCCGAGGCAAACAAACAATTGAATTTGTGTGTCGTTCAAGAAAAGAGGGATTGGAAAGAAATATAATACTCAAAGAAGCCTCCAAATTCCATATATCTGGAACACATCAAATTATAGTCTACACTTTAGATGAAATTTGTGTCTATGCATTTAATGTCATAAAAATATGGCCCTACTAGTATTTAAAGATAAAATATGAAATTCATTTTGCATTAGTTGATAGAACTACATATAAATTTCAAGAAAAAATCCTTCTAAGCTTCAACTGGAATGCCCAAGCCATCTCCTTCTAGGATATCCCAAGGCATGCCAAATTCTTAGAACATTGTAAGAACTAAATAAAAATAAAATAGTGTATAACATAACAATTTGTACACATTCTTTAAAAAGTAAAACGAAAATTACTTCTTTAAGTCATTACAGTATAATTTCCTTAAAATCATAAATAATTTGTGCTAGACTTGAACAGAATAAATATCATGATATGGAGGGCTAATAAGTCCCGCATCGGTAGTTGAGTTTCTTGTAAAAACAATATCACCAATAAATTTATGGCCATGAATTTCACCACCCTCGCCAGGCTTTTCACCCTGTCTAGGAACATTTAAAATAAATGTTAATAGAAAATATCTAGTGTAATGTAGGAAGGAGCCTTCACATGCATGCCTCAAAGTATACCATGCACAAAAAATTTCATTTCCTCTTTCTTTGGGGTCGGTTCCTCCTCTTTTGATGTTCCTTATTCCTTTTCTTCCTCCTCTTCACAATCTATGTAA
The DNA here is from genome assembly GCA_034641835.2 of Pinus albicaulis. Taxonomy (NCBI): domain Eukaryota; kingdom Viridiplantae; phylum Streptophyta; class Pinopsida; order Pinales; family Pinaceae; genus Pinus; species Pinus albicaulis. The sequence continues at coordinate 8,747,242 of MU968389.1, forward strand.
AATAACTTCTTCTTAGGGAAATTGTGACCTTCGTTGTATTTTCTATCACAATTATAAAAAATAATTTTTTTCTCTTTTTTTCCCTCCAATTATTGTGGTGTAAACCTTGTATGTTGTGGAAGGCTAGGAGAAGAAACACTTCTATATTTATAGTTGTGAGTGATAGACTCTCGTGTTTCCATAATTTTTCTTTCAACTTTTCTTTTCACCTTGAATGTCTTCTCCAATGAATCAGGTTCCCAAAGGTGAACCTCTTGTTGTATGTTATCCTTTAAAGTCCCTATAAAGACATCAATCTTATGATCCTCTCAAATATCAATTACTCTCATCCCATTTCTGGATGTCCTCAATGTGATCCTCCATTGAACCCTTTTGATTGAGATTTATCAATTGGATAAAGAATGTTTTTCTCTTTGTATCCTCATAATGTGCTATCATTTCCTATGTAAAAATTTACCAAGTGACAAATCTTAATCTTGTCAATAATAATCCAAATAACATGTCTCAGAAATAATTTCAAATCGTAATGTTATCTTAGAATATGTTCTCTTCCAAACTACCATCAGTATTGTCTATGAAGTTCCTTCATGTCTAAAGAAAATGCAAATGAGAATTTGGTCAAATTTCAAATGGAGCAACCTCCATCATAGATGGAATTATCAAACTTTGAGGCGCATATACACATGAATACACATATTTTCCACTCATCTTGTAGACCTTGAAACTTCATAAGAGTGGACAGATCGGGAAGCTAGGGAACACAATGAAGAAATAACAGAGCATCTATGATGTCCCAAGTGACACTGAATGAAGAAAACTTTAATTAAAATTTTGAACCATGGGAGACAGAGGAAAAGAAGTTTGAACCACATAATTTTGAAAATTTTGCTACACTTTACAAATAAATTGATGTTTTTAAGTATTTCATGGTGTTTGTAATAGTGATAAGTGTCTTTGATATTTCAAAATTATCATCTATGTCGTGACAAAATCAGTGTGTATGTCTACCAGTAAAAGAGATAGAAATGAAGTTATGTGAAAAGCTAGAAAAAGAAAGTTTGTTTATGGGAGAAACCAAAAAAATAATCAATGTGATTGATTCATTATCATCCTAATATACATACAACTAGTTTATGAAGAAATATAAATACTCTTCTTCTTGTTAAAAAATGCCTGATTTTTTTTTATAAAAAATATATCAAAATTGGAAGTTTTCCCACTTGCAGCAAACTCCAGGAAAGATAGCATTCAAGAAGAATGTAGAATATTACACAATAATTCCATGGCTAAATACCTTGGAAATATTATTATAGAATAATTTCACATATACTCCTTGAGGATACATGAGTTCACTATCTTTTTATATCATATTCCTCTCGATCACCATGGTCACCGAGAAGACAACTTCCAATTTCCCACTTGACCCAAACCATACAACTCTTTTTTTATTTAAATATAAATTTTTTCCTAATTAATACAAATGCAAGCAGTCCATCCCTAAAGCAATACCAATGGTTTTAATTGTTAGAACAACTCTATGTTTAGAGGGTGGCATAGAGTTTATGGAAATACCAGTTGACAACAATTCCTTCCAGCCCAAAAAGCACATTCTAACTGATAGAAAAAATCAATTTCATATAACTCACTATTAAAGACAAGGATCTCATGCCTACAAGAAAACCTCTAAAACTTAGCAATTGGAAAGTGCTATTGGAATTACAATTGATCAAAGCACTAGTTAAAAATGCATTGGAAACAAAGCCAATTCCCTTTTTGTCCATAGCGTAATCTGTCATTGTCATTTTGGCTACCAAAGAGCTAGAGGAATCATCCATACTTAACCAACGAGTTAGTACAATATTTATTAATGTTTCTATGAACCTTGGCAATATTAAGGAATTTGAGTTGTATTTGTTCTTAAATTAAGGAAGAAGACTCATATTCTTCTACTACGAACATTTACTACCCTTCTCCACTATGGGAAATGAATTTAAAAAATATATCTGAACCCAATACCCTCACTTCTCTATCTACTTGATCTTTAGACCTGAGACATCTGATCAGCAAAATTATCCAATCATCATCTCCTTCTCCACTTATTAGAATGCAAATATAAGTTATCTCTTTCCATATGAATTCTAGATCAATATGAGTTTGCAGGGGAATCCACCTCTAAGTCACCTATGTCAATATCCCATTATACAAATGTGGCAGGCCCTAGTTGCACCCATGGTATTCTTTTCTTGGGAAACACAGACATGGAAGTAGGAAAATGACATCAGACAGTTATTCAATGTTGCTAATATTTGATAAGAAAGCATGATTGTAGTCTCTTCCTCTATCGAAGACACAATTCATCCACATAGCCTCCACATCCACATATCTTTGGAGTCTGCAATGATTCTTGGAGAATTTAAAGGAAGGAATTGGACTTGAGATGGATTTCATAGCATGGGCATGGGAGATATATTTCATGAATTCATGAATGGAAGGACGGGACTTGTTGTTTGATATCATAACAAAATTAGGAGCATAATGTGTGCTCAATTCTACTCCAGGAGTTTAATGTCTCAATCTGATCATAGATTGAATTCACTAGTAATTGAGTTTGAAGTGGAGGGTTCTCACATGGATATGGATGGTGGAGAGGAAGATGTTACGGGGAAATTCATCATTGTTTTTTTTGAATCTACACAATTTGAGCCAAATACAAAACAATACAAACCATTTCTTTATGCATACTTATTCAAAATTTAAAGTAACTTTTAGGATCGAGATAGGAATGGAATAATATCTCAGTCACAATTTAGCAAGAAAACAGGGCTCACAATGTTTATAATGGATTCCTAGAACCTAGAAAGTGTCACTATGGGTTTTCAAATCTAATCTTGGGTGATAATTATAATGATATTTCTAAAGCATCACAATGGGTTTTCAAATCTAATCTTGAGTGATAATTATGATGATATTTCTTTCAAAGAGGTCATATGATATAAGGCTATCCTTCAAGGAAATGTAAGTAATACATGAAGAAGAATAACTCTAATAATTCTTCACATATAAGAATGTATTTAGATTATGTACTTTGTAGTGAAAATATCCTAGTCGAAGTTGAAATATGGTGGAGAGAATGTGGTGCTCAAGTTGTGCTTGAGGCTTTAGATCATAATTACTAGATTCTTGCTATTAAAATATATGGATTTACAAAATATACCCATAAGGAAAAACATGTTCTTCAATTGGGAAAAAATATTCCTACACCCGTGCTATGATATCGAGAGGTGGGAAGGATTGGAGCTTGGATTTTCTCGATAGGAAGGAATGGACTCTGCTCAAAGAATTTCATGAAGAATGAAACAATTGGAATTTGTTACCTACCTCAATGAGGCACATACCAATACCTGAAGTGTGAAAAATAATGTATTATGATTACAATTCTAATTTTGTCTTTTGTACTTCAAGGTATACCAAACAGTTGGAGAGTGAACTTGAAATAACCTTGGCCACTACCCATGTCATGTATGACAAGTACATTGAGGATGAGGAGTGGCTTGATGACTTAAACATTATGAGCTTTAGTGATGAAGGTTTCCAGCCAAGTCAAGTATTGGAAGAATCATTTGAGAGAACTATGGATTTACTAGAGGAGGCTACCTTCACACACCAACATTAGCTATTGAATAGTGATGAATTAACTAACTTATGTTTGGATATTCATGCACCTAGGGAAGTAGTGAAATCCATTCATTCTCATTCGAAAGAGAAGAGGTGGAGGAAAGGCATGGCTTTGGTTCAACATTTTCAGTCTTCTTCTTAGGAGCAGTAACAACAAAAAACAAAGGAATGGGAGTCATATATTAGTGAATTTTCAAAACTCCCCAACATCAATAAAGAAACATTTAAATATGGAAACACCATTGTTGTTTGAATTTTGTTTTAAAATTAGAGGATTGGAAATTCCAAGCAAGACAACATAATAGATACCTCATAGGAAATTCAATATAGGGAAGAAAATTAATGTAAGATATCATTTGGGTGGCATTTGTCCAGCTACCAGGAAGCAGGGTAGGATGAGCACTGGAGAGGAAAATCCTTTACATGTCTTGGGTTCTGTGTATACCTCTAGTCCTCCACACTTTAACATTCATTCTCAACCTGGAAACATCACTTCAGTTTCATTAGAAACAACCACGCAGTTGGATTATATGGATTTTAAACTTGAGATGAATAATACATGTTAGAAAAAGAAAAATAAGAACCTAATTCGAAGGAAATTAAAGAGGATGAAAATAAGCATTCAAAGGTAGATTTTGATTCTTCCACTATAAGCCCTATTGATCGCTGAGTAATTTCATCTCCACGATCATCATATTTTGAGCTTAATGTGATTGGAAATGATACAAGACGTCCAACAAAGCAAGATAAACATTATGATTTCATGCATGGAAATTTCCCTTAAACTTCAAATATGCTTGATGAATAAAGGATCATGGCATTTTTGTAAGAGTTCAAGGCCTCATTATGCTCAAGGATTGAATTCTCCAGTAATTTAGTTTGAAGCTAACTGTTCTCACATAGTTATGGATGGTGGAGAGGAAATTGTTACAGGAAAATTCATCAGTGGTTGTGTTAAATCTACACAAGTTGAGCCAGATACAAAGAAAAATAGAATAGTTTTTTATGCAAATTTATTCACAGCTTATAGTAACTTTACGATTGGGATAGGAATGGCACAACATCCCAGTCACAATGTGCCAATACAACAAGGCTTGAAATTTTTATAATGGATTCCCAACATGTAGAAAGTGTCACAATGGGTTTTCAAATCTAATCTTGGGTGATAATTCTAGTGATATTTCCATAACATCATAGTGGGTTTTCAAATCTAATCTTTGTTGATAATTCTGGTGATATTTATTTCAAAGAGTTCATATTTGATGAGGTTTTCCTTCAGGGAAATGTAAGGAAGACATGAAGAAGAATAACTATAATAATTCTTCACATCTAAGAATGTATTTAGATTATGTATTTTGTACTACAAATATCCTAGTTGTGGAAGTTGAAAGATGGTGGAAATAATGCGGTGTTCAAGTTTTTCTTAAGGCTTTAGATCATAATGAATGGATGCTTGCTATGAATGTAGATATATTTACAAAATATACCCATAGGTCACAACAAAATTACACTTATGCTATGATATGGAGAGGGGGGAAGCATTAGAGGTTGGATTTTCTTGATAGGAAGAAATGGACTGTATTGAAAGAGTTGCACAAAAGACACCACAATTGGAATTTGTGACCTACCTCAGTGAGGAACATAACAATAACTGAAGTGTGAAATATAGAGGATTATGATTGCAATTATAATTTTTTCTTCCCTACCTCAAGATATATCTAATAGCTGGAGAGTGAAGTTGAAATGGACTTGGCCACTTCCTGTGTCATATATGACATGGAAATTGAGGATGAGTAGTGGATTGGTGACTTAAAGTTGGTGATGAAGGTTTCCAACCAAGTCAAGTATTTGAAGAAGCATTTGAGAGAATTATGGATTTACTGGAGGAGGATCCCTTCACACACCAACATCAGCTATTGAATAGTAATGAAGTAGTTGAATTATGTTGTGATATTGCACTTGCGGAAGTAGTGAAAGCCATTCACTCTCATTGGAAAGAGAAGAGGTGGAGGAAAGACATGGATTTGGTTCAACATTTTCAGCCTAATTTTTGGGAGTAGTAACAACAAAAAACACAAGAAATGGAGTCATAGATTAGTGAATCAAAAAAATCAGTTACATCAAAAAAGTAGCATTTAGTTCTAGAAAGACAATTTTTGTTTTCATTTTGTCTCGAAACTAGAGGATTAGAAATTCCAATCAAGACAACTTAACAGATACCTCATAGGAAATTCAATGCAGGGAAGAAAATTACCATAAAATATCATTAGAGTGGCATTTGTTCAACTGCCAGGAAGTAGGGTAGGATGAGAAGTGGAAAGGAAAATCCCTTAGATGTCTTGTGTTATGTGTATATCTTTATTCCTCCACACATTGACATTCATTCTCAACCTGGAAGAATCACTACACTTAGATTAGAAATAACCACATATTTGGATTCTATGGATTTCAAACTTGAGTTGAATACTATCTGCCATCAAAGCAAAAGATGAAGCTAAGTCAAAGGAAATCAAAGAGGATGAAAATATTTGCGTCTTCTAATGACACATAAAGGGATAAAATATCACTTTATGACATGTAAAATAGAAACCAATATGTGTCTCATTCTTGGGAAACAACTTTTGGTGATCAATGGAATGATTCTTGTACTTTCTCCAAGTATAACTTGACAAGCACGAATTCAAGACATGCTTACCCAACTTATGATTTTAATGCAAAAATGAGGGTTCAAGAGCCCACATATTCCACACAAGTTGCAGTTGAAATGGGTGTAGTGAAACATTCTAAGGCTCAAAGGCTACTCCAGAAGGAATATATGGCTATTCATAAAGCTACAACAGTTATAGTGGCTACAAAGGCTATATGGATTGGGGAAATAAATGCACATGAAATAAACCATAAGGATGTTGAAAAGGCATAGAATAAGCATCATGACAAATATAGGTGTAACCATGTAAAGTCAACAATTCAGCAATACCATTTCCCAATGAATCCAGTGGCGTGGAAAATGAGTCTACAATAATGAGTGTGGAGCATTGGAAACCTTTTGTGGTTTACCTCTTTCATATTAGACAAAACCCAAATAGATATCCATCATCTTCATTTCCTACTACAAGTTGTCTCATTTCTAAAAGGAAGGTAGAATGGATACCAATCATAATAGAAGGTTCCCCAGTAGTCTAGGATTTAGGTTCCATAATATCAGGAGTATAAAGTGTGCTCAATTATGCTCCTACTTGGTCTTATGCCCCACTACACTGTCTAGGTAGAGAATTCAGGCCCCTTAACTGAACTAGAAGGAAAAATGGTCTTTGTACCTCCACTGTACTGGTATCTAATTGATTTCAATTTGATTTCACTGGAATTTTTGGAATAACAGTTGAGGAAGAAAACTTCTCTTCCTCCCAAATATTTGTTGCATGACACTAAGTCTTAAAGGACCATGAATCATCATCAAAATTGACATCTCAGCTAAAAACCATCTTCCATTTAGACAAAATGTGGACTTTGTAAGCCTTATATGGCTCATTTTCTCCCACAACAACCCACTTCATACTAGATGGTTGCAACTTGGATCTTTTATGCCCAACGATATTAATATATAAAAGACAACCAAAAACACCAAAATGTGATACTCATGGTTTCTCACCAATGAAATTGTTTCTAGTGTATTATCTTTCAATATCTAGTGAGACCACATATTCAAAATGTAGATTGTTGTACAACATGCTTATTCCCAAAGACAACTGGGCATACTTATGTCATGTATCATTTCCTTGGATGTCTCTATGATGGGTCTATTCTTCCTCTTTAAAAAAACATTTTGATGTGTCTTGTGAGGCACTATCAACACCCTCTTGATATCTACTTCCCTGCAAAAAGTGTCAAACTTTTTGAGGGTATATACTCCTCCATTATCTTATCTCAACACTTGCATCTTCTCACCTATTTTACTTTTCTACAAAACCTTTAAACTCTCAAAACTTCCCAAAGGCCTCATACCTGGTATTCATGACATAAACATATAGCTTCTAAGAGAAATAAATTAATCATCAATTAATGTTACCTAATAGCTAGGTTGATGTCATGGTTTCACGTACATCTCATATTTATCCTCCTTTTCAATTTGACTCAGACTTTCTAATTTGCAAAATTCTAGAGACATGAAACTCAGATTTTATAAGTCTAATGTTGCAACCTATTTTTTTACAGGATGTCAAGGCCCATTCTCCATTAAAACCAACTGCAACTGACACATACAAGAAACAAAACTGAACGGTCCTTCCAATCAGTCTTCATATTTGAGACTAAAGGTAGTTACACTATCACTCCTACAACATGGAGCTAAACAAAATAAAGGAGCAAACTTATGTTACTATCATAGGTCTAGAATGGATCTTGGACATCCCATGCTTAAAACCTTCTGACAAAACTTCCCTTTCCTAGGTAGTAGCCCTTCTATCCCTATACACGTTCCACACTTTCCATCACACATTGTACCCTCTTTATTTTTAATAAAATGGCTCAGCAACGCAGTTTTTGGTGCAAATTCATGGATGGATTTATGTGTTTTATTTTCATGGTTTTTATGTCTATGCATGCATTGTTATTTACTTTCACTAGGAATATTACAATTGTATCAGATGATCGAAATCTAGATCAGGGGCAAAAATTTACTCAAAATTCAAAGTGCTCAGAATTGCACCAAAATAGAATGATAGTGACTGGTCCATCACCAGGAATCCAACACAACTCATTTTCTTGAAAATCAAGTTCGTATGAAGAAGTTATAGTCAGTTGATCGTCGTTCAAAACAAGCAATTTAAAAAAAAAAAATATCCAGAATAGGTACAGGCTCATGACATGGTAGCCCAATCAGCATTTAGGGAATCTTCTTTAGTTTTTGTCCAATGGGACTGTGACAAGTGTCACAATTGGATTCACGAGTTTGGTTTATGAAGGTGAAATTTGCTCAATGTCCTCCAAGGTTGAATGTGGGTTCATGAATTTTCATGTGTTGTAAATTTTTTATTATTATTATTAATGTTGTATATATATATATATATATATTATTAATTCCAAACATTATTATTAAACTCTGCTTACATATTTTCATAAACTAAAGTTCGATTACAAGTATTAAACCTAAAGTCTGAAATACATATCCGATGGAATATTTTATATGGTGGGAAATTCTAAAGTTTGGTTTAATACAAAGGTCATGCAATGGATATATTCGTTTGGAGCATATAACGTTACAGTGGAGAATTAACCAAAGTTTGATTACAAATATTAAATCGAAATTCCGAAATACATATCTGATGGCATATTTTATATGTTGGGAAATTTTAATGTTTGGTTTAATCCAAAGGTTCAACGGATATATTCGTTTGGAGCATTAACCAAAGTCCAATATTCATGGAGTGCACAATTAAATATGGTTTTCAAAACAATGCATGGAGGGGTGGAGGTCGGGGTTCGCTCCCGTGACCACCCCCCAACTACTACCGCGCTTTACCAAAAAACTGCCGACCAGTGCTTGTTAAAGCTAGGTACCCCACTATTATTTAAATTGCAGCAGATTTCGAATGGCAGAATGGAGGGGGGCAACGCTCCTCCCATGTGGCCCTTCCACATGATCACACACCAAGCGCCATAAAAAATGTGCTTAGGGCACGATTGATCCATAATTATTCCCACTAATTTGGGTTTAACAGTTAATTAACTAGCGCTTAAAATGGCGGAATTTTAGAGGCGCCTCCAATTTCGTCGGATTTTCCAAGTTTGGCAGAGCTAACTTGAGTCCTTCCAGAGTTAGAGGCAGAGTCTAGGGGAAATTTTAATGAGGCCTATGTTGAGAAATTTTTGACCAATTTTGGCTCTTGAAGAGTCATTCCTAGAAGATTGGAATGCTCTGAATCCATTGGAAGAACTTTCAGAGGTAGAGGAGCAATTATATAGAGGTATTTTGTCACCTTGAATAATTTTGAATCCTAAGGACACCAAGAGGGAAGGTGATCTTAAAATGGGTTGGATAACTTGTTATGCTTTTCAAGAACCTCCCACTCAGTTAAACAAACAAAATATCTAGCTTATACTCGACTCGTGCGGAAATTTATACTTAAAACAAGTGTATGTTTTTTCACTGTTTAAGGGATTTAAGACCTTTATTTTCTGATATTAAGCATGTGCAATAGCCATATAATGCAGAAAATAAAAATCAACACATAACAACAAATTTGATATAGGACTTCACCTAAATATCGTGGTCTACGTCTCCTTGAGCTCTTCTCATCTTGACTTGGCTCTTTGGGATTATGGAAAATTTATTTTACAAGTTACAAACTCAAATCCAAAGGTTATCTAAACTAAAACAATGGGTTTATAATACTATTTATATCCATGTCATGGCTATCATCACTCTGAAAATAGAACTAGGCTTCCTTAGACTTGATTCCTTCTATCAATGCCCTTAAGCTTCCTTGAGCATCGAAGTGGCACTAACTACTTCAGAATTATTATTTTTGTCCCTGAAACCTCACCTATTATCTCCATAACATATCATACCTCCAAAATGGACTGATCATTTTCTCAAAATGAGCATTGGCTCCCCAATCCAGGCCTCCATCCACTGATGGCCCTGGGCTGCCCAAAACTTTCATGTGGCTCTTAGACCTTAAGAAGTCTTCAAATGGCTCTGAAAATAATTTAATTGGATTAAAAATGTCTAAAATAGTCAAAAAATACTATTCACTTGCAGAAATTGGCCTCTAACTGCTCCAATTTCACCCCCAACACTTGGTGACACCCCTTGGCTCTAGGGTCACTGAAAATTTCTCTAAAGCATATCGGCTTTCAAAAGTCCTCAAAAGCTTCCTAAAACTCCATAAATATATTCATAACTATCAAAACATTTAGAAATGACTATTGGTTTCCTGAGAATCGATACTAGTTTCCTTGGATAGCCCAAATTCTCCTACTGGCACTTACTAACCCTAGTGGCCCCAGGAACTTCTCTGAAGCAAATATTCCTTCATAATTCCTTTAAAGTCTTCAAAAACCACACCATTAGTTCAGAATGTCTGAAACATCCAAAATTTACTATTGGATTGTTGAGAAAGGCCTCTAGCTGCACTAGCTAGGCCTCAAATTGCTGTTGGTCCATGGTGGCCCTAGTGGCCCCTAGAAATTCTCTAAAGAAACAACCTACTAAAAAGTCCTCTGATGGCTCTAAAACCCTCTCCAATGAGTATGGAATGTTTGAGATAGTGGAAATTTACTATTCAGACTCCCAGAATGGTCGAATATAGCTCAAGATAGAGAGTAAACCAAATTTGTCCAATGACCCCTAAAAAGCTCCACTAAATGTGGAGGAACTGAAATTAGCTCCAGTTAAACTGGCTTATCTACCAAAAATGGTGTGTTGCCATCTTATCCACTAGGATTGACATTGGAAATTAATGTGACCATTGATTTGGGCACATGCAACCTGAATAGCCACAGTTTTTCATAACTGTAGCCTTTGACTAAGTGGAGAACTTGTTGTAACTGTGGCATGTGATAAGCTTTAGCCATAATTGTGGAGGGTTAATGCTAGTAGTGGACTTTTAAAAATTTAAAACCATGCATATGAACACTCCATGTTTGCGTATGGTTAAAAATTTATGTGCTAGTGTTAAGCCCTTGGGTCCTGGGCTAAGGGCCTATGGGGAGGGGCTGGCCCGAGGGGTTGGCCCCTCCGAAACCCCAAATACACATTCACCAGTCGTTAAATAAATGCCAAATACTACATATGTTAAGTCACACTGATAGAATAGATGGTAACACTTGGGCTTGGCGGGCAGGAGGTCTAGGGTTCAACCCCTGGCTGCCCTAACAAAATTTTAGACCATTAAACCTGGGCCACGTGGTAGCCTCTAATTGGCCAAACCAAAAACACGTGCACCCAAACTGCAAATTACATGCTGACACTTGTCCCGATATGATTGGTCCAAGAGGAATATTCTGGAGAATATTCTAGGAATATTTTTTTTTTTAATTTTCCAAACTCAATCAAAGGCCAAAAATTGCAGTTTACTCGATTTTTCAAATCACGATAAATTCTTCATACGGTGTCGATTTTATAAGCCATTCACGGTGCTATAATCACGAGGAAGAGATATATCTGGTTGCTCAAGTTCGACACAATTACGAACATTTTGAAATTTGTGCTATCACTTAGATCCTTGATCCAAATCTGATCACACCTCCCCATTGGGAATCTTTTGGACCCCAAAAGACTAATTACCTGATCTGTTCAGTGGATGAGAGTACATCACGCCCACTTTTCAACTTCCATACACTTTTCCTTTCTTGGTTTAGTGCCTTTGAACCACAACTTGAAGGTAGTCAACACTTCCCTTTCTGAATGCTCTTGCCCTCCTGTCAAGAATTGTCTTCCTTGAAATCACTCAGAAATTTCTGGGGAGAAATTGATAAAAGGTAGCTGAACATCATGTCCTTGATCATCGATCCAAGGTGGCTCAAACAAACATGAGATTACAGTAGAAATACATGCATACTTTACTGAAATTTGCATATGTACAATTAAAAGTATGTCTTACTGAGTTAAGAAGTCAAACCACTTCTTACCAAGCCACTTCCACGGCGACTTTTTCTATTGAAAATCTTCTTCATGTGAAACATTTGTTCTCACATCAATGATGGAATCCTTGGTTCCAATTTTTCTAGTATTTATATCCCCTTGTTGCATGTGCTTGGGATGATTAGGTGGATGCAATGTCCAACATTGGGAAACAACATGTCCCTTCTTCTGGCAATGTGTGCAAGTCTTTTGCACCTTCCTTGCGAGTTTCCTTTGCCTCAACTGTTTCTTGTATGCCTTCATCCTCTTCTAGCATCTCGAAACATCATCTTTACACAGACCATAATATGCACAACAACTTTTTCTTCCATTCAAGCATGCATATTTTTCATGCTTATTAGAAACATAATCAGCTTGACTATGGGAAGAATTATACCTCAATTGCTGCTTTGCATGTCCATCTTTTTTACCTTCATGAGGAGATGAACTTTTAGAGGTTCCAGCCTTCTTTTGTAGAATAACATTAGTGTTATTGTCTTGATAGTTGTCTGAACTCTCATGCTCGCCATAAGATGCATGCCTACAATCTTCTTGTTGCAGCATAGGCTTCAAACAATGGAAATCAACTTGAAAACAAACTTGACATGTTTGTGATTTAGAACTTGGAACAAAATTTCTTTTTAAAGTTGTCTCAAATGCCTTCATGGCTTTGGAGTCTTTTCCATAAGATTGAACATAACCAAGACCAAATTTCTTAGGTTTTTCCTCAACAAAAATATGATGAATCATGCCTTGTGCATGTTTTCCTAAACCCTTGCCTTCATACCCCATTTTAAACATTAACTTGGACCCTATACCTCTATTGTGATTTTCAAATGAACCAACACATCTATCTGACGAGGATTTTGAACACAAATTAGAGTGAATTACCTCTGCTTCATGCATTTTCTTGGTTAAGGCCTCTTGGGCTTGATGGAGCTGCATCTCCATATCATGCATTCTTTGAAGAATTTATTCTTTCTCTTGCTTCATAGCAACCAATTTCTCATGAAATCTAGTGCTTTCTCTTCTATCTTCAAACAGAATTTGCACCATATCCTTCAAGATGTATAAGTCTCGCTTCATGTCCTCATCGAAGAATCTTATGAAGGAGGAGGATTTTGAAACCTCACTTGAAGAAGTTGTCATCATTAAGTCAATGAACAAAATAACTTCAACAAAATTCACAAAGCTTTCAAAAAACAATTGACAAATCTTTTGAACAAAATGGATGTAGAGTCGAGCTCTTATTTAAGCAGCCTTTTGCAAACAATCCCTCTTCTTCTTCAAGGGTTGTCTTGAGGTCCTTTGGGTAAGGAATATGCCTTAAGCCCTTCTTCCTTCTTTTCATCTTATAGACTTAGCTAACAATAGCTTTCTCTTCACCTATAGCAAACTCAAAATTGTAAGCAACAATTAGTTTCCAAAGAGTAAAATTCTTTGCACTGTTTAAACACCTTTCAAGTCAAACAAGCAACCTAGTGCTCTGTCAAGAAAGAAAATATTCTCTGATACCAAACTGATAAGAAAATGGATTGGATAACTTTTTATTCTTTTCAAGGACATTCCACTCAGTTAAACAAATAAAAGATCTAGCTTATACTTCACTTGTGCGGAAATTTTTACTTGAAACAGGTGTATGTTTTTTACTATTTAAGTGCTTTAAGACCATTTCTTTTTGCTGATATTAAAGATGTGAAAAATCCATATAATTCAGAAAATAAACATCAACACATAACAGAAAATTTAATATAGGAGTTCACCCGAATATCGTGGGCTACGTCTCCTTGAGCTCTTGTCATCTTCACTTGGATCTTTGGGATTATGGAAAATTTCTTTTACAAGTTACAAACTCAACTCAAATGGTTATCTGAACTGAACCAATGGGTTTATAATACCATTCATATCCCTGAAATGGCTATCGTTAGTCTGAAAACTGGACTAGGCTTCCTTAGACTTAATTCCTTCTATCAGTGCCATTAAGCTTCCCTAAGCTTTGAAGTGGCCCTATCTCCTTCAAAATTAATTTTTTGTCCCTAAAACCTCACCTAATATCTCTAGCATAGATAATACCTCCAAAATGGACTGATCATTTGCTCAAAATGAGCACTGGCTCCCCAATCTAGGCCTCCATCCACTGATGGCCATGTGCTACCCAAAACTTCCCTATGGCTCTTCGACCTTCATAAGCCTTCAAATGGCTCCTAAAATAGTTTCATTGGATTCAAAATTTCAAAAATACTCATAATATACTATTCACTTGTAGAAATTGGCCTCCGGCTGCTCCATTTTTGCCTCCAACACCTGGTGGCACCCCCTGGCTCTAAGGTCACTGAAAACATTTATGAAGTATCTCGGCTTTTATAAGTCCTCAAAATATTTTGAAAACTCCATAAATAGATTCATAAGTATTAAAATAGTAATAAATGACTATTGGTTTGCCGAGAATGGATACTGGTTGCGCTGGATAGGCCACATTCTCATGTTGCCACTTGTTGGCCCTAGTGGACCCTGGAACTTCTCTTAAGCAACTCGGCCTACAAAAGTCCTATACAGGCTCTAAAAACCACACCATTAGTTCCATAATTTTTGAAACATCCAAAATTAACTATTGGATTGTTGAGAAAGGCCTCTAGCTACACCAACTGGGCCTCAAACTGCTGTTGGCCCGTGGTAGCCTTTGTGGCCCATATAAATTTTCTGAAGAAAAAACCTACTCAAAAGTCCTATGATGGCTCTGAAACCCTCATCAATGAGTCTGGAATGTCTGAGATAGTCAAAATTGACTATTAACACTCCCATAATGGTCGAATCTAGCTCAAAATAGAGCCTAAACCAAATTTGTCTAGTGACCCCTGAAAAGCTCCACTAAATGTGGAGGAACTGAACTTAACTCTAGTTAAACTGGCTTATCCACCAAACATGCTGTGCTGCCATCTTACCCGCCAGTAATGACCATTGATTTGTGCACATGAAACCAGAATAGCCATAGTTTTCCATAACCGTAGCCTTTGATTGCGTGGACAACTTGTTGTAATCGTAGTGAGTGATAGGCTTTAGATATATCTGCGGAGGGTTAATGCTAGCAGCGGACTTGTCAACATTTAAAACCATGCATGTGAACACTCCACATTTGCAGATGGTTAAAAATTTATGCACCAGTGTTAAGCCCTTGGGTCCTAGGCTAAGGGGATATGGGGAGGGGTTGGCCCCTCCGAAACCCCAAATACACATTCACCATTCGTTAAATAAATGCCAAACACTGCATATGTTAAGTCACATAGATAGAACATATGGTAACGCTTGGGCTTGGCAGGCAGGAGAGCCAGGGTTTGACCCCCAGCCACCCCAACAAAATTTTAGACCATCAAACCTGGGCCATGTGGCAGCCTCTAGGCCTGCCACGTGGGAGCCTCTAATTGGCCGAACCAAAAACACGTGCACCCAAACTAAAAATTACATGATAAAACTTGTCACGATATGACTTGTCCAAGAGGAATACTCTAGGGAATAGTTTGAGGAATATTCCAGGAATATTTTAGGAATATTATTTTTTATTTTATTTTCCAAACTTAGTCAAAGGCCAAAAATTGCAGTTTACTGGACTTTTCAAATCGCAATAAATTCTTCATATGGTGTCGCTTTTTCAAACCATTTACAGAATTGGAATCAGGAAAACGAGATCTATCTGATCACCCAAGTGCGGCACACTTCCGAACACTTTGAAATTTGAGTTATCACTTAGGTCCTTGATCCAAATCTGATCAGAAGGCCATGCCTAGGTCAGTTGAAGGTCAAATGGAGTGAATTAAGAGTCATTTTTAGATGTATTTGATGCTTTGAATATAGTGGTATAGTCTCAAGAGGTATTGGAGCACTTCTGAAGGTTCTTTTGTCACATTGGAGATTAAACAACTCGTGGCCATGAGGATGGGAGTTCAAGCCTAGATCATCTGGAAATCAATTTCAGAGATCGAATAGTCATTTTTAGGGTATTTAAGTGTTTTGAAGCCAATGGCGCAGATTTCAAAGCCATTGGAGCACTACAGGTGCATGTAAACATAAATTTGACTCTTAAACCCAAGAGGGCCTCGCTAGTTCAAGCAGGTCCATAGAGATGTAGCCCAGGAGGGGTGAACTCTGTTATCATCCATGGTATTATGTGATTACTATGTGTTATATTTCTGCATTTCATTTGTTGTACATGAGTTTTTAAAAGCCAAATAACTCAGAATTTGATAATCAAAGACACATGAAACTTGACATGTAAACCCCTTCACAAGTGTTTAATTTGAGACGATCCTAATCACACATTTTTAATACTGATGAGGGAGCTAGCATAACAATAACTAGTTTTCCCATGTTTAGATCATCAGATCTCATAGAATCGGCTCAGCCTGTAGGAGCAGCAGCGGTCTATAACACCATAGGATAGGCATAACCTGACTTACCAGAGATAGAGGTACATGAGTATAGAAAGGAAATTGCAGATTACTCCCGATCCCATGATAACTGAACTAGAGGTTATGGAAACAAACATCACAGACAATGAGGGAGACAAAAGGAATAAGGAGGAGGTGTTTTATCACCATTTGCATAAGGTAGTACAAGACCTCTCTAATATCATTGAGGAACTTAGGTAGCAGAATGGTAGCAGCAACAAGGGTAAGTTAGTTCAAGGGGAATTCCAATTGGGTGAAGGCTCTGGTACTTCATAGCACCACGCATCCCTTAACCCAAACATGCCTCTTATTCCCAACACACCACCTACATCCATTATTCCCACGTTCTTGACATCTGGAGCTGGTGGACCACAATGATAAGAGGAGATGCCTATGTGGGATTATTTCTTGGAGTATCAATCCTACGGACTTGATTTTAGAGAAGCCATCACTTTCAACGACTTTTTCCACCTGAATGGAAATAATATACCCAAGGGAAAGAGTGGGAGAAACTACACGTAGGGGACACATTTAAAACATACTCTGGGGACGTTGTTTCTCCCAACTTTTGATGCCTCTTCTAAGAGCTCAACCAGAGTGTGGGTAGAGAAGCTGGATATCAACTTACACCTAAATCAGATGAAAGAGGAAGAGGAAATAAAAATTTCCATGCTACATCTGGAGGGGGAAGCTCATGAATGCTGGTTCCATGGGCTAACCATGATGGGAGATGTAGGAGTGACTACTTATGACGATTTCACCAGAAGGGTGTTCAAGCATTTTGACAGGAAATATCCTCAGGAGCACTTTGGGGAGCTGACGAGGCTCAAGCAGACTAGGATCATCGAGGCATACATTTCGGAGTTTCTGAGGCTACCATTATTGGTGTTGGATTTATTGGAGGCTGGTAGGATCTACATGTTTGTAGGTTGGCTAGAAGAGCCATTGTAGGGGTTGTTGAGGTCCAACAGGCCAACCACTTTGTAGGACACAGTGGGGAGAGCCCAATATCTATAGGATGCCCTACCCAGGGTTAGAGCACCACTACCACCTAGACAAGGTTTCCAACAAAGGGGAAGAGACACTAAGGCTCCATCACCTATAGACAATCAAGGACATGGATAGATGTATGAGGAGACCCAAAGAGGCCTCTAAAGGATTAAATTCTGTTTTACTTATCAAGAGCCATGGGCACTAGGCCACAGATGCACAACAAGCAAGGCCCAGTACAATGACGCCTTTTCTGATAGTGACGTAAAGGATGATGCAGATTTGGAAGGGGGTGGATATGATAGCATGATACACACAGAGAAGGGACCACCACCACGACTACTAGCTAAGGGAGCTCCCTTTTCACCTTCAGGATGGGTCCTTGCATCTCTACGTGGGTTACCCAAGTTCTTGACCATGAGGACCATGGGCACTATGTAGGAGCAACGTCTATCAGTTATGGTGGACAGTGGGGCTACCCACAATTTCATTTACACACATATAGTTTAGAGGAGGGGCATCACAACTAAGGAGTTTGAGGTATTTTGGTTCTTGTGCCTAGGGACAAAACCATGCAGTGCACGCGTTATGTTCCTACCTTGATAGTGCCCATGGGGAAGTAATCCATGGCAAATCACTTTTTTTTGGTGGAAGTACTAGACACCAGCATGTTGTTGGGAGTCCAATGGATCTATTCACTTGGTAAAGTCACTACTTATTGGAGGAGGTTGGAGATGGAGTTCATAGGGTTGGATGGCAAACTATTTTTGCTACGGGGTATGCAATCTTACCCTCCACATATTTTTTCAGCCCGTAGGATGGACGTTGATTTGAGACATGGGGACATTGGTTAGTTTGTGGAGTTGAGAGTTTTAGAGGCTGGGGGTCAACCCAAGCCACCACACCCGAAGATATAGGTCATTTTGGACATCTACCCAATAGCATTTGGAGACATGCCGTCAGGTCAACCACTTGACTGAGGGTTTGAGCATACTATTGAGATGGAGATGAGGGTACAAGTTTTGATTACTACCCCTTACCGACATCCCAAGGCATATCGGGATGAGATATAGAGATAAATTCATGAGTTGTTGGCACTTGGGCACATCATGCCTAGCTCCAAGCCTTTTGCTTCAGTAATTGTTTTGGTGAAGAAGAGGGATGGGTCCCTACACATGTGCATTGAATGATGGACCCTTAACAAGAAGACCATGAATAATCGTTACCCCATACCATGCATAGACGATATGATGGACGAGATAAGGGGGGCGAAGTTCTTCTCCAAGATTGACTTGCGTTCAAGGTGCCACCTGATCAAGGTGAGGGACCAAGATGTCCCTAAGACAACTTTTAGGTGACACTATGGGAACTTCGAGTTTGTGGTTATGCCCTTCAGGCTAACCAATGCATTGGCCACCTCTCAGTCCTGCATGAAACACATGTTCCGTGGGAAGTTGTGAAAGTTTGTTTTGGTGTTCTTTGATGATATATTGATTTACATCCGGACCTAGGAGGAGCACTTGGAACATTTAGAGACAATGCTCTGTATTTTGGATGATTAGCAGTTCTACGCAAAAAAATTCCAAGTGTGAGTTTAGTTCGACAAAGATGATATACCTAGGGCACATCATTGGAGAGGATAGTGTGAGGGTCCATGAGGATAAGATCAAGGACATCCAAGATTTTCCAAAGCCCAGAAATGTGATGGAGTTGAGGGGATTTGTAGGCATATGCACTTACTACTAGAGGTTCGTGAAGGGATTCTCTCAGTTGGCAACTCCCCTCAACGATTTGATGAAGAAGGGGGGATTTGAGTGGACAACTACAATAAAAGAGGATTTTCTCTGGCTCAAATAGGTCATGATTGGTTGTCCTATGTTGGCATTTCTAGGTTTCACAGCCCTTTATGGTAGAGTGTGAAGAATTCAAAGAGGGTATAGGATAATTTTTGCTACAGGGGGGTACCCCATAGCTTTCGAGAGTTGGAAGCTCCTGCCCCAGAAGAGGATGTACTCCATCTATGGCAAGGATATTCTATCCATAATGCATGTGTTAGCCAAGCTTAGAAAGTAATTGGGTGGGAACAGGTTAAAGGTCAAGACAAACCACAACAATATTTGATTTTTCTTGGAATAGAAGTAGTTGCATGGGAGGCAACAAAAGTGGGTGAGCAGGCTCCAAGTATATGAATTTCACATTGAGTATGTCAAAGGGAAGCACAACATAGTGGCTGATGCATTGTAAAAGAGGTTAGTTACCCCTTCATTAATGAGCATTGGTCTGGATTTGAGGGCACAGTTACTGGTAGAGTATTGCAAAGACTAGTTTGCATGTGAGGTACTTGATTGGGTAGTAGAAGATGACCAATACAATGTGATGAATGAGGTGATTTACTTTAGATAGTATTTTCATATTTCCCAACTCCCAATTGAGGGAGAAGATTTTATAGGTTTCCCATGACTCACCACTAGCAGGGCACCAGGGGTTCACAAAGACATGCATGGCCATTAGAGAGTGTTCTGCTTGGAGTAGCCTTAAGGATGATGTTTTGAGGCATGTCCGCGAGTGTGACACATGCCAGAGGAACAGGGGTGAGCAATCACACCCTACATGCTTCATACAACCTCTTCCTATCCCTGAGGGAAAATGGGAGTGTGCGTCGATGGATTTCTTTACCGAGTTTCCCACAATACAGGGAAATGACTACATATACGTGGTGTTCGATGGTTTGATGAATTTTGCACATTTTTTCACCATCTTAGCTCGGTACTTGGCCTCACAGGTAACCATTTTTTTTAGGGTGGTGTTTTAGCTACATGGCCTTCCCAAGACCATTGTTAGTGATCGGGACGACATGTTCATGGGGGTCTTTCCGCATGAGTTGTTTCGACTGGTGGGTAAAAATCTCACTCCAAGCACTAGTTATCACCCCCAAACAGACGTGTAGACGAAGATAGTTAATAACTGGCTAGAGGGATACTCGTGTAACTATGTGACTAGCCATCAACAAGCATGTGTACGATGGTTGCGCTTGGGCGAGTAATGCTACAGCACCACGTACCACATGTCCATAGGTATGTGTCCATTCTGAGTCCTATATGGTTACAATGCATAATATCTTTTTCTAACGTGATGTTTGGAGATAGCAAGGCCCCTAGGGCCAAGGATTGGATAGAGGAGATCCAAGACATTTTGCGGGCTCTCAAAGACAACATGTGAAGACGCCAAACCAACATAATCTTTAGCATATAGAGGCAGATTTGAGAGGAAATTTGAGTTAGGGGATTTACTATTCTTAAGGGTTCAACCTTATAGGCAGTCATCACTCAAATAGAAGGGGTCTAAGAAGCACAAACCTCCTTTCTATGGGCAGTACCGAGTAACTCAAAGAGTTGGGGAGGTAGCATATGAGTTGGATCTACCCCCAGGAAGTCGAGTGCACAACATTTTCCATGTGTATTTCCTAAAAACGGAACTGGGGCACTAGGTGAGAGCATCTACAAAGATACCACCTATGGATGAAGAGGGGCACTTAGTTCTGGAGCTACAGGCTATTTTGGACACTCGGGAGAGGCACTTTTGAAACAGGGTTATCAAGGAGTTTTTGATCATATGGAGGAACCTACCAAATGAGGATGCCAATTAGGAAGGGGAGCAGATACTTCAACATCATTCATTACAGTCACTTGAGAACAAGCAACATTTTGGCGAGGAGGACTATGATATTCCCACTTAACATTATTGTTAAGTGAAATATCAACTTTGGCCATTATTTTCCTAATTCACGTTTTCACTTAGGAAATGTGTGTTTAGAGGTCCCACGTGTATTTTTTTATTAAAGCAAGCCCAAACATTAGAGTTTGAGGGGGAATATCAAACCTCTAATGGAGTGTGAGGGCCACCCATAAAGAATCATTACCCACATGAGAAGTACACACTCATTGGAGCAAGTTTGGTGGGGGTAAATCGAGTTGGTCCCACATGGTAATTTTAGAGGCACTTTGAAAAAAAGGAAGGAAAGGCAGTCATTTTTGCATTCATGATCATTTGATAATTGTCTTAGACTAGAATGCTTGTGTTGAAGCCAAGTTTGCAAGTGTTGTTTAGCACATGAGTGTTTCCAAGTGGAAATCTCAACCCTTGTTTCACTAGACTTCAAGTTTCAGCCTAAAGAGGGAGTTTCATCTATTTCAGTGCGATCTAGAAGTAGGGAGTGTGAGTTTTTAGGAAGGTTCCAGCAGCAGCAGTCCATTCCTTGGAGGAGTCATACATGGGGCATGAGGAGAGAAGGGATTTTAGGGCTAAAGTTTGAGGAAGAGTCCGGGGAAGTATTTTGTTAGTTATTGCAGCTATCTTGGGGGATTTTTGCAGTAGGATTGATAGGTGTGTCGAATTACCCAGTAGTGGTGCCATTGAGGGAAAATAGGGCCGAAATTGCAAGGTCGTTCATTGACAAATTTCTTCGTGGGTTATTATGGCCATTTGATGGAGAGGCTAGGATTAATTTCCCAAAATTTTCTGAGCAATGGAGAAGGTTGTAGAAACAGTTCTTCACATCCAGCAATGTATTTTCTAGGAATTTTATCGTTGAGCCAAGAGAGAGCATGAATATAGTTGAGGGCGACTTCATATCATTCACTTGGGATTTGCTCGCTTGCCTTGGGCAAGCCCAAGTGCACACTTTCCAGCACCATATTGTACCCTCTTTATTTTTAATAAAATGTCTTAGCAACAGTTTTTGGTGAAAATTCGTGCACTCATTTATGTGTTTTATTTTCATATTTTTTTATGTATATGCATGCTTTGTTATTTATTGTAAAATTTCCCTAATATATTTGAAGAAATACAGCCACACGAAACTCATGTTTTTGCCACTTATTACCTAGTCATATATTTTAGTCCTAGATTAAATTAATAATTTTAGTTAGTGGCTTTTAGTTTGGAAACTTATTATCTTGTCATATATTTATCCCTAAACTAAATTAGTCATTTAAGTTAGTCATTTTTAGTTTGGTCACTTAAAATTGTTCAAATATAGTAGTAATTTACTTGAAATAATTGTGGTGTCTAACGTTTTTAGTCACCTAGTCACCAATTTCATCATTTCCTACTAGTGAGGATGTGAGGGAGAATGTGGGTGCTTCTTAAAATCAACATAAGAAGATAAGGTAACTTGATCAATACACTGGCTACATGGATCTAATAACTGAGATTGTAGAGACTGAGCCATCCTCTTTTTAGGAAGTAGTAGAGAAAACTATATGCATTGATGCAATGGTGGAGGGATATGAATCGATTGTAAGAAACAATATTTGGGAAGTGGTCCCAAGACCAACAGATAAATCAGTTGTGGGTTCGCAATGGATCTTCAAGGTAAGGCAGGCAGAAAACTGAAGCATAGAAAGTACAAGGTCATATTTATGGCCAAGGGGTACTCTCAAGTTGAGGGGATTTACTATGAGGAGAAATTTTCTCCTGTGCTAAGGTACTCATCCATCAGATCAATTTGTGCTCTACTTGTGAAAATGGGGTGGAAGATCCACCAGATGGATGTAACAAAAAAATTCCTCAATGGATTTACTGAGGAGGAGGCATACATCGAGAAGCTAGAACGATTTGAGACTTTTGATCGAGATTCTCATGTGCGTAGACTCTTGAGCAAGTTTTTTACAGTCTCAAACAAGCACCTTATTCTTGGTACATTGGGATCGATAATAATCCCACGGATTTGGGATTTATAAAAGTGAAGTGGATGCAAAATTATATCATATTTTTGTAGAAGGTAAATTTTTTATTATTGTCTTAATTTTTTATAAATTTATTTTAACTACTTATGAGTTCTTGATTAGACCTTGCAAGGAGGACCTTGCAACAGAGTTTGAAAAGAATGATGTGGGTCTCATGCATTACTTCCTTGGATTGGAATTATGGCAAGGCGATGGGTAATTGTTTGTCTTTCAAGGAAAGTATTCAAATAATATACTACACGGGTCCCACGTGGAGAGATTCAAACCCATGGAGACACTTATATCGACCAACAGGAGGTAGGAGGATGTCACTTCATGTGAGGAAGAAGATGATATTATTCACCGGTAGCTAGTGCATTCAATAGTGTACCTTGTGAATAAACGACCAGATATGTGTTATGTAGTCAACCAGTGGAGCCAATATATGGTTAGTCCAACCAAATTATTTTGAAGGGAAACTAAGAATTTTTTATAGTATCTTAGAGAGACTACCCAATTTGGAATTTGGTACAGACAGATAGAGGGAGTGAAGTTGTGTGCCTTCACAGATGCAGATTGGGCGGGGAGTCCATCAGCCTTTTAAATCATTTTAGCTCCATGGTTGTTCTTAACATATTTTATTTTTCTCTGTTATATTATCAATGCTTAAATTTTGTATAAATTCTATTTATTTCATAGTATTGTTGTACGCTCCATCCTTTTGTAGCTTACTTCTCATAAGCATATAATATTACTCTTATGCTAAAGTCAATAAATTTTGTTTTACCAATAATTATTTCCATCATCCCTATTATTTCCTTAGCTCTTTATTTTCACAGGACCATTGGTTAGAATCTAGTGTTTTGGAGCCTTTCTAAGAAGGCTATCCATTAGGAGAATTTTGAGGTCTAAAATGGGCCTCCTAAGAAAAATGTACAACCAAAATAAACTTTATAAGAACCAATAGGATTCAAGATGATGATGTCAACCATTGGGGACGATTCACCATTTTTTAAATAAAAGGGTAAAAATATTAAAAAATAATAAAATAATAAAACTATTTTTTCAACTTATCTCCCAAATTTTTTACTCAAATTTCGAGTGGGAGTACTCATTGGATACAAAATTTAATTCCTCATCCAAGGAATACCCATGTTGCATACTTTCGAGGGACCTTGCTACATGAAAAATGAGAAATACATTAAAAACGTGATTGCTCCATCGAAAGTATGCAACATGGGTACACCTTTGATGAGGAATTAAATTTTTCATCCAACGAGTACTTGCTCAAATTTGATTAAAAAATTTGGGAGATAAGTTGAAATACAAGTTGAAAAAGTAGTTTTTCCTTTTTTCCCTCTAAAATTCGATTATGTAATCAAATATTATTTTATTATTTCCACTATTATTTTATAATTTCTTTATGAAGCCCATTTTAGACCTCAAAATTCCCCTAATGGTGCAAATAGGTAGTCGTGTACCCATTGAGTAAGTACTCTCTAAGAGGGACATTTTAGTATTGTATATTTTAGCATCAAGAGTATCTTCTTATGTTTTCTTACCTCCCTTCTCAAGAGAACATAATAATTATCCAATATAAGACATATATGCATAAAATTCTTGTAAGTTATATACCCAAAATAACTTTTATGAAAAATAAAATGATTTCACAATTATCAAGAGCACATTAGAGAGTTATCCTTGAAAATAAAATGTCACCTACATCATCCACAACTCCATCAACATATACAACTTTTCTCATATTAATAGGTAACCTTCGTGCATGTAATTTCATACATTTCAGGTGTAATTTCATATGAAACATCCAAACTTATATCCTAAACATATCCATCCATTATTATTAACAATTTAATAGAGTAAGATAGGTAATTTTATTCTACTCATCTATACATGTATACATTTCTTGACTTGGCTAGGTAAGTGCTTTCTTAATCCCATAGACTTCAACGTGATTTATCTACTTAATCAACCCTGAAACGAGTGGCTCTATGACATTCTTACCGAACCATTGTTCCTTTTCTTCCTACATTAGTTGGAGACCCATGGATTTATGAATATTTGGCGGAAGTTATTTTTATCATAGGTATTTTCTATACAAAGTCTTTCTTTGTTAAAATTTTCCTCGGTTATTTCTTGAAGATAAATTTTCTATTATAATTTTCCAAACTAATTGGCGAGGGTTTCTTCATTTTATAAGTAAGGGTTCAATAATTTTTTTGAAGCACAAGGTGAAGTTTTTCATCAGCAAGGAAATAAATTGTTTCTTGTTACATTTATCCTCATTCCGCTCTAGGATTGAAATTATAAGATGATTACAGTGGAGTCTACTTTTGGTTTCTGAAAGGTTTTTATATTTTGGCAAGCTACCAACATTTAATCTAGTCCATTGACTTTTAAGTGATAAGGGCACTATTTTTATTTTCAAATTTGTAACTCATTATTAACCCTATTCTGTGTTTCTGGGTTTAATTTTTCCTCATCGATACTCATTCCTCTGAGTAATTTGGTGCAAAAATGGAAGATAAATTCTTCTTCCCTTCTATTACTTACAAAAACTCTAAGTTCCCCCTTCACATTGATGATTAATTGGTTATTTAATTAACTTGATTCGTATTGTGTCTAGGTTTTAAATCCCAATGCTTGCGACAACCGTACATGTAAAATGAGTGTTTCTCTTTTATTACTTGGGCATGTTATAATTCTTTATCCTTTCCTCACTCTCATACTATATACATTCATTAAGTTGTTTCAGGTTAGTTTTGTACCTACTGCCAAAAATGGTTGGGAGAGCATTAGGGTTTCAATTCAAATCTATGTTTCGAGGTACTCAACATACTAAAATACTCATTTAAACTCATTTATTTTCTTTTGATTCAATTCGTATCACGTGGCAAGATGACCCTGGGTCCACCTCAGTTACTAGCAGTTTCATACTAATATCTTTCTAATCGATATTTTATCTTAGCCCTACACTAGGTTTCTTATTTATTTATTTTATAAAACAATGAAAATAAATATACTCTTTATTTCCTTCGTGACTTTAAAATTTCAATTCTACTTATATTATTTCTTTGAAAATACTAGTCATTGTTAATATAGACTTGTACTTCAATATTGCTACCTATTATTAACATTTAATATTCTTCCATTTTTCTCTCTTAGCTTGTTTATGAATGAAATCATGCATAGTTTTGTGAACTTAGAGGAAGAGATGATGATTTTGTCTTCATAGGCATCTCTAATATTTTATCTTAAATGTTTCCTACATAATTCTTTCATCATCATGTTTATTATTATTTTTTTTCTTATTCGGAACACTGCAAAATAGAATTTTGAAATATTCCATGTAAACTATAAATTTTGTGTTCGAAATTTTCTTTATTTTTTATTAGGTATCATCCTATCAAAGTCTTCTCACCTCCATAACCCCCTATATTCATGTATACATAGCTTGTTACTACACAAACACACACACATACAAAATTTCTTATATGAATATTCCTATATTTTAGAAAATAAAAGTAGTTCTTATATACAGGGGAAATAGATCATGACCTAGATTTTAGGTATATGTTTCTCTTTTTTACCTAAAGGACTTGTCACATGGTAGGAATTTCATGTCAATTGAAGGGTAATCTAGGTATCTCAACTCATCATAATCCCATGACCTTGCTAACCCTATCATATACATTTTATGTAATTATACAAATATATACATATGTGTTCACATAAATAGGAAAAAGCCACCTACTCATTCACAATCCTTTTTGTGTAAAATCAGTTTCATAGAACTAAATATAACAGAGTTAACCACTCTCTATAAACAAGAAGAGACTTACATATAGAAAAAAATTGTAGCTACATCTACTTTCTATTTAGCATCAAAGAGAAATATTATCACATAGTCTCATCCCCATGTAACAGATAACCAATACTTATATGAACCTTTAAATATACAATGTGAGTCACAAAGTTCTTCCCAACTAACGAATTGTTGTCTCAAAAATTCTCCCGAAGCTCTAGACTCCTTTTTTAGGTCAAGTAATAAATCAATAACTTCACTAATTCACCTCCTCAAGTCGTGATCAGTGTCGTCCTAAAACTGGGTTGAATGTTTATTCACACAATTTTAGTCTTTATCTCCCACTAAAACCATGTTTTTATTTTCAGATTTCCTTTCTCTCCCACAATCATGTTCTTAATTTATCTTCCATTCATGAAATTTATCTCCATTCATGATAACTCTGGTGGTGGAGAAATCATTACCTAGAATAATTTTTCATTCTTGGGCCATAACTCGTTCTAACTATTTCCTCACAATTATGAGTTTAACTACTCACATGGTGGTTCCTCTTGTATTTTCAAATAAAAATATAAGTGAAATAATATTTATTTATAACAATATATTTAACATTTACATTTTCCAATAAGCTTTATTCTTGGCCCCATAATCAATTCTTCGACAATATTTACAAGTAAATACAAATAATAATATTTATAAATATAATGTGAATTTGGGGTACTTAATCCCTTTTTCACGTTTCTATTGTCTTCACTTTCAATATGTTCAACTCTTTTGGAAAAAATCATCTATTTTGTTGACATTTTGAGTGAGGGCGGTAAAAATATTTGTATCAAGGCCACTTAGCTTGATGGGGATTTCGCACACTAAAACCTTTAATTCTTTAATATTTATTTCTCCAAGTTTGTTAGACATTCCTGTTTTTTAATATTCTAATTCTTTTAGTTCACCATCGAATTTTTTGGTAGGTGATGCAATGCTCGAATCATGATGCCCTAGGTAATTGTTTGAAATTATCGATTTACCTCATTAAGAAAAATGAAGAATTTTTTGTGAGCATATGAATTTGTGAAACATATGGAAAGGGAAAGGGCATATGGCATGGGTGTGTGGAAAATGTTTGAGGGCGAATTTATATGTGGTGTGTACGGTAAATGATACGCACCGTATGGAAAATGGTAAGGGAATTTGGGTGAATTTGGTCACTTAATAGTTGCAACATCGAGTGGAATGTGGGAGAATAGACGGTGAACATAGATTGAAACCGGAAGGGTTGTGATGTGAATTAGAACATGGTAGAATAGAAGATGAACATAGACTAAGTGGAAGGGTTGTGATGTGAATTAGAACATGGGAGATTAGAAGATGATAGAAGATGAACACATAATAGAACTAAAAGGGTTGTGATGTAGTTTGGAACATGGGATCCTAAGTGACGAGGTTGTGGACTCGAGGGAACAATAGAATGAATGACCAAGGGAATAGTGACAACGAAGAACAAGGGTACATAGGGTTGTAAGGGATGTGCAGATCTCAGTCAAAGGAAAGTGGATGGATAGGTCAGCCAAGGATGATGGTGAGGTAAAGGGATAAGGAAAATTGAGAAATGTAGTAAGCCATACACGATTGCATTAAAAAGATCATGAATGCAAGCGAGGGTTGCAAGAAGAGAATTTAAAAAAAATGGAAATGTGACAAGTCCAAAAAAATTGGTGAATGCAACAAAGAAGAGAATAGTTACAAAGGAAAATACAAAAGCCAACTCAACAATATAATGGAAGTTATAATAATATTAGCATCAATAGAAAAAACCAAAACTCTAATACTAATTGCCATATATAATTTTATTTATGAATAATAATTATACCATTTTTAATTATATTTTATTATAATATATTTTCAGGTATATATGTTTCTGGTTTTTAAATTTCACCAACCCCAGAAAATAATAAAATAATTATATTTCCAAACTAAATTTGAATATTTAAAGACTAACACTTTGAACCGTATCTAAATTTTAACAACTGAATACGACAAACATGCAGAAAAGCAATAATGGACAAGGACACCCTAATATTCCTTTGACAATTTTTTAATATATCGATATTTTTTTTTTGTTTTTCCAGGGCATGATCTACTTTCTACTCTACTGTAATTGTCAGAGTCAAAACTTTACGAACGGAGGTAACATATTTCTTACGCGTTTTGATGCATGATTTGTCGCGTTGAAACTTGAAGCTAAAGCATGCGCTGACTTGGATTAAAATCGCTGGGTCAGATGATGTAGATGGTTCGGATAGAGTGAATATGTAATGTTTTTAAAAATAATATTTATTTTCTATAATTAATTTAATAGGAATGTTTCTCATTAAATACTATTTAAAATTTTAATTTAATTATTAATATTTATTAAGTGTATTATAAATTTTTAATTTTTATAAATTATTCTAAAATATTTATAATAATATATATAAATTAAAAATGAAATTTATTAATGAAGTTGTTAGTTTTTTTTTTTTTTTTTTTTTTTTTTTTTAACTAAATTAATTAATTAAAAAATATCATATAAATAAGTGTTTTATGAAACTGATATATACTCAAACTTAAATATAAAAATAACCAGTGTCATAAAGGCTAACTAGAATAACCAAAAAAACCATTTCAACTAATACTAATTTTTACTGGAACATTTATGATGATATCATCTCAACAAATAATATCTAACTACAATTTACGCGTGTCATATTGAGCATATATTTCATAGCATCTTTGAGGCATATGGTATTAATATTTTTATAATAAACTAGAAATAAAAATAAATATTAGTGAACAAAAATCTTGTTCATATGTTTAATTAACAAATTTACCATTGAAAATTACTATTCAATTTTTTCAACAATCTCAAAATCAAGCTCTGTAATTGACCCATGATTTATAAAAAATTTGTGAAAAATAAATTTAGTCAATTTCTTTTAATATATACACACTTCTGTACTGCACCCGAGGGCAAAAGCTTCCCTGTTTTGAAACGGCAAATTAGGCCAATTGACTCAAACGGATAGAAGTCAGACTCTGCACAATTGGGTTAAATCAGAGGGTTATACCTGCAACTTCAACTCTACGTGATGGTGCCGAGCCGCCGGCTGACGCACGGCGCAGAAGAATATTGCTCACTACGATATATATATATATATATGAAAAACGATATTTCTGTTGTGTTACTGTCTGATAATGGTAGCTCCTTATAACCGTCTCACTAGGCCATTATATTTGCTACTGTAATTATGAGTCCAGGCCAGCTCACCTGAGATGGGCCGGAGGGACTACCCTACGATGTGAAGCTGTTCTTTATCTCGTCTCGATATGGGGATTGAAACAAGATTGGCCAGATAACTTATATATTTTTCTCCAAGATGCTAATTCCTGTTTATTCTCTCTGCGAGCATCTTGGGGAAAAATATACAAAATGTCTGGTATCTTCAGCTGCTGCAATTGGAGTCAATTTTTTCTGAAAGTCCGGAGGTTGTCTGTACATTGTGTTGGATTCGAGAATCTAATTTCAAAATCATTCATCCAAGCGTCCCAATACAGTTCAGCATAGTCCAGTTTTAAATTAGTCATTTATTATTGATGTGTCAAATATACTTTTATTACTGATTAGTAATATTGAGAAGAAGAATCCAAGTTTTTTCTCCAATCTTTGTCACAACCCTTATTTTGTATAATTGTGTGAGGTAAAGATTTCATGGTATTGTGATATTGAGTGGTATAACATTTTTGTAAATTTTTGGGTTTGTGTAAAATGATTAGAGTATAAACACTGATCTAATTGTATAAATTTGTGAGAATTGAAAAAAAAAAATTGAAATTGAGAATGAATTTGATTGTGGTAAGTTTGTGCAATTATACTTCAGCTAAATCAATATTGTACTCTAATAATTTTACATGGTATAAGGGTCTACACCCAGGTTAGATTCCCTGAGCTAGTTTGAAAGGGTTTTAGAGTAATCACAACATCTCTATAGAATTAATAATTCCCACCCTAAAGATCTTAGTTACCCATTTAAAAGTGTTGATAAACTTCCAAAAAAATAACTAAAACCCCAGAATAGAAATTACAAATTCCATAAAGAAAGAGTGATTCGTCCAACTTATTATTATTATGTATAGTGCACTACCTTTAATTTTCACAAAACCATATTTACTGTTTTCTGCTGTACAGAGTATCTATCATTCAGAGAAAGACATGCCATACCAGCGGAGTTACAGGGGGGTTCATTTGCAAATAGCATTGTTCAAGTTTTATATTTGATAGTTTTAGATAGAACGTATTTCCCTGTTCTCCTGCTTCCTGATGACTGCGTAAATGAAGTTGAGGAGATTTGGAAGTAAATTTAAGGGGTTATTTGTGCATTTTTCATGATGCTGTGAGTGATATTGGTAACTACTAAGCCTTGAAATATAGATTTATATCTGAACCCCGAGTATCGCTACCTTTAAATTATACAAGTTGATAATCTGATGTTGAATTTTAGGTTCAGTGGAGGTGAAATGGTTGCAACTAAAACGGTGGATCAATCCTCTTAATACGACGAAGTTGCGAATAAGTTAGCCGAGGGTAGGAGGAAATCAATGTACTGACGTCGGAGATGTTAAATATCTTCAACTGTGACAATTACTTTGAAGTCAACAGGGTTTAACTAATGCATCCGTTACATTCAGAATGAAGGCATTTTGGCCAGAGCTAAACGAATATTAAACATTTTCAAACTGTTACATTCACAGTGTAAATTGATATTGCAGATTATTTTTCAAGAAAACGAAAGAGGAAGAAAATTATAAGATAATAAAGAATAGCCACGGTGTAATTGATATTGCAGATTATTTTTTCAACAAAATAGAGTGTTGAAATGTTACTTTCAACTGTGTCTGTGCAGAGCCATTTTCCATTTTTAATTTCTAGTTTGAGAACAATCAGTTCATTTTTTTTGCAGTACTCTGTATTTCAAACAGAGTGGTAAAATAGAAAAACAGAGCACTTTGTTTTTTTTAAAAAAGGGCGGAAACGTGAAGCTGGGTTACAATTTTGTGAGAATCGGGGTGCGAATTTTTTTTTCAACAATAGTTCGGCCGAACATTTTACAAAGTTTGGCCGAACTCTATAATAGTTCGGCCGAACTTTCATATAAAGTTCGACCGAACTCATGTTTCCTTTTAGATTGACGGCACACTGACGGCGTGGACAAACAGAATTTTTGCCGGAGATTGGAAAACCGGCAACAAAAGTTCGGCCGAACTATTTTCTATAAATAAATGGCCTGCAAAGTTTTATGGTTTACCGTTTTCATTTCGCGCGCTATCGGTGTTTGTAACTGTTTCGGCTCTATTGCTCGTGTCTGTCGCCCTGGTGCTTCTGCCGTCTGCCCCGGTGCTCCTGCCGTCCACGCTCGTCGACTGCTGCGTCGGGTATGTTACGCTCGAAATTTTTTTCTGCTCCGAGTTAAAAAAATGTATGAAAATTTTATGGTGTATGAAAAATGTAGTAAAATGTATTTTTGTGTTGTGTGCGTCGGGTATGTTACGCTTGAAAATTTTTTGTGCTCCGAGTTTAAAAAATGTATTAAAATTTTGTGTTGTGTATGAAAAATGTATAAAAATGTATTTTTGTGTTGTGTAGTGTAATGTATTAACTCTGTAGTGAATGTAATGGTTAATGGATTTCATAATCATGCAGTGAACTTGTCACAAACCCAATAGGTCTTGGACTCAAGTACTCATCGTTTGCATTACTTGCTGCAATAGTTCAACAAGGAGTCGCCCCCCCATGTAGGCAAATTTTCATCATCTACAAACTATGTATAACCTATGTCCAAGGAGGCTAAAGTAAGGAGGGCAATGGCCTCCACCATATATAGTTTTATCGAGCGAATTTACCTATGCTGGAATTCCGATGACAGTGAGGACAATGTAGCCCTCCTATACAACTATAGTATGCTTACCCCACATACTATGCACTTCAAATTTCACCCCCCAAGTTACACTAAAAACTAGTACAAAAGGCATTCTCTTAAGCTCTGTCACTGTATAAGGAAAAAACTTAGGCAAATTGCACAGCTAACCATGGTGATCTGTTATGAAACTGCGACAGGAATTGAATGCAGCCCTTGTTGGTAGTTCTAGATATAGTAGAAGAGCAGCATTTGTTCTTCAGCCACTTTCATGGCAGTAGGTGATTAATATGCGTAGAGACTATGGATGCAGGAGATGTAGTAGAATCCCATGTAAAATTCTTATTACAACAATTATTCTTCAACAGATTATATATATAGTTCATTGAGACTACGTGTTACAGGTGGTTGGCTTCAGAATTTTTAAGGTGGCAAGATTCACTTGCTATCTCACTGTCTGTATGCAAAGAAATTCAAATTGTAAGCATAGAAGTCCATTCATCAAGAGCCCACTGTAAGTAGGCAGGTTTCCTATTGCATAGTCTTCTAAAAGAAACACCTATTATTATCATTACCAAATCACCATAAATCTTCTTAAAATGACCCTGATCTTACGGTGTTTGGTTCTATGAACATAATGTCCCTAGTTCTCCTCCCATCCTTTGATAGTTTGCCGTTAATGCAGCAAAATAAAAGGACCAAAAAACAAAAACTCAGTAATTATGTATAGAAAAACTTTTATGAATAGAAATTTGTTTTGTTTGGTTCTGTGAACATAATGTCCCTAGTTCTCCTTCCATCCTTTGATAGTCTGCCGTTAATGCAGCAAAATAAAAGGACCAAAAAAAATAAACTCAGTAATTATGTATGGAAAAACTATTATGAATAGAAATTTGTTTTGTGTACATTTGTTCCATCCTCTCAGCCTTTCCATCGATTATCATGCTAGAACTTTGTAACAATGCTTCTAGATGACTCTGTGAGATCCACAACGTTTTGATGTGGTAGCATCTGAGATCTCAACTCTGTAAAATTTTGAAGTTGTGTCTTCTTTGAATTTTGTTAGCATGGTGTTGGCATAGTGTTGTATAAGAAGGAAGAAAAATGCTTATTTGAAATTTTGATAGTGGAGGTTTCAATATATTTAAAATATTAAAAGGTATTTTTTTAATGAATAATATTAATTTATATAATGATTGGAGTAAAATTAAAATTATTCAACAGTTTTTATATTATCATTCACAATAGTTCATTATAAACATATTTTATTGTTAATTTTATTTATAAATAATAAAATAATAATTATCTTGAAATTAAACATTTTTTTAATTATTTTTCGAAAAATTAAAAAATATTTGTTGTACTTTAAGAAGTAAGAGACGAGTCTGAATTTCTTACTATTTTGTTTTTATGTTTAAAAACAAGAAGAGTTTTCATAGATCAAATGTGAGTATATGATAGATAATATAAGAGAAATTGTTTTTCATTTTCAACTCTTTGAGTGTGGCAAATGTATCAAATGCTTCCATCTCACATTATTTTGGGCACTGACCAATAGTCTTGAACTAATACTATTTTTAATATTATCAATATACTGCAAAATGATTTCTTACTTTATACCTAATCATCTAGCCAAAAACTAACTACAAGGATGCTACTTTATTTTAAAGTTTAGAAACCTTGGTAATCTTACTAGTCCCTAATATGCAAATTGTGATATTTTTGTAGAAATATTTAGATTTCCAATGATTTTATATTAGTTGAGATAATATTTTTGGCCATTTTTAAGGTAAAATAATGGTTTACTATAAAATTTTGGCAAATCACTTTAGAAAAAAAATGAAATTGGCTAATCTTTTTTTGGAAAAAGCATGGAAAATTAGCCCACCTACTAATATTAGCCCCTAAAATTTTGTCTGATGTCATCTCCTCTTGAGCCAAAGGTGGGGGCTTTGGCTATAGTTAAAAGAAATTTTTGTGAACCTCTTGGCTTCGATGTGGTTCAACTTCCTTCTTATACATAAAATGCCTAGTCATAACCAAGTTTTCAATGGGCTAAAGGCTTGCTTCAATAGGAAGATGTGAGAGGGAGTAGTTTGAGAGGGAGGGAAACTCGTTCTACCTCTAGAAACTCTCTTTGGAGACTCCCAGCTACTAACACTCTTGTTTGCAACATGCACTGACTAACTGGGTTGCATAGCACTACCACTAGGGAACTTGTTCTTGCCTCTTTTGTTGGAAATATTTGCCTCCCTTCTTGACTGGAATGTTGGAAACCTGCTCTGTCTTGAAACCCTTTATTGGAGTCTCTCTAGCTAGAACTGCACCTACACTCTGCAACTAGCCAAAAAACAAATTTGAAATATTTGACTAATTTTTTATATGATTGAAATTCAAAAACAGATGATTTTCCCCATGCTAGATGCAGTCCTACCTAATAAAATGTGTAGTACTGCTTTTGGGAAACTCGTTCTACCTCTAGAAACTCTCTTTGGAGACTACTAGCTACTCGCACTCTTGCCTGCAACATGCACTGACTAATTGGGTTGCATAGCACTACCACTAGGGAACTTGTTCTTGTCTCTTTTGTTGGAAATATTTGCCTCCCTTCTTGATTGGAATGTTGGAAACCTGTTCTATCTTGAAACCCTTTCTTGGAGTCTCTCTCTAGCTAGAATTGACCTACACTCTGCAACTAGCCAAAAAACAAATTTGAAATATTTGACTAATTTTTTATATTGAATTGAAATTCAAAAATAGATGATTTCCTCAAGTTTTAATTGTTTAAAATATGATTGTTTGAGAAACTCTTTCTCTGGGATACAAGGAGGCTGAAAGATTTTTTTTTCTTGTATATTTGAAGCTCTCCATTATTATATAAAAGGATTTTTTGCTTACATATATTTTTATGTTCTTTGCCATAGTAATGTCATAGTGTATGCAGTTTCAAATTGTTTTTATTATTTTTATTATATGTTGGATGTGATTTTGATTGAAAATGCTTCTTTTTTATTTATTAATTAAAAAAAAATTATTAGAAAAATTATTGCTTTAATCCTTGGAATTTACAATAAAAAATAGAAAATGTATTTATATCTAAACTATTTATGAAAAGTTTAATATTTTTTGATTTTCTCTACCATGTCCTTTTTACATATATCTAGAATAATATTATTTGTAGTTTCCGGTTTTTTGTAACATTTTACTACTATAATCAAAATCTATAGAAATAATAATCTAACATTATGATATCTTGAAATGGAGCTAGCCAACTCAAATATAGTATTGCAAATCCCTGGCTAAGTTAGATGACGAGGCTATGTATTACTTAGTATTGTATCCATATTGGGGTTGCAAGTTCTATGGGTTCAAAAGAACACTTTCAAACAATTTGTTTTCCATATGACCTCTCTTTTTCATAGATAAATTTCATTCTTTTAGCCATTATGGATTTGAGAAAAATACATCCTCATAGGCCAATAAAAAGCCTTAACAATGAATTAAACATGAATAACTATTAAATATGGGTAACCAAGCAACATCAAAACAAACAACTAAATCACCAAGGCTAGTAGTGATAAATAATAAACATTCTAGAATGCTTCAAAATTCCATGTAAATAATTTTTTACCTAAAATCACTATATGGTGAGGCCCACAGCAACAACTGCAAAAGCAATGCAATATAACCAATCAAACTACATCAACAAAACATATGGTCTTGAATGAGGTTTTGGACTCTTTAGATATAAATGTACACCGTGGCAATAGGAAATGTAAGAAATATAAAAACATAATGAAACACAACGTAAGAAATAGAGAACATAATGAAACACACACATACATATATCTAGACAATCAACACAATTATTTTCCTAGGAAATCCTTATATGGGAGACAAGCAACCCTAAAAAGTAATGATGCTCTAGACTCCTTTTTCGCTAGGAAATCCTTATGGGAGAAAAACAACACTAAAATGTAAACATGCTCTACTCTCTCTTTTCTGGTATGGAAAATATGTGAGTACAAAGAAAGAGGTAATCTCTCTAGAGTTAGCTAAGACTTTTAGCATGTAAGGTTGCTATAAAAACTTAACTTCATACATTTTTCTCTCTAACTTCACACTCCTAGTTGTATTCTCAACTATGGAACAAAATACAATAACACAAAATGGAACTCTTATTCCTCCTAGTGGCCAAGTATTTAACCTAGTGTGATAGCCAACTAGGTGTAAGATTTGACTTTGTCAACCATTAACGAGGTTTGTGATTTTAGAAATTTTAGAGTATTGTTAAAATTCCACATGTAGCTAGCTTTCCATGCATGAGTAATGGGGCTAAAATGTCATTATCTCGTACCATGGTGGTCAACATGATAGGTCAACTTACTAAAGGCATAAATTTTGAATGAACTTTGTTTGATGTTTTTCTTGCACCATTGGATATGTCTTTAAGTGTAGAATAATGGTCAAGATTTCATGCCACTAAGCCAAGAATTTTAAATTCAACTGACTTTTAATATAACCAAATAAATCCTGCAAAAAAAGAATAAAACAATTTATGTTAGGATTGTGGATTCAGGGATTGAAACAACACACCATGATATTTCAAATTTAAAAATAATGGTTCGAGTCCTAGGTAGCTCGGAATCCTATTTGTTTTCAAAATAACGATGCACTCCCATTTGATTCTCATGATTA
Source organism: Pinus albicaulis (assembly GCA_034641835.2). Lineage (NCBI taxonomy): Eukaryota > Viridiplantae > Streptophyta > Pinopsida > Pinales > Pinaceae > Pinus > Pinus albicaulis. The sequence goes on from MU968389.1 coordinate 8,785,167, forward strand.
GGTTGTAATCATGAGGCTCTTGCTCAAGAGTGGACCTTCGCAAAATCTTGGGACGTCTTGTCACAAACAAAACCATCAAACTGAAAACACATCATGCAAGAAACATAGCTCGCTGACATATCATTTTTCTCCTTCAAAGAAAAAAAATTCACATCATGTGAATATCTCCATGTACTCTTACATATTGGTGACATACAAAACCATCAAAAAAACACAAGTCGACAAAACATGCCTCTTCAAACAACTGACTCTCAAGTCAAATAATAGAACTCATGTACAAATTTCCATATTTGTTGCATTTATGTGTGTCAACATAACTCTACTTTCAACATCTTGCTTCATGCAACATGCACCATACTTTGAGTAAATGCAAAGAAATTCATGAAATATCAAAATACATGCAAGGCCTTAATTGGATAAGAAATCTAACCATCTGTTAGCAAACCATTTCAATGGCGCTTCTTTTAGTTGCACTTGATCATGTGAATCATCTTGACCCTCATCGATTATGGAATCTTCTTTTCCATTCTTGTCGTTATCTCTTTCCACCTTCTTCAAATGTTGTGGATGACTTGTTGGATACAAATTCCAACACTTGTCCACAAGGTGACCTTTCTTATGGCAATGAGTAATAAACAATTGCATCTTATTTTCAACATCATTTTCCTTGTCCAATGGGCCTTTGACTTTTTGCCTCATTTATTTAGAAAGTTTCAATGTGCATGGATATCTTCTTCCAACATTTATAAACATTATGATTATTCAAACCACAAAAGGAACATGTGCAATTTCTTTTATATATCTTATGTGAAATGTAAGAAATGTAATAAATATAAAACATAATGAAACACAACGTAAGAAATAGAGAACATAATGAAACACACACATAAATATCTCTAGACAATCAACACAATTATTTTCCTAGGAAATCCTTATATGGGATACAAGCAACCCTAAAAAGTAATGATGCTCTAGACTCCTTTTTCCCTAGGAAATCCTTATGGGAGAAAAACAACACTAAAATGTAAACATGCTCTACTCTCTTTTCTAGTATGGAAAATATGTGAGTACAAAGAAAGAGGTAATCTCTCTAGAGTTAGCTAAGACTTTTAGCGTGTAAGGTTGCTATAAAAACTTAACTTCATACATTTTTCTCTCTAACTTCACACTCCTAGTTGTATTTTCAACTATGGAACAAAATACAATAACACAAAATGGAACTCTTATTCCTCCTAGTGGCAAAGTATTTAACATAGCATGATAGCCAACTAGGTGTAAGATTTGACTCTGTCAACCATTAACGAGGTTTGTGATTTTAGACCTTTTAGAGTCTTGTTAAAATTCCACATGTAGCTAGCTTTCCATGCATGAGTAATGGGGCTAAGATGTCATTCTCTCGTGCCATGGTGGTCAACATGATAGGTCAACTTACTAAAGGCATAAATTTTGAATGAACTTCGTTTGATGTTTTTCTTGCACCATTGGATATGTCTTAAAGTGTAGAATAATGGTCAAGATTTCGGCACAAGGGATAATCGTTTGACCCCCAGAAATGTCATTTAATGCCTCAAAATGGCTCCAAAAGATTTTAGACCCCAATTCTCCACCCACCATTAAAATGACCCTACAAGTTGATTCTTTAAGTTTTTTCACACTATAAGCATCAAAATATATGACAAATAATATAATTATCCAATCTAGATCATTGTTTAATAATTTGTTAAAATTATGAGTAAGATATACATCATGGAATTTAAATAAATAGCGTTAATTCATTGAACACCCTTGTACATGTTCCTTGTTGATACTTTGAAAGTAATACTTTTTGAAAAATAATTTGTTTATGGATTCTATTTTCCACATTCTCTCAACCATATCAAAAACCTTCTTATAATATTTGAAATCGAAAGTCTTTCCCATACCAAAGTATGTTCTTTTAAAACATGTTTTCTTGGTGATATGGGTGATTTAGAAATGATTGGGAGAGCGAAATTCCTTGAATTTAATATGTACAATATGTTTGGTTCATGCCACTAAGCCAAGAATTTTAAATTCAACTGACTTTTAATATAACCAACTAAATCCTGCAAAAAAAATAATAAACCAATTTATGTTAGGATTGTGGATTCAGGGATTGAAACAACACACCATGATATTTCAAATTTAAAAATAATGGTTTGAGTCCTAGGTAGCTCAGAATCCTATTTGTTTTCAAAATAAGGATGCACTCCCATTTGATTCTCATGATTAGGTTGTAATCATGAGGCTCTCACTCAAGAGTGGACCTTCCCAAAATATTGTGACGTCTTGTCACAAACAAAACCATCAAACTACAAACACATCATGCAAAAAACATAGCTCGCTGACATATCATTTTTCTCCTTCAAAGAAAAAAAATTCACATCATGTGAATATCTCCATGTACTCGTACATATTGGTGACATACAAAACCATCAACCAAACACAAGTCGACAAAACATGCCTCTTCAAACAACTGACTCTCAAGTCAAATAATAGAGCTCATGTACAAATTTCCATATTTGTTGCATTTAAGTGTGTCAACGTAACTCTACTTTCAACATCTTGCTTCATGCAACATGCATCATACTTTGAATTTGCAAAGAAACTCATGAAACATCAAAATACATGCAAGGCCTTAATTAGATAAGAAATCTAACCATCTGTTAGCAAAAGTTCTAGCTACCAAAAGTCCATATGCCAATCTACCTCCCAAGAAATACATTTAGTACACCACTGGTTAGTTTTTTGTCTTCCTATATTCTTTACCAGCCTATTCTAGTGATTCTTGAAAGGTGGATACTTAAATCCTTCCTAAAAATTTGAGCTCTAAAATGAGATTCCAAGCCTAATTTCATAAAAAGTAAGTTGGGGATGATCACATTGACTTGCTTGATGACATGTCTATGAAGATTGACTACCTTGAACTATTTTTTTTGCGTAGGGAAAGAGACACATTCCCATGTCTGAGCATGAAAACGTTCTTTGATATTGTTAATGCCTCTAGTGTTTACTTCTACAAGTTCTATAGGCAGATTCTGTAAAGGGCCAGGTAGCCGCTGGATCTCATCTTTTATGAAAGGTGACATATCTAGTAAATGCCCCTACAGTCAATATTTGGAATGGATCTAAATAGAAGTTCTTCATTTTAATATCCGTAAAACACAACGACTTTAAGGTAAACTATGTACATGTGTCATTTCTCCCACAAACTAAAGTGTATAAGTAGTAAATTTTATACCAAGTGTGCTCCCACCATGTAAAGCGCAATTTGGTGAACTTATCATTTTTATAATATCTTTTTCGATTAAATTTAGTTTCACACATGATCAATTATTGCTTTGAAAGTTGTGTTCTACATAATTTGTGTGCACTAAATTACAAATTTATTTTTTGAAATCTATTTTGTGTAAATGTCGACCAATAGATATATATCATGGAGGATGAACAACGAAGATCAGTCGAATCCCATATGGAGGTTCAGGGATCGGGGAATGTTCACGGTATTTAAATATAATCTTAAATCTCCATACATGTGTACATATGGAATTGATTTTTTTATTAACTTTGAGTTAATTTAGTTGTTAATAAGTTTCATATTTTAATTTTTAGGAGGTAAGAGGAGAAGGGTTTCAACTCCATCCATGGAGCGTGGCCAAGGTTCAACTGGTCGAGATATGAGTGGTAGCAGGTTGCGGGAAGGGGGTGATATTTATTCCCCCGAAGGCCAATCAACCATTGTTGGTTCTCAACAGGGTCATTGTGGGTCTGGTTCTCAGCAGCGTCATTCTCGGGTTAGTTCTCAGCAGGGTCATGTTGGAGATGATGTTGACCAACAACATCAAGGTTGCCATCAATTTCAATATTTTTTCATTAAATTTGTACAACTTTTTTTACACGTGTTTTTTCTAATATACGAAATTTTATATATATTGATGCAGAGGCCAAAAATGTTCGAGCTAGTGGTCAAAATAGACGCAGAGCTGCTCGCTACATTCAAGAAGAAGGCTGTCAACCCAGCACAACTTATCCGGCTAAGATTACTGATATACCATGGGAAACCAACATGGCGGAATGCACCTTAAAAAGGTGTGAAAGCCTTCATGCAAAATTGCAAAGAGATCCCATGGCTTTGTCTCTACCTGCTAAGAGTAGACAAAGCCTTGAAATAGTTACACATTCATTGGGTGAAATGGTAAAGGTTTACAGAAATTTGGGGCCAACGACTGATTCGTTTGTAGAAATGATGAGAAAGGGAAAAGAAACAGTGATAGGTCCCGATAAATGGCAGGACATAAAACAAAAAGTTACAAGAGCAGAGGCCAAGTCAATGTTTAATTATAAGGAAGGGCCAAAAAGAAAAATGTTGAAGGTGCAGTATTTCAAGCACCCAAACAAAGCTATTTATTTGTATGATCGACATCTTGCGGCCTTTGGAAGGCTTCCATGGAACGATGAGGTTCCTGTTTATTTTGCACAAATGTTTTATGCAGAATTTTTTTTGGGTATGAAACCCGACTACAATGACCTTCCTTCAGAATTTTTTGGCTCGGGGAGAGGTCGATTATATCAACGTAAGGGCGCTAAGCGAGATGTGGATTTGCCTCGCCCTGAGCCGCCATTTGTGAGTCGACCGTTTCGAGTCGAAACTGTGCGATCAGACATGGATGTGACTTCTCAAATAAGTTGAGAAGCAAGAGATGTTATGATCGACAATGTTCATAGCGGATTGAGTGGAGTCGATCTTTGTTTAAATCGACAAAGAGCACATGAAAATGCACGTGCCAATTTTGTTTATCGTACAGATGAGGAGATTTACAACATGAATGTTGAAGATCTCCAAACATATGCAATAAATTGTCGCAATGGTCTACAAGACCTAATTTTTCATGAGGAAGAGGGCACCAGAATGGTATGTGTTAGTGACCTTAGGGTTTGAAATTATATTTACATATACATGTGTACAATTTGTAATAAATACATGTGTATGTACATGTATACATTTATTTGTATGTGTACATTAATCTAACAAAAATGTATGATTATATGTTAAAACGCCATTTGCAGTTCTCAGGCATGATGCGTGATGAAAATGTTAATGTTACGTTCGGGACCTCTGGTTCAAACGATGCAGATGGGTCTGACCATCATGATATGTTGGCACATGTATGTTAGTGTTTTTTAAGTGACTCTAAAATAAATAATTGTTGCCACACATGTACATGTATGTATATATATATAATTTGATAAAATGTTTTAACAGATACCGACTTCGTTTGATGTTTTTGGGATGGCGGTACCTTCTTCTTCCTTTGGAGATATACCTTCTACTTCATTGGGAGATGAGCCACAAGTATGGACAATTTTTCACAAGTTTAAAATTTATGTTTAAACGTTATATATATATATATATATATTCTACCTCAAAAAGTTTCACTAAAAATTGAGATATATATATATATATATAGAGAGAGAGAGAGAGAGAGAGATCTATATTTTGAGTTATTTAAAATTTTTTGAATTTAGGTTCCTATAGAATATTTCTTTAATCCGGGGACTCTAGCGACGAAGATAGGAACATCCACAACATTTGAACAAGTTGTCTTTAGTTCCTTTTTTTAATATTATTGAAAATAAGTTTATATATGTACACGTGCATTTTCATTTGAAAGTTTTTAATATATATATATATATATATATAACTGTACATGTATATTGTATAGTTTACCACTGCAGATGTTCTTATGGGAGAACCTGTTCATCAAATGGAGAGGGAACCTTACGAGGTATTGCATGATTTTTTTGTTATATTTTTTTTTTTACATGAAGTTCTAGATATATATATTCTCATTCATTTTTAAAACTTCAAATTTTAATGTTCAAGTACATGTGCATTGTGTATGTAGGTTTCCTATTCACACGATAGGGCGCAAATAGAGACCCAGATGCTAGATCCTCCTTTTGATGGACATGATTTACAATAGATTTGATTTCAAAATTTAGATGGTTTTAAAATTTGTTAAACTTGATACAGTTTGATACTCAAGTGAGATTTACAATTTTTGGACATATTTTATTACAATGTTATTATATAATTTGTTTTATTTAATTTTTGGATAGTTTTAGTACTTTTGGCATGTGAATGTGAATTAATGTTGTCATCTGAATTACATTTGGCATGTGATATTTAATGTTAAATGTTTTTGTTGGATAGTTGAATTATAATTGGCATGGCATGTGAAGTTTTTAAAACTACATGAATGATAGAATGTGAACCTACATTTGCACATGTGGTAAATTGAAATGTTACTTGTAACAAGACAATCCCCATTGATTTCATTGTAAATGTTGATTTCTGATTTGATATAATTGCATATATGATGGTACATTACTTGTAAAGTCATTGGATTAATAGTGTTCATTGATTTCAGTGTAAGCGCAAAAAATTATTGACAATGTAGAACGATTTTTGTGTTATAATAATTAAACCTAATAATATTGGAGAGCAAGAGAGACTTGAGGTATGGTGTTTACTACAAGAGTTCGAGCTAAATATTTAAATAGTTTATGATTTATGATTTTTACTTTCTTTTTAATATAATCGATACGGAAAGATGACAAAACTAATAAGGGTGACAATAAGAATAGAAGAAGAAAATAGTTTAAGATTGATCACAATAAATGCTATTTGTAATTGATTACATTCTAATTGCTATTTGTAATTGATTACATTCTAATTATTCACATTCTATCATTCAATATTATTACATTGTCACTTTGCATTCAAAAATTTTATTTGATCATTTTCCATTATTAAAGTTATTCTACAATATTTATCATCTCAACAAATTGAGATAACTAAGAAAATTTAAAATTAAAATGACTTGATAAATCTCAAACATATTTAGCATATTTAAAATGGTTATATTAATATTAGATGTATTTACATATTATTGATAAAATTAATCATATGTTTCTCATATTATCGATAGTTTTTCCTTAGTTGCACACGACTGAAACCAACTTAAATCCATCTTAACTACAGATCTATCAAACGCCGAGAGGGATCAAATCTCTTGAGGTGCAAACCTTTCTTCAAGTTTTGCACTCAAAAAAGAGGTTTGCACCTCTAGATATTTGATCCCTCTCAGTGCTTGATAGATCCATAGTTATGATGAATCTAGAAAAATAACTTTCTAAAAATAAGTAAGGGAAAAGCAGCATAGGGAACAATTAGGAGTAAATTTAGGAACATGTGATAGTTGGGTGAAATAAAATCATATATTTTAATAAAATAATGGGAATTTGTAGGAGAGACAAATAGTGGATATGACATATATTTTGGTGAATTTAATCAAATTTATGGAATTAAACAATTAATTATTTTTGTATGTGAAAACACGATTCACACCTAATCCTCACCTAAAAGACTAAATTAAACACATTATTATTAAGGGGACGAGGAGCTTTCTAGGTTTTGAGCTCCCCATTGTTAGATGAGTGTCGTAATGGCATTCCATGTATTTTTGTGAGAACTTATGATATTGTGATATTCTAATTACGAAATAGTGATATTGAGTACATGCTGGATAATGTAGTAGATAGGAACTTTTTGATAAGGGGAGATAAGGGATGTGACCAAATTCCTATCAGTGAAAAAAAAATTCTTCACCTTCCTATAATTCCATTATAGCTTTCAGGGCCAAAGGTAAAAAGAGTACCTTGGAATTTCTTGGGTGAAAAACCAAGTGGGTCACCAAATTTGGTCTACTACATTGGAATTCATTAAAGAATTGGTCATTGGAGCTGCTTCAAGCTAGGAGTGAGCATCATCACCAACCTACATTGAATATTTTACACTCCCTAGGGTGAATGATACTTTAAATTGATTGACAATCTAAGACATTCGAATGTTTCCGAATGCCAAATGATCTTACAAAGCTAGTACATTTATAATATCCTAGTAGGTCATTCGGTGACAACTTTTACCAGAAACTTGAAACAAAGAGAATCTATCCTTGGCTAGCACATCATGTAAGATGCCTGCCATAAACAGTAAAATTGTACTTAAAAGCTGAGATTCGGGCAAGTGGGGACAACCACTTGTTATCTAGGCCATATGGGGACCAAATCTGACCTTACAAAATAAAGTGAAATAATTTGTACCATACGGTCAGAAAACATATACAAGAACAATTAATATACAAGAACAATTAATTTCATTCTAGAATATATATATATATCCAATACATATAACATTTTTCATCAATGCACATGTATAGAAAAACTACTTTCAGTTGATACTAGAGCACGTGCTTGTACCCAAACAATTTGTAACATGTGCAAACCACAAATAACATAAGTAGCTCAATTTTTAGTTGAGTATTGGAAGTTCTAAAACATATTTAATCCAAAGATAATAAATTGTTGGACACTTCACTCAAAAAAATTCTAATGGAATTCCATCCTCAATAATCCGTTCATGATCGGATTTTGACATTTTCCATTTCTTAATTTTCGATTTTTTTCTTTGATTGAACTTCTATCAACTTTATGCGTGCTGCACACACCAAGTGACTATATTGACAACTTATGGAATCAGGTTCATAGTCTTCAAAGTAAACAAAGTCTCCACTTTGATGAGTTTGTCTGAAAAAATAAACTTTCAGTATAATAGACCCTCTGTCATACTGAAATCCGTGATCATTATAGTCTTGTGATAATTTCATTTTTCGTTCAGTGCAACGCATCAAATAATACTTCACATTTTCATCGTTGTCAATAGGTGCAATTACAGCAAAAACATCTCCTGCACAATAAAATAAAAATTTAACATTTAATTATGCATATTTAAATTTATTTCTAGATATTTAAATCATTAGAAAGTAATTCAAATGTTACCTTCTCTAACAAGATCAGAAACTCGATCACCATCGGATGATATTGTAGTTTCCTCTGATTGCATTTCTTCAAACATTGCAACAGACATTTTGCCCTTTGTATTTAGCTCTATATGTTTCCAATCGTTCACACACATTTTGTTTTCACAAACGTCATTGGATTTTGTGTTGTCTATGCAAACATCACAAAAACAAGAATATTTTCTTTTATCCAATGCAAACAAATTTTTGGACAACTTTGTTTGAATTGAATGCAATTTTCGAGTCCCTTTTATTGTTTCAACATCATTTCCAATTGATCTATCTACGTCTTTGATTCCAATATGCCAGAAAAACCTTTATATGGAAAATTAGAAAAAGAATTTGTAAATATGATATCAAAATACAATTAAAAATAATCATTGCATGATAAATGTACAATGTTTAAAATTAGATTTCCAATATAAATTAAATTGAATGTACCTTCGCACTTCTCTTGATGGGTTTTTCTCATGGCTTAGAGCAGCGATGCACCATTGAACAACTTCTTCAGCCTTCACAAATCGGAGTGCAGAGTGGTTCATTTGATATCTTCGAAGTACTCGTTTTATGCATGCTCCCGCACCATCATGTTCTCCTTTTCCATGGCCAATCTCGAAGAAATTCCAACAATGTTTAATGCAGGTTTTATTATGAAGACAACACAACCAAAAGAATGATCGTGCAGATTTGAATTGACCTACGCATCCGTCTGACCATATCCAATGTTCATTGAATGTTATTCCACGATTTTTCAATGAATCATAAATTCTTCCAAAACAATGTTGTACAAAACATGTATCATGTGTACGATTGTCACTGATATAAAAGTGATATTCTTTAATGATATGTCGATTTTCACTCGTGCTTTCTATATGATCGACATTTTGTTCAGCATGTCTATATAGAATATGGACGAGCATGGAGACTTGGTCAGAATGATAATATTCACTTTGAATTTCTTTTTGTGGAACAAATGTGTAGTTTTCTGCAAAATCAATCACTGACAAAATGGTCCTTGGTGGAAAAACTTCACGAGATTTTTTGAATTGCAAGTCTTTCCATCGAGCTCTATGGGAATGCTTGGTGTATTTGTAAATTTCTGCCTCAAACTTTCTCAAAAAGTCTATCAGAAAAATTTCGTCTTCTCGTAATTCGATTCTTTTAACACTATTTGCACCTTGAATTGATGTACCGATACATTCATATCTCTTCCATTTCACTTTCATGTTGGACAATGATTGATCATTTATATCAATACGATATTTTTTTTGAAATTTAGTCAAATTTCAACAATCATCGCATTTTTTACCGCCAACACATTTTTTTTTGTAAAATAGTTCATCGCTTTCTCTTTCACATAGAATTTGAGATATGAATTCACGGATAGTGGAAGGAGAAGGTGAATACTTCCATAATGTTCTACCGAAATCAAGGAATGTGTCATAATTTAACTCAAATTCCACATGATAATGGTAACAACAAGTGTCGCGTACGGTGATAGGTTTTACATACCATGGTTTTTGTTGAACAAAAGCACTGAGTGAAACATGAATTTGACGATTCTCTTCTTTGAACTTGTTGAATAACTCTATCTGAGTGGTTTCCAAAAGATGTTTTTCATGTTCTTCGTACTGATTTCATGCTATTCTTCTTCGCATTAAATGTCTTGCAGTTGGTGAAACACGCGAATTGTTCTTCCAATATTCATATATTATTTTTTTAACATTTTCTCCAAGTCTATCTTTGTATGGTTGCCTACAAATAGGTCTCCAACAAGCGAGTTCATCATTTACATCTATTTGCAGTCGAAATTTTCGATGTTTGTGCAGAGTTTTTCGCGAGGTTCCCAGTGCTCGTGCCATAGATGTTATCAAACGATTCTCTTGAGTACTTGGTGAAACCATTACCATTTGTATTCCTCTACGTACATTTGAAACATCTTTATCTCTAGATCTCTTAATTGACTTTATAGCACTAATATTTTTTATCACCTCTTCCTTCATTTTTTTTTATCTTTGGTTGATTTTCGAATACCCAATAGTGTCGTCGCTTCTTTTAATTTCTTTGATGATAGGAGACCTTTCAACATTTGAGCCTGAACTGTCACTCACTCATTTAAAAAATACTTTTCAAAAATGTGGTTGACACGATATCGTATAACATGGTCAGGTTTTTTATCTCCATATGTGTGAGTGTCAACATTTTCTAACATCTCATTATCAATAGTGATTTCATCTGTACATATTCGAAAAAATAGTACATATTCAATAAATCACTAAATTAATAAATATGTCAATAAATATTAGGAAAAATTTAAATATATCAATAGATCATAATATTTACATTTACATACCCGATTCAATTTCTGCTTGAGGTTGATTTTCTTCTTCAATATTTTGAGGAGTATCTCTATCTGTTTACATTAAACAAAATATTTTTCAAACTAATTCATCGAATAAAAATTAAGCTTCACATTTTACATTGGGAAAACTTTAAAAATATATTAATAGATCATAATATTTACATTTACATACCTGCTTCAATTTCTGCTTGAGGTTGATTTTCTTCTTCAATATTTTGAGGAATATCTCTGTCTGTTTACATTAAACAAAATATTTTTCAAACTAGTTCATCAAATTAAAATTAAGCTTCACATTTTACATTGGGAAAATTTTAAAAATATATCAATAGATCATAATATTTACATTTACATACCTGCTTCAATTTCTGCTTGAGGTTGATTTTCTTCTTCAATATTTTGAGGAATATCTCTGCCTGTTTACATTAAACAAAATATTTTTCAAACTAGTTCATCAAATAAAAATTAACCTTCACATTTTACATTAGGAAAATTTTAAATATATATCAATAGATCATAATATTTACATTTACATACTTGCTTCAATTTCTGCTTGAGGTTGATTTTCCTTTTCAATATTTGAGAGGGCTTCTAACTTTCTTTTGCGAGATTGTCTAGTCTCTTCTCTACGTGCCTCAGGGTCTCTTTTTCGATCATATTTTATGGCACAAATTCTTCGATTTCCCATGATAATAGGGTATGAAGTTCAAAAAATTTCCTTCAAAAAATTGGACAATAACTCAATTACAAAAAATATTACAAAAGATTTAATTTAAAAAAATTCAGTGTAAATTTTTTGCAAAAAATACATATTCCAATCCAAAACACTTTAAAAAATTCGAGAGAAAAATGTCTTATAAAAATGAAACGAAGCTCAAAATATTTACTTCAACTCAAAACACGTACATACCTCCAAGAAATGTCTTTTGAATGTATGCCCAAGAAATTTTTTACAATTTTTGCCAAAATCACGCCGCCTCTAAGAAATGTCCTCCAAAAAAATTCTTTAAACCCAAAATTGTAAAATCAACCAAGAAATGCTCTTAAATCCAAACTTTGAAGAAAAGTTTTTGAACCCAAACCAAGATCTTTGTAAAATGAGAAGAAGTGTGCGAAATGTGCGAAAATTGTGAATCATTTCGCGGCAATTTATATTGACGTGAAATGTGTTTTAGTAGGGGGCTCCGCAAAAGTCTCTGGCCGACGGAGAGTTATACAATAGTTCGGCCGAAATTTTGATCAAAAGTTTAGCCGAACTATTAAGATGTTAGATTTAACGAGTCTAAAGCGGAAAACATAGTTGGGCTGAACTTTACTAAAAGTTTGGCCGAACTAACGCGTCATCAATTACGCAAAAACTAGGCTCTGAATACGGTTCTACAACTTTGGACTGATTAAACTCCATGAAAGGTTGTTAATTAACTGTCGGAACTAAGACAAGCATTTTCAGAATTGAATCTACTTTCAGGAAATATAAATTTTATGGAATTTCATAAACGTTTAATAATTTTAATTATTTTTCTAATAAAATGGGTGCAAACAATTTCTGAGGGTCATTGTGATTCAGTGAAATCAAAATTTTGTATCTCCCAAAATCCATTGTAAAAAAAATTGAAAAATTATGGGGCATTACATTGGTCCGTCATCTCTAATTGGTAGCTTTTAGATTTTTAGTTTATAACTTATATGTTAAGAAATTTCTTGCGACACAAAACATATCCAAAATACACAGTTTTTCGTATTGGACCAGTTCAAAAAATTCTAGTAATTATGATATGCATCCATTGGCTTTGTAAATATGATGAAAACAAAGTAGACTCTGTCTAGATTGTTGTAACACATTTTGCTTTTTCAAAAACACAAATTTTCAATGAATACAACATTGCATCATAACATGACTTCTTATGAATCCTTTGATTGTTAAGAAACACACACTCAAAGAAATGCTAAGTTGACATATCAAATCTGCATAAAAAAATTTCAAAAAATAAATAATAGAAAGCTAACAAAATTTCTCACAACTTTTATTTTTATTGCAAAATGAAATTCTACACAGAAAAATTGTTATAGTTTGCAGAAAGTTGAAGAACCGAAAAAAATGAAAATTTTTTCTCAAAAAAGGGCAAAAAGTGTAACCCAGCTTCACATTTTCACCCAATTCGCAGGTGTGTTTTATTTTGAGTGAAGACCAGTGGTCCCCACACAGCACAGTGTCTTATTGATGTGGCAAGTTTCGCAATCGGAACAGTTTACATATAAATCACAGCCCTTTTATTTTATGGCCCAATGCGATGAGTTCATGGCAATCATATATATTGCCCTTCGCTTTAAAGCCAAGGTCCATGGGTCCACAAGACCACGTGGCACTACAATAGTCAATCGCAAGTTTGAATCAATCGGGAGCGCATTATTATATTGGCCTGATTGTATTATATGTAAGTCCGGACCCAACCCATTGTATAGGCCGCAGTTAAATGTTGAACGCGGGTCTGTTCCTCCATCGGAATCGAAAGTGTTTTAAGTTATGGCTCGATTTCATAGTGTTAAAACTGCGGACCCGATCCTTGTTATGCGGCAGAGTTAATTATTGGCCATCACGTCATAATTGGCATCGGAACTTTTCATTTGGTCCGTTTGTTTTGTTTTAATATGGACCCGATCCATTTATTATGGTGGATTTGATAAACATCATCGTGTTACATTTTGTGCTTGTGTCAACAAGCCCTGGGCGGACGCGATATGAAATTATAGGGTGGATTTGAGTTTTCATCGCGCGCACAAAAGGTCGTGTGACGTCAACAGTTTTGTTACGCGAAATTGCCCGATCCATTTTAGTTCAAAGTTCTTTTGAAGTCCGGCGGAATATGTTTGGTTCATCGCGCGATCAAAGGTTTGATGCAAAGGTTTATTGTTTTGTTTTAATATGTTCATGCACGATTTATAGAAGGCCCGAGAGCCTATGTAATAGTTTTTTTTATGTTTTTAACATAAGTGTTAGATGTAATGTGGACCCTACAGGCCACAAACATATTGTTTAGATTTAAGTTTAGTTTTATTTAAAAAGGTTGTTGTTTTATGTTTTAAAACAGTCGCGCAATATAAAAGTGAAAAGCCCGTGAGGAATTGTAATAGGTTGTTATGTAATATTTCGTTTTGAAAAGCACAGCAGTGCGAAAATTGCAATACACAACAGTGTATGTTTTGTTTTAGAACAGAGTGTTGTATTTGCATAGACAGAGTGCAATCTTTTGTAACAGTGTGAAATAGGAAGAAGTTTTTATTGTAATAGATTTTACAGTGAATGAATAGAATCTTTTTCAAGTGTGAAACTCTGTTTTCCTAAAGCAAAAGTTTTTTATTTCTTTGTGTTAAAGAGGAGAGTTTTATTCTCTCTGGTTTGTTCTGGAATTTTCATAAATTCCAACATGGTATCGGAGCTAGTCCAGGCTCTTTGAAGGTGTCAAAGAAGCTGAAGGAAGGAGTTCTTTGTTGCAGCGGCTTCTCCAGCGAAGTGACGATTCAGTCAAGAAGAATCCAAGGTATTTCTCAAGTCATTTTTTTTGTGTTACTGTTGAAGACAATCAATTGTTTTAAAAACACAGTCAAGTATTTTGAAGCATAGTTAATAGTGCAAGAATGGTTGGAGCCAGCACTAGCATGGGTATTGGGAATACTCAGCTCCCACAATTTAATGGGAAAAACTATGACTACTGGGCAATAACTATGAGAGCCATGTTTGCTTCCCAAGACTTATGGGAACTTGTTGAGGATGGCTTTAAAGAGCCAGCAGATGAAAATGAGTTTGATGATTTAACTCAAGTAGAGAAGGAACTGTTGAAGAGCAATAAGAAGAAGGATTCTAGAGCCCTCTACTTTTTGTATCAAGCAGTGCATGAGAGTGTGTTTCCAAGAATAGCAGTAACCAAGAGATCCAAAGAAGCATGGAAAACTCTCAAGACAACCTATCAAGGCATGGAGAAAGTGAAGACAACAAAACTACAGTTGTTGAGGAGAGACTTTAAGACTCTTTGCATGAAGGAGTCAGATAATATTGAATCATTCTTCACACATGTGATTGGAATGGTCACACAGATAAGGTCTCTTGGAGAGACTCTTGAAGAAAGGAGGATTGTGGAAAAACTCTTGAGGAGTCTACCCTCAAGGTTTGATGTGATTGTCACCACCATAGAAGAGACCAAGGATGTCACAAATTTTTCAGTGGAGGAGCTACATGCATCACTGATGACACATGAGTAGAGATTGGGTAGAAATTAAAACTCATCTCTAGAGCATGCCTTTAAGACCCAGATATCTTTCAGAAGAGGAAGAGGGCAAGGCAAAGGAAACAAGAGAGGAAGAGGCAGAAGCCAAAAAAGAGGTGGAAGAAACAGTCCAGTAAATTCTCAAGGAAGGGGTAACAATCCAAATCAGCATCAAGGCCAAGGAAGCAACCAACAAACCGGTCATCAACATGCTCAAGGACAAAGGTATGATAAATCCAATGTCCAATGTCACTATTGTAAAAAATATGGACATTATGAAAATGAATGTAAGAAGAAGCAGTGCTCATGATATGGGTAATAGAACAAATGCAAATTTTACTAGAGAAAATATCAGCCAAGATAGATTGTTTTTAGCTTGTAAAATGGCTGAGGAAAAGAGTGAAGATTTATGGTTTCAAGACTCCAGTTTTAGTAACCCTATGACAGGAAACATAGCCATGTTTTCTATGTTAGATGAGAGTGTGAAGTCACAAGTCACACTAGGGACTGATAGTAAAGTTTATGTTATGGGAAAAGGAGATGTAAATGTTTTAACAAGGAAAGGTGAAAAGAAATCCATAGCAGATGTTTATTATGTTCCAGGAATGAAATGTAACCTTTTAAGTATTGGAAAACTTGTTCAAAAGGGGTACAAGTTTTCTTTGAGGATGATGTTTGCACCATCATGGATAAACCACCCAGCAAACAATGTATTGCTGAAGTGAAGATGACAAGGAATAGAATGTTCCCTCTTAGGATGAGAGCAGATTTGAAAAATGGAGAAGAAGTAGCAGAAATGACACAAGAGGCTTTCCAAAGCGAACCAAAAGATAAAAATTGGTTGTGGTACTTGAGATTTGGACATCTCAACTTTGGAGGTCTTAACTTGTTGAACAAAAAAGGAATGGTAAGATGTTTGCCATTGATTGAGAAACCAGACAGCCTTAGTGAGGGTTGTATCTTGGGGAAACAACACAGAGAAAGTTTTCCTTCTGGGAAAAGCATAAGGGCAAAGCCACCCTTAGAGATTGTCCACTAAGATTTGTGTGGACCAATGCAAACTCCATCACTTGCTAGCAGCCATTATATGCTAACATTTATTGATGATTTTACTAGAAAAACTTGGGTTTGCTTTTTGAGAAACAAAAGTGAAGTGTTTGAAAGATTCTACAATTTTAAAGCACTTCTTGAGAACCAAAGTGGGCTACATATCACAGTCCTAAGGACTGATAGAGGAGGTGAGTATGTCCCTAAATATTTTCTACATTTTTGTAGAGAAAATGGTATTCATAAGTAGTTTACAACTAGATATACTCTGCAGTAAAATGGAGTTTCTGAAAGGAAGAATAGAACAATAATGGACATGGTAAGGAGTATGTGTAAAAGCAAAGCATTTGCCTAATGATTATTAGGTTGAGGCTATACATTGTGCAGCGTACATCTTGAATAGATGCCCTACAAAAGCAGTTATGAACAAAGTGCCGGAAGAGGCATGGAGTGGCACAAAGCAAGGTGTCACACACATGAAATTTTTTGGGTGTGTGGCTTATGCACACATTCCAGATCAGCTAAGGAAGAAGTTCGACAACAAGGGGGAGAAATGTATTTTCAATGGATACAGTGAGGAATCCAAAGCTTATAGGTTGTACAACCCATCCACCAAGAAGTTTATTGTGAGCAGAGATGTTCAGTTCATTGAGGAGGAAGCTTGGAATGGAAGCATAGAGAAAACAGTGAATGTTAAACACTGTTTATCTCATGATGAAAATGATGATGAGTTGGCTGAAATACATCCCCAAACAGCAGCACCAACACAAGGGCAGCAAGAGACACCCTTGAGGAGAAATGAAAGTGCTTCTCCAAGCACACCACAAGGAGGAAATTCGAGTGCTTCTTCAAGCACTTGTACACCTAATGAAAGAGGTAAGAAGTTCAGAAATTTGAATGAAATTTATGAACAAGAGGCAACAAATGAAGGTATGAATTCTTTGTTTGATTTATATTGTCATGTTGATGACTCTATTCATTTCTAAGAAGCTATTAAAGATAGGAAATGGATAGAAGCTATGGATGAGGAGATTAATGCCATAGAAAGAAACAAGACATGGGATTTTGTTGAACTCCCAAAAGGTAAAGATGTCATTGGAGTTAAATGGGTCTACAAGACCAAGAGTAATGCTGAAGGAAAAATAGAAAGACACAAGGCAAGACTTGTTGTCAAAGGGTATAAGCAGAAGCATGGGCTAGACTATGAGAAAACTTTCGCACCGGTTGCTAGAATGGAAACCGTGAGAGCAATGCTATCCATAGCAGCACAAAACAAGTGGAAAGTTTACCAAATGGACGTGAAGTCAGCATTCCTAAGTGGAGTGTTAATGGAAGACATTTACATTGAACAAACTCTCGGATATGAAAATAAAGGCTAAGAGCACAAAGTGTGCAAGTTGAAGAAAGCTCTTTATGGGCTAAAGCAAGCGCCAAGAGCGTGGTACAGTAGGACAGATTCCTATCTACTGGAAAATGGATTTGAAAAGTGTAATGGAGAACCCACCCTCTACATCAAATAAAAGGATGGAAAAATATTGATTGTGGTTTTATATGTTGATGATGTTATTTTCATAGGTAATGATGATTACCTTATTGAAAATTTTAAAACAGTCATGAAAGAAGAATTTGAAATGACTGACATGGGTTTGTTGAGATACTTCTTAGGAATAGAATTAGAACAAGATGAAAATGGGATTTTTATCTCACAGGAAAAATATGTTAATGAAGTGCTAGAAAGATTTAATATGCAGGAGAGCAAAGCAGCAATCACTCCCACAGTGATGGGAGTAAAACTCTGCAGAGAGGACAACAACAAGGATTTTGATCCTAGTTTGTATAAGAGCATAATTGGCAGCCTCATGTATTTGACTGCAACTAGGCCCAATATAATGCATGCTGTTAGTTTGATTTCCAGATTCATGGAGAAGCCAAAGGAAGCACATTGGCAGGCAGCGAAGAGAATTCTGAGGTATGTTGAAGGAACCAAAAGGTATGGCATTTTATATACTGCTTTAGAATGTTCAGATTTAATTGGATACACTGACAATGATTGCGCTGGAAGTGTAGATGATCAGAAGAGCACTTCCGGTTATGTTTTTCACATGGGTTTAGGAGCCATTTCATGGGCTTCTAAAAAACAACCTATTGTAGCGTTGTCTATGGTAGAGGTAGAATATGTGGCAGCTACAGCAACGTGTCAAGAAATTTGGATGAGAGGGATGCTAAGAAGTTTGTGCCAAGAGCAAGCAAAAGGAACTGTGATTTTTTGTGACAATAGCTCAGCTATTGCATTATCCAAGAATTATATGTTTTACAAGAGAACAAAACACATTGACACAAAGTTTCAATACATCAGGGAATTGGTAAACAATGGAGAAATTGTTTTGGAACACTACAGAATTCAGGAGCAATTTGCAGACATTCTGACCAAGCCATTGGGGCAGAAGAGTTTTGAATTTTTGAGGAAAAATCTAGATATGACTGATAACCCAACAGTTTAAAGTAAGGGGGAGTGTTGAAATGTTACTTTCAACTGTCCCTGTGAATAGCAGTTTTCCATTTTTAATCTGCAGTTTTTTCTCCTCCAGCCACTTACTGTAATTGTTTGAAAAGCCCTGGCACAGAGCCGCCTTCTAATTTTGAGAATAGTCAATTCATTTTTTTTGCAGTACTCTATATTTCAAAACAGAGTGGTAAAATAGAAAAACGAAGCACTTTGTTTTTTTTTTTTAAACGCAGGCATGTTTTATTTTGAGTGAAAACCAGTGGTCCCCACATATCACAGTGTCTTGTTGATGTGGCGAGTTCCGCAATCGAAACAATTCACATATAAATCACAGCCCTTTTATTTTATGGCTCGATGCAATGAGTTCATCGCAATCATATATATCGCCCTCCACTTTAAAGCCAAGGTCCGCGGGTCCACAAGACCACACAGCACTACAATAGTTTTGAATCAATCGGGAACGCATTGTTATATTGGCTCGATTGTATTATATGTAAGTCCAGACCCGACCCATTGTATAGGCCATAGTTAAATGTTGAACCCGGGTCCGTTCCTCCATCGGAATCGAAAGCGTTTTAAATTATGGCCTGATTGCACATTGTTAAAACTATGGACCCGATCCTTGTTATGTAGCAGAGTTAATTATTGGCCATCACGTCCATTTTATAAACGACATCGAAACTTTTCATTTGGTCTGTTTGTTTTGTTTTAATCCGGACCCGATCCATTTGTTATGGCAGATTTGATAAACCTCATCGTGTTACATTTTGTGCTTGCATCAGCAAGCCCTGGGCAGACGTGATATGAGATTATAGGGTGGATTTGAGTTTTCATCGCACGCACAAAAGGTCGTGTGACTTCAACAGTTTTGTTACGCGAAATTTCCCGATCCATTTTAGTTCAAAGTTCTTTTGAAGTCCAGCGGAATATGTTTTGGTTCATCGCGCGATCAAACGTTTTATGCAAAGGTTTATTGTTTTGTTTTAATATGTTCATGCGCGATTTATAAAAGGCCCGAGAGCCTATGTAATGGTTTTTGTTATGTTTTTAACATAAGCGTTATATGTAATGTGGACCCCGCAAGCCACATACATATTGTTTAGATTTAAGTTTAGTTTTATTTAAAAAGGTTGTTGTTTTATGTTTTAAAACAGTCGCAACATATAAAAGTAAAAAGCCCTTGAGGCATTGTAACAGGTTGTTATGTAATATTTTGTTTTGAAAAGCGCAACAGTGCGAAAGTTGCAATACACAGCAGTGTATGTTTTGTTTTAGGACAGAGTGTTGTATTTGCACAAACAAAGTGCAATCTTTTGTAATAGTGTGAGACAGGGAGAAGTTTTTCTTGTAATAGATTTTACAATAAATGAATAGAATCTTTTTTAAGTGTGAAACTTTGTTTTCCGGTAAGCAAATTTTTTTTATTTCTATGTGTTAAAGAGAAGAGTTTTATTATCTCTAATTTGTTCTGGAATTTTCATAAATTCCAACACAGAGAAAGAAAAAAATTGGAAAATAAGAAATTAAAGCTTTAAAAGGATACACCGTAAATGTAAAGTAGTCTGGAGTCTTAAAATAAGGTTGTTTGGAAAAATAAATGTGCCAAAGTTAATTAATTCCTTGACTTTGACCAATGGTTATAGATATTGACGAACAATTGGAAACGAGGAAAATTGTGAGGTCAACGCCCTTCTTCCTATTAAAAGTGGCGATTTTCTTAATATTAGTCTCAATCAATTACTATATTATATTTTGATTATAGAAGTGTTTATAAAATCAATGTGTAAATGATGATTATTATAAAAGTTTATTACCCTAAATCAATAAAGTGTAATATCAGTACCCTTAAGTTCGCGCAAATTAATTAATTTACTCATTTTAATTTTAAATTTCACATGAAATAATTAATTTACCTCTCATTTTAATTTTCAAGTTAAAATTAAATTAGTTTTAGTTTTGTGTATGAAACCGCTTGTGTATACGAAATAGAAGATTGAGGTTTCAAATTGGTTAAAGTATATATAATAATGATTATGTATGTAAATTAAGAAAATCTATTATAATCAAAATTATTAAATTAGTAGTGGGATTGTATTATTAATTACTGAATGTATGTTGATTTGTGATTATTATTCAAGAAAAAAAATTGAGGTTTTGGTTTTAATTTAGTTAAAGTATATAACTATTTTATATAAATTGAGAAAATCTATCATAATGAAGTTATTTAATTGGTAGTGAGACACTATTATGTGGATGCATGTTGATTCTCACTATTATTCAAGAAAAACTACATCTAGATGCATATGTTTTTAAAGAACTTACTTAGAATCACTTACTTGGATTTCTAATAGACATTTGGCTTATTAAATTATTAATAAGAAGAATTAATATTTTAAATATTTTAAATTACAATTTTTTTATCAATATTTTTTACTTTAAAAATTACTTTTGAAAAAAATACTTTTCTCCATTCATAATAAAATAGAAGTAAATGGATTTACACAAATTATTTATTATATGTTATCTATCAACATAGTATGCATATTATAGTGAATAATATTTATTTTATGCAATGTATTATAGAAAAGCTATGAAAAGAATATATAATAAATTTTAATGATATAGATCTTGTCAACTAGCTCATGAGTTAGCTTAACTGGTGATGGTTGTTTTGAAGTATTTTGTAAATCATGAGAATCAAGCTCTCTCTTTCTTTCTCTCTCTTCAATTTTAAGTATAGATTTATTAAACAAATTCCTCAAATTTGTGTATTTTTTATTATTTAATTTCATGTCATGTATTAATTCTATAAAAAACTATATCTTAATATATTTGATCCCTCACTATATCAAAGAATAATAGTAAGGTGTTGTCTAAAAAATATATATATTTTTGGAAATTTTTGCTGAAATCCAATCAATTTTTTTTTGGTGAAATCTTTATTTTTATTGTTAATTGGTTTTTTACTACATATATAGTTTCAATACCCTAAAATAAAATCATCACTACAATGCTCATCATGTCATTAAGTTTATTAAGAGATTTGAATATGAAGAAAGAAACATTTCGTAAATATTTATTATTTAATAGAAATAAAAGTACTAAGGTGATTAAGAGATTTGAATATAAATAGAGAAACATTTAGTAAATATTTATTATTTAATAGAAATAAAAGTGTAAATGAAAATATATTAAATAATTTGTGAATATGTATTAAATAATTATCTTTTAAATTATAAATGTTTATCTAATTTATAATGAAAAATTAATATAATTTAATAAATAAAATTAAATAATTAAATAATTTTTTAATAATTTTTTTTTGTAATTTGAAGATAATGATAAAAAATTAAATTAGTAACTAGTGGATACTACAAACATGTGTGAAGTGATCTTATATGTGTTTAAATAAGTCTTGTGAGTTCAAGGGATATAGTCTAGATATTGTATTTATAACATTGGAACTCCTATTTTGTGTAAGATATATATTTTCTCGTATTGTGATATTAACACACATAACATATACTTAGGATTGGGGTTTACGGGACTACCTTTTGTTCTCACAAAAATATGTTTATTGTTTACTCCTGTACAGTAGAGTAACTATCATTTAGAGAAATACACGTCATGCCACTCGAGTTGAATGGAGGATCATTTACTATGTGTCGAAGTTGGAGTTGAAGTTTTATATTTCATAATTTTAGATAGAATGTATTTCACTCTTCTCTTACCTGCGTAAATTCTCATAAGTCTCTTTATATATATATATATAATCTTTGTTTCCAGTTTTGTTACATAGGTATTCAATTACTTAGGGTTTGGTAGGATGTACACTTATGTTTTTTTTAATCTAGCACCTTATGTACCACACTTCACAAAAGAAAAGGGCATCATTATAAATGTCATTCATGTCTATGCATAACTTTATTATAGGCATTTTATCACGTCGAGATTATTGTTATGATATCAACAATTTATATTTCCAAGTTATGTGACCACTCTATACTTTATTCCTTTTCATTAATACCATTATCGCTAACCTATATTCAGAACTTGGTTTGCTTTGGAATGTTCAAACCTCTAATCCCCCATTAGAGGTTTGAACGTTACTTGATGCATAACAAACATGCGGTCATTTTGACAGGTTTCAAAAGGGTGCATTGGAGATTAGCATGTAATGTTCTCGCCTGTAAAATTTACATTTTAGCATGCTTTAGAGGTCTGGTGTTATAATGAAATTAATATGCGTTGGTGTGAATGATCTCACATGTACTCCTTTCTAATCTCTATGCAAAGGTTTTAATGTAATTGTTTTTCTGGAAAACCGTGAGTCAATTGTCGCTAGCCACGTTGATCGGGCCATGTGGAATTCACATGGGCTGTCAGCGCCTTCCTAGCGGATGGTTTAGATCATCCCTCCTGATTTTACGGTGTTGAGTGTTTCCCTAACCCTAGGTTCTCTTTTTCCACGGTCCTTCGCTCAATTAGCGGTTTTGTCTATTCGCCACAAGTTCTCCAGTTCGACTGACTGGAGTTGGAAACAACCGGGTAGCCTTTCTCCAGCGTTTGGCAGTTACATTCAACCTTTCAATTTCAGGGAACATCTTCCTGCCGCTGGTATTTTTATACCTTTGTCGTGGACTGTGGACAAAAGCTATTTCGTTTATAATTTAAGTTCATATTTGAGCTTTGTCTGTTATTCGACATTTACTGAGGTCTATTTGGTTGCTTCGATTTTTTTTTTCTTACCAATGCCTCCGACTCGGTAGAATCCTTTCCAACCATGGTATCACGTGGGTCTCTTGGTGCGGGGTAGGTGCTAGAGAGGAGATTTGACCGATCGTCCAAAGGTTCTGCGAACCTCGAATCGATTTATGATGCCCAGTAAAGAGTTGGTATCCTATTTGCGTTTAAGTGCTTATTGTTATCACAACCCATATTTAATTTGGGCTTGTTAAGAATATTTTGTCTTCGTTTCTTTGTTTTCTTTGTGGTTTTTAATTGCTCTTATCCTTTTGTCTTCATGGAAAACTAGCCACTGTTATTTTCATGTTACAAGGGCACTCCCACTATCTAGGGAGGGGCTCCCACTATTTTAAAGAGGGTTACATGTTGGAATATGTAATTCTTATTTGTTCGTGGTTGTAATTCTCTATATAAGGAGTTTGTTCTTACATCATAGAAGGTAGTTAGAATTATATATATTCTTAGTTTAGTGTGTGGTTGAGATATTCTCTCAACTACATTATTGTGCTTCCAGGATATATTTCCTATCTTGAGACTAATTCATGTATAAATGTGTGTAATCTCTTTGATTAATTATATAATTTGCATATTGAAGTTTTATTTTGGTATCAGAGCTTGTAGTTTTATCTTCACCCTATATAGAAACAAAATCATGTCGAGACAACTCACCACACTGCCCTAAGCTCACTTCACTGTTGCGCCACGAGACCATGCTAGAAATGTGTTCAACCTTCAACTAGGTCGATCCCAAACAAAGGAAGCTGTAAGCCTCCCAACAACTCTGCGTGCTTCCGCACCTCTTCTGACACCTGCAAAAGACTCAACAAACTATCGGCCTTTTTTCTACACAAAGCGATGTTCACAACACCAATAACCAACATAACCGACACTGGCAACAGGTGACCTTTGCAACAAAGATGGATCTGGTCACTGCATATAAATCACAAAAAAATAAATCTTCCAACCTAAAAGCTGCATTGTTCAACTCGAGCATGTGGGTGAAGCCACCACTGATTGGTTCCAATGAGAAATTAAAAAACGAATTGAAACTAAAACAAAAGCCAACATTTCAGGACTCGGTCCTTCTCAGTGGCCTCACCCACCCTCTCGTCATCCAACAACCGAGTAGTGAAATTATCAATAATTCGATCTACTCCAATGCATTCGAACCAGTTGTATCTAAAAGGACGATGTTTGACTTATTTCGACTGACCTCCTGAATGGCTTCTTTTGCGACAATTGCTGGATCCTTCTCATAACCCTTGTGCGGAGCTATTCAACAGCCCCAAACCGAAATGTATCACAGGCAGCCATCATAACACTGAGCTCATGCTGCTGTAACCAATATGCAACCTTTGAAAGGTTTGTTGATTTCCCCACTCCATTTACTCCAACAAACTAATATTTCTATTACAAACAAAAAGAATCTAGCAATAACTATTTACCTCCATTCACAAGTAAGGCTACATAAAGATGACCAAAAATTTCGACCTGTGGTCAGCTTCGATTGCTCCAACGATTTGACTTCAATCGATTCTCAAGCAGCAGTCCACACTGCCCTCGACTCACTTCACTGTTGTGCCACGAGACCATGCTAGAAGTGTGTTTAACCTTCAACCAGGTCAATACCAAAAAAAGGAAGTTGTAAGCCTCCCAACAACTCCGCGTGCTTCCACACCTCTTTTGACACCTACAGAAGACCCAACAAACTATTGACCTCTTTTCTACACAAAGCCACGTGAGGGCCTTTGGCCCTTCCTGGGCATAGGAATATAAATCACTGTATTTGTATTGTTTTAGTTTTGTTTTTCCATTCATCCCTGTTCGACCATTTCTCTCTGGGGCAATCTCGGGGGATCATGTGAGAAATCAAGGAGGAGCTCTCTATCTCATGAGCGATGTTGCAAGATGGAGCGCTGGTGGTGGTTGCAGTACGATCCGCGAATCCAAGTGCATAGAGGAGATCTGAGTGCGCAGAGGAGTGTGTGTGGATTGAAGTGTGCTTGTGATCTATTGTAGTAATGCCTTCACGTAGGAGGTCGAGTGAGTGTGGTGACTTCTGTGGCTTCTTGGAGAAGTAACCTACGTTGATCTCTATTTGTGCATCTTTGTTGTGCATTTGACTATTAATGTCTCATGAAAAGACTCATTGCTGTCTGGAAAATATTGCAGATTTGTTGGAATGGTTGAAGAGCATGTCACTGCAGCGCTGTGGTGAGGAGACCCAGCGTGGTGCAGCAAGAGCTAAGCATCAGTTTGAGTATGGATGTCGACATATCATTTTCTTATGTTTGACCGCAAATAGATTTTGCGGACCAGCTTGCCAAAGTAAAAAATGAAGATGCCAAAGACTCAAAGTATAAAGCCAAAGAAGTGGTGTGTTCTAGCATATGAATGATGTAGTCAAAGTTTGTTTATGTTTGTAGAACAGACTCATGACCATGGTAGAGTATGAGTCACAGTTTGTAATTAAAGCAAATCTACATGTCATTTAATGTTTGTACGTGCTGTAAGACCTAGAGAAACATGCATACCCCTTTGTTATATTTTCCCTCTGTCAGAAAGTTTTAACACCCTCGAAGAGTGTGTAATGCGAGATGGATACACTTTGGTGGGCCGTATTGGTTTTAAACTCAATGAGGTGAAATTATTTTATATAAGGGGAGTTCATCGAGAGGTTGGATGAACCATGTATGTGAAGGACTTCCTAGTAGTCTAGCGGTTGCAGCAGTTGGGAACCAATGCATTTCAGTAGATGGTTGTTCCTTTATATGGACATCAACGATAGAATGAACAAGATACAAAGTGTAATTACCAAACAAAACCAGTGTAATTACCAAAGATGACCAATTGTAGATTTTGCAGATGGATATTGAGACAAGTAGTCATTAAGGAGCACTGTTGGAATATGTAATTCCTACTTGTCTGTGGTTGTAACTCTCTATATAAAAATTCTATTCCTACATCATAGGAAGCAGCTAGAACTATATATATTCCTAGTTTAGTGTGTGGTTGAGATATTCTCTCAACCACATTATTGTGCGTCCAAGATAAATTTCCTATGTTGAGACTAATTCATATATAAATGTGTGTAATCTGTTTAATTAATTATATATTTTGCATAATAAAGTTTTATTTTTACAGAACTGCGCCAACTCTATTTTCCTTCCACCATTGCAAGATTTTTTTATTTTCTATTCACCTCAGTTATTAATTTGATTAAGGTTTCCCCTCTGCTTAATCTTACCTCCTTTTTTTTCTTATTTTCCATGTGTTTGTTATTCTTGCACGTGCGTGCATTTATGAATCTTTCAATTACTATTCCTCGCAAGAATTGACTTTGACTCCCTTTGACCATTCTCTTTCTCTCCTTTGTCATAGGGCAGTCCCTACATGGGTTTTGAGCATAACTCTAGTTCAATTCTGCATGTATAATCATGTTTGTACTTCTTCCCTTCGACTACGTAGAGTTAGAACACTAATGTTTTTCATTTTATTTTATTCCTTCCATTTTGTTGGGAATAAAGAGGGATTATGTACCTCTTAGTGTTCTGATTCCTGAAATGCTGGAATATTATACTCAAATTTGTGTACATGGACTTATTAAGGTTGAAAATTCTTCTGTTTAATTATATATATATATATATATATATGCACGATTTTCGCCTTTGTAAAAGTACAACAATTTCTCTATAATTCCGTATATAAAAAACTATTTCAAATCTCCTGTGAACATTCGATAATGCTTTTGCGTCATATTGGAATTTTTTTGGCAGTATATCCATTTTCTCTGCGTTCTCATTGTAGTAGACCACATGGTGAAGTGTTAATGTACTTAACTTTTTTTGTTGCTATAACTGTACATGCATAATTATCTATTTTTCCCTTACATATTTTTTTACGTGGTAGTAGAAAATATAAAATAAGCGTATTAGTTTTTGCTTACATGGGATGGGTTTTTACTTTTAGAAAGTTCAAATTTATTATTTTGACCAGTATTTAATTATCATCACCCATTTAGATGACTCGTTTGAAAATAAGTAATCTCTCTGTGACAGAATATGAATTCTTCAGAGTTAATCCCAGTACCACAGTGTAGTGGTTTTCGGTGTTAAATTTTGGTTCTCGTTAATCACTGCAATTTATCTCCACATTTGGATGTTCTTTTTAGACACACACATATATATATAACATGAATTATTCCAGATTCTATAATCACTTTGGTTTAATGGTTTCATTTATTTTATTAATTCCACTCACCTCCCTTAAAATTGCGGCCTCTACCCTCTACTCTCATCTTAGAATTTATGCGTGTAACATGTTTTGAACTGGTTTTCATTGCGAACTTTGTTCACCACGAATACATAATATGCATACCCTACCCAGTACCGTTGCTATATGCACGATCCAACGATCGAATCCTAGTATCCTTATTCCTCACATATTTAAACATCAAGGCTCGTGCTTCAAAAAAATCATTATTTTCCTCTATGTTTTTTATGATCTTAATTTTATCACTGTTCATGGTCTTGAAAAATATTTATCCTCGGTTCTACACTATTGGTGTTACCATATTAATTGTATCCCAGTTTTCGAAGTCCAAGTTTATACCCACGATGTTCATCACTTATACGAAAAAGTAAATATTGAATCAAAGAATAGAACCCCATTAACATTTTATATGTTTGGTGCATTTCTGGATAGGTAATGTCAAAAAATTCTCTAGTTCCTAAAATAATAGATTATCTACAACAACTTCACTTCCATTCGCTATAATTCGATTTACATATAATAACTGAAGTACTTAACATAATATCACCACTACAAGACATAAATGTTGATAATTATAACCTCACTAGTTCGTCTCTATTCTTAGCAAGATCTCGGCCAAATTATTTTTTGGATATATAATCTTTCTTTGAAACTGAATGTGTTCATTACATAATAGATATAATATGATAATACACATGAACATCTATGAAATAAATTTGAGTCATTTTGGCAACATACCAAACATAATTAAACTTAAAGAATTTTCCTAACGAAAGTGGTTGCTTGAAATGCACTTGAGAAGAACCATTGTCCTCTTAGCCATGAACTGGTCTTCTAGTTCCCCCGTTGAGATCGTTTTCCCAGAAGAATGAACGACCTCTTGTGATTCTAGTCAAGCAATTTTATGTATGGCTTCTCAAACATATTTTCCCTCAGTGACGTCTCACTTTCCAAGGTTTGTCACTACTACATTAAGGGTTGTAGTATTTTTAAGACATTTATTTAAGAGAAAAGAAATCTTTTGTCATAAAAGTCACTTTTTATTTTAGTTATTTTATATTAAAATTGAATATCAATTGAATTGTCTTAAATATAAAATTTAAGACAAAAGTAGTGTGAGACAAAAATATTTTGAAACAAAACTTTATATTTAAGACAAAAGTAGTTTGAGACAAAAATATTTAATATAAAACTTTATATTTAAGACAATGGCAACTTAAGATGAAACTCATTTAAGACAATTTGCAATTAAGACAAAACCATTAGCAATACTTCCCAAGGTGATTGTCAAATGACTTACATTCCATGAACTAAAATTGTAAGAAATCAAATACAATATAACAATATTTTTTTTTTTTTTCTCAATTGTTATATATATATATATATATATAT
The DNA here is from genome assembly GCA_034641835.2 of Pinus albicaulis. Lineage (NCBI taxonomy): Eukaryota > Viridiplantae > Streptophyta > Pinopsida > Pinales > Pinaceae > Pinus > Pinus albicaulis. Next base: position 8,814,690 of record MU968389.1, read on the forward strand.
ATATATATATCAAAACTATACATAAAGAAATAAAATAAAAAATACAAATTCATCCATATATGGATTTTAACGTTTAGATAGTGGATAATTATATTTTTAATTTTTGAAAATAGATATTCAAACCACATGAAATTTGATCATATCAATTTTATTCCTTTTATATTCTATTTTTCCTTTTTCATTAAACCACATTCTAAAAATATAATAAATAAATAGATAAAAAATTATTATTTTTGGTTGGCCACTGAAGGGGATTTAACTTTGAATCTCATTTTTAACATAATACTTCATAACCAGGTGATTGTTAAATAAGTTACATTCCATGAACTAAAATTGTTTATTTTTTTTAAATATGTGAAAATTTTTAAATTTCTTCAACTAAAATTTGATATATATTTGCAAAAAATTAAATACAATATAACTATAAAAAAATTTAAATATTTTCTCAATTGTATATATATATATATCAAATATATATATAAAGAAATAAACAAAAAGAGGATGAAGCCTCTGTGGAGATTTTGTTCATGCGCACCGCATTGTTTTTCTGTTGGCATTAGGGTTTCGATGTGTTAGGGTTTTCTTCGAACAAGTGTGATATCGAATCAACTGCAGCAACTTTGTCATGGTCCTTTCGGAAAACGGATAACGAGTCACTGTATCCACCTTTGCACCCGGTCGGAATCTATGGCGATAGGCAGACATTGATAACAGATTGCCGGTTATCTGTGACAGCAATGGATGACGAGGTGGTTGATTATTCATCGGACCCGCTGGAGGGTGTTCGCATCTAGGGTTCCCCTACCTATCTCATGCCACCTAGTGCCCCACTAGCCCTTAACATTCCTGATGCGGCTTCTGTCGGCCCCTGTTTTCCTCTTTCACTCCCTCACCCCCTCTATGAACTGCCTTTGTTCACCGACTCCTCCCCTTTCTTGTTTGCAAACCTCTCATCTCTCCCTCCAAGCTCTGCGTTGGCATCTAGTCCGATTGTTTTCTCACCAGAGTCTTTGTGTTTTCTCATCGCTTGCCTTCAAAGAACTTCTATCTCTCCTCCACACGGCCCTTCTATCTCTCAACCTCCCATTGCATCGGATGCGCCCCTGACCAACCCTGTTAATGTGGCCCCATCTAGACCTGGACCTTCATCTTCTGGATGCTTCGATGCCTCACCTATAATCTAATCCTCAGAGGAATCGATCCTTGCAAACACAGACATTGGATCTGAATCCATTTCTACCCAAGAGCATTAAAACTCTCTGCAAAAAGCGAAGTGACGCTCCAATTGCATCAAGAAATGAAATCAAAATTTTGACCTAAAACTTAGGGAAGGGCTACACATGGGAGATTTTATGAACACTGCAAACAAAGTTCTGGTGGGACATGTTAGGGGGTGCAGATACAACCTCACATGCCTCTACACTTGGATGAATGAGATTTGGGGTCCTATCATGGAAAATCTGCCCTGGTTTGTCATCCTCCCGCGTGGATCGTTTGCCCTCCGCTTCCATAGATCTAAGTAGGTTTCTTGGGTTCTCTCCAAACTTTGGTATATTGAAGAAGCACCAGTCATGTTCAAAAGATGGAGCTGCCTCTTTGACCTAGAAAGAGAACAACTAGGAGCAGGACCAATATAGGTCAGGTTGTCAGGGCTCTCGCTGCACTTCTGGTCTAAAGATATCATGAGGCACATTGGAAACACACTTGGCACCTATTTGGACCACGATAAAACCTACCTCACCACTGGCATCATGACAATGGCAAGGATATTAGTTCACTTGGATACCAGGGAAGGATTAGAAGAAGCCATCACCTTGCGATGGAAACAATTTGTCTGCCTACAGACCCTAGATTATGAAGGGGTCCCCTATAGATGTCGAAGATGTCATGAGGTAGGGCATCTATATAAGTATTTCCCTCTACTCAAAGGTTCTGAAGCGGTTGGCAGTGCAGAACAGGTTCAAGCAACTGTGACTCCATCAGCTCCACCACCCGAAAATGCAGCAGTGGAACATCACAAAAGAAAGAAGTTTGTGCCGGGGCCCAAGCTCGCATTTTCTCCCCTTGGACCTCCCTCCCCCTGGATTACAAGAGCTCAAGCTGTTGCGGCCAAACTTGCATCGGGTATCTCCTCTCCCTCTCTCCCTGTTTCTCAATTTAACTCATCTATATATGTTACCACAAATGCACACTACACTACATCCACCTTGCACCACAGCCCCTACTCTTCTGCTAATTTCCCTCCCACCTCCTCCTTACCCTCCATTACCTAGCTCCCTCCCTCCATTTCTGCACCCAGCCTTCCCCCCACTCTCTTGGCATCCTCCTTAGATTCTCGGACCTCGCATCCCTATCATCTTAGATCCCTCACCAACCTCATTCTCTCACCTCCGAGACTGGTGGACTTGGTCTGATTGACCATATTTGAGCTAAACCTAGCAAGGGGAGACACTCGAATATATCGAAGGCTATTATACAAGCAGGATTGGATATAGTAGACTGAAAACAAAGCACTCTTAAAGGGGTCCTTAGAGCACGGATGACACAACCGATGGTTACCTCATGAAAATTATATCCTTCAACTATCGTGGGTTGGCCAGCCCTGATAAAAAATTGGCCTTGCGACAATTATTTTACAGCATGCCCCCTAACGTTATATTTCTCCAAGAAACCCTAGACTCATCTGATCATGTTATCTCTGCTCTTCAATCTATATGTCTAGGCTAGAATCTCGAGACATTGGATGCTCGTGGAGGCTCTGGAGGAATTTTAATTGGTACCAACCCTCGATCAATTAGGATCCTAAATCAATGGGGTAGGGAAGGTTTTCTCAGGGTGGATGTCTTCTCCTTCAAGCTCAAGTTTGAATATCGGCTCATTAACATCTACTTTCCCTGTTCCTCCCGTCTTCCCTTTTGGAACAACCTCCTCAATGCCTCCCTCTTTGTGGCTCACAACCTTGTCATTGACGGGGATCTCAACTTCTCCTTGGGTCTTGTTGAATAATGGGGGCCCCTTGCACATGCAAATCCTCTGGCAGCTAATATGGCACATCTCATCGAGACATATCATCTAATTGATATCCGTGTGCCCTGAATTCATCCCACTTGGACCAATCATAGAACTAGAGAGGCCTTTGTTGCCCGGAGGCTTGATCGATTTCTCATCCACGAATCCCTCACAAGCTCTAGAATATCGTACTGTCAATGGGTTGAATCACGAGGTATATATGATCATCTAACTATTTATTTGGAACTTGGTCCTAGTCGTGGGAAGCCTTGTAGTCCATTCAAATTTAACTCTAACTGGATGGCCTATCCTGAGTACATTGATATGGTAACCAAGTATTGGACTTCCCACCCGAATGAACCTAAATCCTCACCTTCCATTTCTTTTGCTGCAAAGATGAAGGAAGTCAAGAAATTAACAAAAACATGGGCTAGAGATAAAAGGAAAAAGGACGAGGACACTACTCAAAACTGAAGAAGCTGTAGCTGGGATTGAATCAACCTTATTGATTGGGCCATGTATTGAAAGAATCAAAACAAAACTCTCCCAGCTTATTGTTGATCGAAACCAGATACTCAAGGACCAAGAGGAAATTTGGCGCCTACGAAGTAGAGCCATCTGGCTAAAATCTGGGGACGAGAACTTCAAATTATTCCACCATTTTTCAAATGGGCACAAAGCAATCAACACCATATGGTATTTGAAGGATCAACATGCCAATCAAGCACAAAATTTCCATCAACTGGCACACATGGGGGTTGAACATTTTCGCAACTTATATAAAGCCCTTGATAACACAAACATGGCCGATATTATAAGGGTGGCAAGATTATTCCTGAGATTTGTGGACATGATGATGAAGATCAACTGATGAGACCAGTGAGTTTATAGGAACTTGAGGATACCCTGAAATGGTTCCAGAAAGATAAGAGCCCTAGACCAGACGGATGGCCCATCGAATTCTATTTGGCTTTTTTCGACATCATGGGTCAGGATATCCTCAACTTGGTTGAAGAGTGTCAAACTTATGGGAGATTATATGATGCATTTAACTCCACATTCATTGCCGTCATCCCCAAATCTGATGATCCCCAACATTTCTCTGACTTTCGACCAATTTCCCTTTGCAACTACCTTTACAGTATCATTGCCAAAATCATTGCAAATCGTATAAAACCCATCCTCTCTATACACATATCACTTGAATGATTCGCCTTTCTCCACCATCGCCAGATCCACGAAGCCATAGGGACTGCCTAGGAAGTTCTCCCCTCAATTAAGCTCAAAAAACTCAAAAGTATCATCCTAAAACTAGACCTCGCTAAGGCCTTTGATCAATCAAACCAGCTCTACATCCACATGATGCTCACCCATCTGGGCTTTCCTTACAATTTCATCAAATGGATCATGTGCTACATCACCAGTGTCTCATTTAGTATCCTTATCAACGGCTCTGCGTCTATGTTCTTCTACTTAGAAAGAGGAATTCGACAAGGATGCCCCCTCTCCCCTCTCCTTTTCCTCCTTATTATGGAAGCTTTGAGCGGGCTAATTAAGAATGAGAATAATTTGGGTCATTTACAGGGCATCAAAATTGTTGAAGGTTGCACCCTCACTCACCTCTTATTTGTAGATGGTGTGCTCATACTGCTTAATGGTTCCATTGGTGACATCCTATCTTTTTTAGTGGTTCTAGCTAAGTTCAGTATAGCTACAAGTATGGCTTGCAATGCATTAAAATCAGCCATCACTATCAATAGATGCTCCCCTCAGGAGAGAAGAATTTCCCTGAATCGATTTCCTTTCCCCCCCTTAAACCCACAGGATGGGCTTAAATATCTGGGGTTTAGACTTAAACCCTCTGACTACCGTATAGCAGACTGGACTTGGATCATAGCAAAATTGGAAAAAAGGATCTGCATTTGACATCATAGATGGTTGTCTCAGGTGGGCTAGTTAACTCTCCTCAAATCTATGTTCGAAGCCACTCCAGTTCACTAGATGTCTCTGGCTTGGATATCTTATTCCTTCATCAACTGAATTCAATGTCTATGTAGCATATTTCTATGGAACGAGAATCATGATGGACAAAATTTTGCATGGATTAAATTGGAAAGCATTGCTCTCCCCCAAAAATGGGGAGGATGGGGTATCAAAAATCTGGATATATTTGCAAAAACCCTTGCTGCAAAAATGGGATGGTCAATCATGACATCTAGGAATCTATGGACGCAGGTGGTATATATTAAATACGTCCGGCCTCTGAAAATCACTTACTGGATCCAGCAGCTTGCTTGGAGCCACCGCAACATATCATCCATTTGGAAAGCTGTCATCACATCTCTTCCTCACATAAGAAACGACCTATATTGGAGAATCAAATCTGGGAATCAAGTGCATGTTGGCATTGATCCCTGGTCTGGGAGTGGGAATGCACACTCTCTACCCCATGATATTATCAATCATTTGATAGAACATGGTATTCATTTTATCAGACAGATTGTGGACCCTCGGTCTACGACCCTTTTCTTGCAAGCATGGAAATCAACCACACAGTTTGGACTCCCAAGGCCAATGCACCAAGCTTGGCAGACTTATATATCTATGCTAGATGAATGTCACATTTTCATTGGAACAGGGGATGATGAAGTTATATGGGCCCCCACAAAATCTAGAGTTTACACACCAAAGGAAGGATATCTGTGCATATACTTGGATCATCTCCTAGAGAGACAGGAATGGTAGTCGCATCTCATTTGGAAGCTCAAAGCACCCCCGCGCACCAGAATTTTCATGTGGTGCACTCTAAACTACACCTCTCCCACCTTGGACAACTTACACAAGCGATCCATACATCGTCCCACTTGGTGCTCCCTCTACAGGAATGACTCTGAATCTATTGATCACCTCTTCATTCACTGTAGATGCACCAATGCTCTCTAGAAATCCATCACATTTGAACTGGGCATCAATATGCAATGGCATGGATTGAACTTAGGGGAGGCTTGGAAACTCTGGTGGAACTCAGTCTCTCTGAATAAAGCTAGAAACTTACCTCTCCTCATCTGTTGGGGAATTTGGTTGGCCAGGAATGCCTCCATATTCAAGGATCATATTCCCAAGTGGCAATCGATCTCTTCAAACATCATCTCTACCTACTCCAGCATTCCGGAAGATGATCCTCCCAATCCACCTAGAATCATCACCTCCAAAACTATTAACCTGAACACACCTTGGTCTTATTTCGATGGATCAGCTCAGCCCACTGGTTGCGGGGGAGGCACTCTCCTTCACCTCTCATAGAAGAAATTTTTTAAAATCAAGATGGGCCTAGGACCTAGTACAAACAATTATGTAGAACTAATTACTCTCTGTCACCTCCTTCAGTTTGCATTAGAACATGATATCCACCACCTTCAAGTATTTGGAGATTATAAAATTGCCATAAATTGGTTCAATAAATCTGCATCATGTCATGTACACACACTACAATCTATATTAGAAGATCTTTGGCACTTGAAAGATCAATTCTCATCCATCCTATGTTCTCACATATACAGGAAACGCAATTGCATTTCCGACGAGCTTTCCAAGGCGACAGCGATCCAACATAGCAGTCTCTGGCATATAGAGGAACACACCGACACTCAACATTACAGCTATTATCATTGCCCATTCATGAATCAACCAGATTTTGAGGATCGACAACACTGACTTTGACAGTTTTTGGTTTTGATATGCACGAGCTAAATTATTGTATTTATTGTAATTATTTTTAAAACAGTCTATGATGTACACCCCATCGGGGAATTTTGATGAACTATATGGTGTGACTACAATCACAAAAATGCATATTCAATGCATCTACAGCATGTAATTTTCAATATTAATGAAAATTAAGATTTTTCATTGGGAAAAAAAATCAAAACTATACATAAAGAAATAAAATAAAAAAATACCAATTCATCCATATATGCATTTAAAACTTTCATTTGTGTATGCATGGCATTGGTCATGATTGTAGTGGTGTCACCATGTGAAATTTGATGGTGTCATTATTGAATGTATTTGTTGTGAATTTATGTCGGTTGTGCATCGATTATGTATTTTAGTGTTTGTATGTTGTTATGCATACTTTGATTAGATGATGGTTGTTGTGCATGAAGTCATGGTAGTGTGTTAAACACCACAAACACTCACATGATGTGTTAAAAACCATAAAACCCTTCTTAAACCATCAGGTCATGTATTTACTTCTCTAGTCAAAGCTCTCAATGGTGCAACAATTTATTCTCTTTTTTTTCAAGCATCTCTAGTCCTAGATTTTTTGTTAGGTTGGTGATGGTAACTCAAACCATTACTCTTGGAAATATCCTCTCCTTTGTGGTCTCCTTTCTTCTGTTGATTAAAATTTGTTATGATGGATAGGGTGTTAATTTAGTCAAGTTGTGGTTTCCTTATAATATTATATGTTTATGCATATTTTCAATATTCTAACACCATTGTTTTGGAAATAACACTTTAATTCAATGATGGATTGGCATGATTACAAAGCAAAATGAAATGATATTTATAGATATTACTGAATGAAATGAGTTTTGAATCTATTTTCAATTGGCACAAAGAATTTATGCATAGCTATCTAAAATGTAATTTATAGCAATGTAGAGATCAAGAATATCAATCACCATTTCAGGCATAAATTTTATGTATGAATTGGAAATGAAGTGATTCAAAATGGTAATCTAGATTTCAAGGGGCTTCAAACCCATGAAATTATTTCAAAAGTACCTTCTTTTGGTCCCTCAACTTATAATTATTTTGATTATCACATCATACCTTGCATTTGAATGCTAAATCTTGGCATGGAATGAAAGAAGAATACATATATTAGAAATATCAAAATTTCCGCAATATCCCACATGTATGGTGGTTTGGTTAAATGGAAAGTTGTTTAAATAGCCAATTAGATACACATGCCCACATGTTGCTAGGGGTTATTATGATAAACCAACCCGCGTGCTACCATTAGGATCAACTATCCTCTATTGTCCATTTGTTCAATATGTTTTGTCGTATTCCACATAGTAGAGTTCCAAACTATAATACATGAACACTTTGTCATATTACACATAGTAGAGTGCCAAATTATAATACATGAAAAATCTCTCATATTTCACATAGTAGAGTGCCAAACTATAAATCAATGTTAGTTTTCCTTGGAAATGAAAATACCTTTTTAAATGGAAACAATAGAGAAATGAAATATACCTTGTAATTCTTACATCTGAATCATGGAATACTATAATTGCAGATTTATTTATTTATCGATATTATCAACAATGAGGGTATACCAAAGTTGTTGTTCTTGGACTAATTTTTCATACAATCCTCAACTAAAATAGAAAAATATGGCCCATTTGAAATGATTAGATCTTGAAGCAGGACAAGAAGGATAGTCACGTTCACTTTCGCAACAATCTTCTCCTTCTCAATCTGATCAAGAGCAAACAGTTCAGAAAAAAACATATCCATGTAGTCTTCCCAACTCCACTTCTAGGTCTCCTCCACAACCCCTTGGCATTTTTGTTCAACAAAACTAGAATCATCAGTAAAGACAACAATGCAACATTAAGCATCAAATGCCTCATCAACAACATCAAACACCAACCCCTACTGAAGTGTAATAAAATCAAAAGGCAAATAATTTCTTTTCTTTGCATGTAGGTCTTCTAAGTCATACCATGCCATTGCCTGCACATAATGTCTCACAAACTCCAGCTCCCATGGACCCTTCTCTAATTGAACATGACCCAAACAATAATGCCCATGATCTCACTTCAAAAATTGTTCTAAACTAAGACCAAAAAATGAACATCTATCTAATAATTTGCCACCAAGAATTGCAATTGTAGGAATGGTTGCAGTCCATAATTTGGTAAGTAAAATATGATTTATTCAATTCCCATGCAAAAAAAATGCTTTGAAGGTTTAATTTATTTATATGACAAGAATATTCATACAAGTATTGTTGTTTTGATCATTTTACATGTAGGAAGGGGCTGAAGTTCATGATAATGTCAATGGAGTTTTTGACTCTGGATATCTCATTACTATCGGTTATGGTCAATTGTTTCGAGATGTTTTATTCAGTCCAGTAAACATTTGGTTCTCATCTTCTTCTTTATACTTCTTTGTATGCCTATCCCTTGACATTTTGGATTTATTTACTTGATCATTTATGTAATGACCTTGGTCATGTGGTAAACAAGTACATATTGTGTTAAGGGTGTCAGTGATGGCACATTTAGGCATATAATGTAAATATTACTGTAGTCATCTCAAATTGGTATGCTATTATATATATTTTGTTATGTTTGGAAATACATATTGAAATTACATTCCCATAATTATAATAAATATACTAGAAATAATAGATACACTATATCTATAAATAAATTAATAAATGAAATCTAAATAAAACCTTAACCATTAACATAAATTAATTAATAAATAAAATCTAAATAAGACCTTAAACGTAATGGCCATTCCTTAAAGGACCACATACATACCTTTAAACCTTTAAATACATTGGGTAGGACCTCAACAACAATGATGGAGATGGGAATTAAACACCGAGACCTTGTAAACCTAGGGTGCAGAGGGAGAGGACTGAACGCAACCATCAGCCGCTGGCAGATAATTTGCAACAGTGAACAAGATTTTTTTTCCCTCCCACACACACCTTGCCGACCTGGGAGGAGGGAAAATGGGAGGTGGGAAAATGGCATGAAAGAGGGTGGCCAAAGGAAATTGTTTTCCAGTGACAAGTTAGGAGGGATAGGGGGCCATATGAGGTTGTACCAGAAGAGCAAGGTCTAACTAACCAAAAGGATGATGCAAGCAGAAGAATACATGGGGAACACAGAAAAAGAGGGGAAAAAGGAGAGATAACATAGTGGGAATGGAGGGGAGAGGAAATAATATAGGGAGGAAAAATGAAGAGCGAGAAGTGAGAAGAAATCGAGGGACATAATCAAGTGTGATGATGGCACAACTTAGCCCCAGACAGCGGTGGGATAGAGCTGCAAGGCTTGGAACGTCGTAGCACCAAAGGTGAGTTAGATCCATTCTATTTCTCGTTCGATATATACCAGTTCATTGAAAACGAATAAAAACCTAGGGTAAAGATCAACTAAGATTTATGGACTAATCAAGGTAACCATGCCTACAATCTCAATCACTTGTATTATTCTTACTGCTGCAAGTCCTTTTTGTGGCACTGACATTGCTGTGTCTATGTAAGGAGGCTAGAACCCTTAATCTCTTTGTCTGGGGAATGATCCTTGAGCAATGCCAATGAGTGGATTTTTCTTTACATCCTAGTGTGCCGTTTGCTTGGATGGAATTATTCTCGCTAGGGTAGAAATCTTGAACCCTTTATTTGATAGAGAATGTCTGGGATTGTTTTATGATTCATAACAGTGTGATATTCATATCAGATAAGAAACAATTGGAATGGTTTTCAAGTTCCATAACTAAGTAATATAACTTTAAGCGTGGCTATTGTTGGGTTACCTAGGGTTCTCAATTAAATAGTCGGGTGGAAGTGTATTCTTTATCAAATTTAATTACTATATATTATTGTAAGTCCCCTTCATAAAAATAAAAAGGAAGTGATAAAAAGAATGGCTCTGCATTGTAGCCATGACAACGAAGGGCTTTTTTTTGGAGCTATAGGGCTTCTAGGTCTGGGCCGAGGGATACTCTCGTTTCCATCTCAGACAAGGGCACAGTTCAGCAAATGCCTTTTTACTGTTTAGTTGACAGGAGCATGTCTCGAAAATCTAGTTGCCTAATTTTTGGTGCGACTGTGATACCCAAATCTGGAATTTTTACACCGCGCTCGATAATTCTCACCTCCATTCCTACCTCTGTGTTCAGGGTGGATGCTACTAGCAATGGCGGATTTATTATCGATTCTGGAACCTCTGTGGCTCGTTTGGCCGAGTCTGCTTATACTACAATGAGGGATGGTTTCAGGGCAGGCACTGGCAACCTAAAATCTGCAGGTGGGTTTTCTCTGTTTGATACCTTTTATGATTTATAAGGGCTAAAAACTGTGAAAGCCCCAACTGTGGTATTTCATTTCTAGTGCCGAGTCGATGCCTCTCTGCCTGCTACTAATTATGTCATTTCTATGGATAGTTCTGCCATTTTTTCTTTTCCTTTGCTATAAACACTGGTGGGCTCTCCATTGTTGGCAATATCAAGTAGTAAGGGTACCATGTAGTGTTTGGAAATCTGACAAATCATGTAGGATTTAAAGGCGGTTCATGCCTGGTCTAGGAGAGCTCTGTTTATTTGATTTTGAATTTTATTTGTATGGTCTGCCCAACTTAATCTTCTTATATATCGACCCCTGCTCAATCGTTCTTTGAATCATTGGTCAGCAATTTGAAATATATTCTCATGCCTGCAAGGCACTAAGGGATTGGGAAGAACCAGGTTGTTTGAATGAGGTGTTTGTATATTTCTTCTGTGATCACACTTTAATTTCTTCTAGAATATGAGAAGGTGCAACATAGAAAATATACAGGGGACTATCAAATAAGAAAACATGCAAGGAATAAACAAGCATAGCAATTACCGTGGTAGTGAATTTAAATGGATTGGATTGGAACTTAAGCAGTTTAAATACATAAATATCAAATAAGAAAACATGCAAGGAATAAACAAGCATAGCAATTACCGTGGTAGTGAATTTAAATGGATTGGATTGGAAATTGGGTTGTGCTTATACAAATGCTTGTTTGTCTTTTAGGGTTAATGTGGTTTGGATCTTTTCTTCTGCAGATTTGATGACACAAATCCAGAGACTGAGAAAATGGAATATATTGATCATATTCAAGACATCGTGAATTGGATGGGCTAGGGCCTTTTCAAGGTATAACTTTGATATCTGGTTAAATGGGAACTGCTTATTTGTCTATTGTTGAAGGATAAATAAAGACAAATTTGATATTATATTAATGTCCACCACTAGTAGGAAATAGCTGCTAATGGGCCTGAAATTACATCGTAATACTTTTATCTCTTTAGTTATTGAGGGGACAGGATATTGTGCCCCTTCTTGGAAAATGATAATTTCTGTGCTGCTGTTGTAGATAACCTATAGCATTGACTATTTCCAAGAGCTTTATGATCTAGCAGTGGAGTTGATCAAACTTGGTCATGCATATGTTGATCATCAGGTAGTTACCAATCAAACAATATAATATTCCTACCAAAAGCGTCCTAGTTACTAAATTTTTTTTTTTACATATATTTAAGAGATAAGAAACAACCAAGTATAAACATAGTTGAAAGTAGATATTTATCATATATGGATTCAAGAAACCATTCTTGATTGCTTATCTATTGATGAAATATTTTCTACAGACACCAGAAGAAGTAAAGGAGTATAGGGAGAAAAAACTAGATTCTCCATGGAGAAACCGACATATTGTGGAGTCTTTAATGTTGTTTGAAGAAATGAGGCAGGGAATGATTGATGAAGGAAAGGCAACTCTGCGCATGAAATACGATATGCAAAGTGATAACTATAATATGTATGATCTAATTGCTTATCGCATAAAGGTAACCTTTGATATTTTCAAAGAATTTGATTTGAATTTACAGTGTTATTTGGCATTTGTGTTGACTGAACTGCTCACTTTTCCTATAGTTTACGCCTCATCCACATGCCAGAGATAAATGGTGCATTTATCCAAGTTATGACTATACACATTGCATTGTAGATTTTGTTGAGAATATCACACATTCAGTAAGTTGTCTGTCACTCTCATGTTTAGTCTTTTTTATTTTTCCTTCCATAGACATAGTAATACTATGTTTTAAACGTACAATTTTTGAGACATTTGTTTCATTTGCATCATCGCAGTTTGATTATGGGCACAAGCTGCAATCATTCTTCATATTTGTGAAACAAAAGCAAATTACACTCTTGAGTTGTCACTACTCACATATGATTTCTTTTCTTGATAATTATATATTATTGTTTCAACTGGCCATCAGACAGCCTTTTTAAGCTGAGCTCCTCTGTGATAAAACCTCTTAATCAACTAAACTTTCCTACATGTCGTCACCCTCTGAACGTTCACTCAATTATAACCTTTATGTATTTTATTTTTTATTATTAAATTAATCTTGATATGAATACTGTGAAACTTAACCAATTTATACTTAGACACTCTACTCCTGTTGAGCTGTTGAGGTTTAATTTGAGTTATTAGCATGGTGACATCCCGTGTCAACCATTGACCACAGTCCAATGGACCGAGGAGGCTTAAACATTTCCAAAATAACTAGTTTGTCAATGTTTTGTACATTACCATGTTGAATCTGTGATTTGCTTTATCATATTTGCGCTGAACACTGAACATTTGTCAATTGTGATTTTGATAAATGGATTGTAAAATTTCTCCTATGAATATGAATGAGTATGGCCAGGTGTTTTAGTTATAACTCATGACTATGATTATGAGATATCTATGTATCTACTTTAGAAAAGTGAATTAGTTGCAAAGTGTAAGCTATTTTTTATTTTTTTGGAGAAATATATTTCCTCACTTGATATATTAGGCATTCCTATCATTTCCAAACTCTCCCCCTCCCCCCCCTCAACCAACACACACACACACACACATATATATATTATTTGTTTTCCCTTCTTCTGTGGTTTTTGATGGAGAATGGTAGCAACTACTTGTGGAAATTCTGAAATACTCTCTGGTGATCTTAGAAGACTATGAGACTTGATCTTGAAACCTCCTTGAATTTTTGGAGAAGAGGATCTATCAATTGAGATAAATGTTAGGGCTGTCAAATAGGATGTTGGTATTGTGCTATCGTCTCTGCCCCGCCCCTAGCCCCGCCCCCACACACACATATATATAATATTGTTTTCCCCTTCTTCTATGGTTTTTAGATGGAGAATGGTAGTAACTGCTGGTGGAAATTTTGAAATACTCTCTGGTGATCCTAGGAGACTATGAGACTTGGTCTTGAAACCTCCTTGAATTTTCAAAGAAGAGGATCTATCAATTGAGCTTAACTGTTAGGGTTGTAAAATTTTGTATATATATATATGAAACTTCAAAAATTTGTTATGTGAAAGTTGAGATTTTTCATTTCCCATCCTATATCCATTTCTTGTTTCTCATTTGTCGTAACATAAATTTAGAGTCGCATTGGTCTTCTTTAGTCACTTGTGGACTCTTTGTAGTTTTATTTCATTTGTTTTATTATATCCATGGGAAATAGGTGTTTGATCATATAGAGAATATCACAAATTGCAAGCCATAGCCTTTCAATTAACATACAACCTTCCTTGTGTGGTGTCCAAGATAGCCTTCTAAGAATGAAGCATTCTCCTGTGGATATTATGAGATCCTGTATTGGCCAAATCATAGTGATAGATGAAAGCAGTCAGTCCTTCCACTTCTGCTTCGAGCGTTTATACAAACATGTGACAATGCTAATCTGGTCTCAGTTTCTAGCTCTATTCTTCATTTTCCCTTCGAGACAATTGTATATGTACTTGGGTGTTATAATTTAGATTTACCCACTCACTATGCTTGTAATGTTTGCTTTGTTTGCATTATTTAGCATCTTAGTGTCTAACTACGTTTTCATTGTTTTATCTTAAGAAAAGTTACAATTTTATCCCTGGAAATTGTCTAGAGACTTAGTTTGCTCTATGGGTTGTGTAGGGAAAGGTCACCCTTGCAAATGAAATTGTTTTGGAGGTGGTAATAACTAGCTGAATGGATTTTTTTGTCTCTGAGGTGCCAGTCACCACAATTTTTTATCTTGCTACTGTCAGCTACTTGATTAGCACAAGGTTGCAAGTTTCTTGTGCCAAGTTCCTTCCTTGTTAATGTTGATGGCCTAAAAACTAGGTCTGTGTGGGGGCATATATCTCCTGGTATGATGCCTTGTTCCTTCCTGATGACAATGATTACTGAGCCATATATTGTTGTGCAAGGGAAGGAAGGGTTTACTAGGTTGATGTCAAATCCTAGCTTGAATCATTTGTTATCAATTTGAAATATATTCTCATGCCTACAAGGCAATAAGGGAATGGGTTTTAGATAGAGTAATTGGAGGGCGAGGAAATGAGGGAAGCAGCTATAATGATGTTTATTGGGTTACAAAGACTATAGCTGATATCCACCTTAGGCTGAAGGAAGGCGAGATTCAGGGTAACATCATACCACGCTTAGTCTGGTAGCTAGCCCTACCAGAACAAGAGAGGGCTCTCTACGGGTCAATATCAGGAAAAATGTATCAATAGGCCTTGAGATGACTGAAATGAGTGCTAATTTTAGGCTAGGTATATTAATCAAGGAGTTTGGAATGATTTTTAGGGGTTTTTGTTGGAAAAAGGGAAAGGCAATTTTGGGCTTGGGGATTAGGCCAAATTCTTGTAGAGTTCAAGTTGGGGCAGGGAAGGTAATGGCTTTGATTTCTTAGATTCAATGAATGGATAGAAAAGACTTCTGAGGAGCTGAAGAGGGAAAGAGGGTGCAAGGATCCTCTTCAAACGGAGGAAAACATATAAAACTAAACAAAAGTTTAAAGCAGAGCACCAGTAGACTAATGAATTCTACCTTAGTTACTCATTTGTTTATTTCAGAAGCAAAGAGAAGGGAAATGGCATACATATAACATTAATGAAACTTACAGATGCATGGAGAAAAACATCATCAAAACTCAAAGCCACAAGGATCCCAACAAGTGCTGCAAAACCCTGGTCTTTCCTTTGCCAAAAATGCAGAAGTGTATGTACAATGAAGTGCCAAACTTTTCCCAAGTATCCAACCTCTGAAAATGATTGAGAAAATACATCATATAGACCATCCTAACCCCTTCCCATGCCTCTAGGGGTCGAGCTCATCCTTCTAGGAGCTGTTTCAACCAATTCTAAACAAGGAACTAAAATCTAGGCAATCAAACAACTTGCCTCTATATGGAAGGAAACTGATTCATTCATTTAATTTTCACTTTTTAGTGAATGAATCCTCTAGAACAAGTAAATATGAGCCAAAATTACATCATATTCATCAAGTTACATCAAGATAGATCAATAATTACATCAAAAAGTGAAACTAGTCAAACTGGCCGAATTTCTGAGCTGAAAAGTGAAAATTGGGTCAAAATCCTCTATGCGCCGCGCCAGAAAACTCAATGCGCCGTGCCACTTTGAGCCTATTTTTGGGGCACTTTATGAAGTCAAAATTGAGCTCATGATAGCTCGTTGGAAATCCCTATCTATCTGCTATCCAACCCAAGAGGAATTTTTCAATTTAGAGTTCATTTGCCCCTCCAAAACTGCAATCTCCCAAGACTAGTTCCTGCTGGTGCAAAAGGTGGCAGAAAGGCCATTTTTGGAGTGTTTTTGACCTTTAAGACCACCCAGAACTTCATGAAATCTCTCAGCCATTCCTGAGCATAAATAATTTATCATAACAAACCCAAAAATATCAAGTTTTCCTCCAGAAGATGTCCCAATCATAAGCGCGCGTCGGGTGGCGCGACGCATCGGGCAGAAAAACCTGTTTTGTGACCAATAAAATTCAAAATCACAAAATTTTCTTCAAATCCCTGGAAATTTGGACTGAAGGTCCATAATCAAGTACCATGCTCAGCCAAAGAAGCTTCAGCCAAAATTTGAAGTGGATCAGGCCTTTTTTGGCACTTCAGTACCCTCCTGGTGCATGCAGTTCAGTGGCGGAATCACTGTCTCGTTCATTGGATGTGTCGGTGTCCGTCATGGTGTTGCAAATGTGTATGTCAAGTGTATGTTTAGCTTGTTGAAAATGAGAAATGAGAATTTAGTTGTTTTGTCTTAGTTCCCAAATAGGAAGGGAAAATTTTGATTTGACAAACTTTGGGAAAAGGGACAATCAATGAACTATTTAGGGAATTTGTATAAGTGAAATGAATGATAAGGAATGCAGTGACTTTAGGGATAGGGATAGTGGGAAAAATGAGGTTTAGTCAAGTGAAGTTAAAGTATTTGAGAATTTAGGAATTTATGATAGGGAAATAGGGCTTAAATGGTATGAGTGGTTTGGGGAATAGGGGATTGGCAATGATGATAATGTGACAGTGAGGAGGAGAGGAATCACAGGTGGGAAATGGGATTTAAAAAAATTGGCACCAACAACCATACTTTTAAAATCGAAATCAAACCCTAAGGAGCAATTTTCCAATCCAAATGATAGGGTTTACTTTGACATTCAACTTCTTGTATATTCCACTTTCCAAAATACACCAAACGTCGTCCAATAGCAATCCACAGCTTTACAAACCTACATGGAGCGAGGAATTTGAGTTATTTTGAAATTTTGATAAAGCAGTGGTGAAATTTTGGTGTTCCTACTCAACATTGCAACAACAGCAGCATTTTTCAGAGGCTTTTGGAGGCCTTCCCGGTGTCAAAATTGGGTGTGTGATAGCTCGTTGGAAAGCTATTTGAGTCTACTTTTCAACCCAAGTGGAATTTTGCAATTTGGAGTTCATTTACCCTGTAAAAAATCAAATCTCCCAAGACTGGTCAAAATGAGCAGAATGAGGCTGCCTCAAGGCAGAGTGCTGTTGCAGCCAATTTTTGAAGGTCTTCCTCAACTCCAAATGGAGCTCATGATAGCTCATTGGAAATATATTTTTGTCTAGTTATCATTTGTATCATCATGCAAGTCATTTTTCCAACCATGCTAGGAGAAATATTGATTTTCCCAAGGTCACTTCAGAGGTGCATCAATTCTCCCGAGGCGATTGTATTTTTGACATTTCTCTAAAACCATGATAATTAAAGGTATGGAGGTTTTCTTTCTTTGGCATGTGTTGGAAAAAAAAACCTCATTTTTCCAAAATTCATTTTTTTTATTGCTCAGAAACATCATTTGAGTGAAATATATCCCGATGTGTTAAACAAGGGATTTGTCAAAAAATGAATCGAAATGAAGGGGATAAGGGGCTTAAAATTCTCGAGAAACATTTGGGGAGTTATGGAGGGATTTTAGAAGTAGGGTAAAGTGGAATTTCAGAGATTGAGTGAGGGGAAGGGGTTCAAAAGGGCAAAACACAGTCCTAGCCTAGAAAATTGCCAAGTTGTAGCAAGAAACTAGGGTTTGTGCGAAAATGAGGAATTTGGGGGATCTCAGTGATGGGAAGTGATTAATAAGGTACATTAAGGATAGGGGAAGGTGTATGAACATCAGGATACAAGTTTTGATAATGATTTTACCATCCAAGAGAAATTACCTCCAAAACCCCAGGAGAGGGAAATGGACCTTACCTAGGCACAACTGAAGCATGAACAAGGTGTAAAATGATCCATTGGAACCTGACATGATGATGAAAACCCTCTGAATGATGGTACACTCAGATGAATGGTGACATGGACCGACATGGACAACTTTGACAGGAGTAAAAACAAACCCTAGACCTAATGCCTAGTGACCAAATTTTGCTTGAAGACTCATCGAAATGACAAAATTTTACCTTGACACCTTAACATCACTTTGTAAGAGCATGTTTGATCACTGGAGAAAAGCTACAAAGGCTGACACTAACACAGATATTAATGGAAGAAAGTTGATGACATATTTTGTATTTAATCTTTTTGGGGGGAAATCAATTGGTGTAGAAGACAATACTCTGTTGCTTGACCAAGTCTAGAGGCATAGTAAATGGCCTTGTACCAAGTTAGAAATGACTGGAAGCAACTCCATAAATAGGTCCATTGATGGCTGCTTTTATTCATAGTGTTGTACATATCCCATTAATTGTAACACACAAAATTAGGTATTGTTAGTATGGTTAATTTTTTATCCTTGCTTGTAATATATTATGAAAGTAGACCAACAATTTCACAGATTCCAAACTCACAACATATTTTGAGGGGATGCTATTCCTTTACAGTTATATTCTTTGTTATAGGTTGTACCATTTCCTTCCTTGTAAGTTGGTCTACAAGTTTTTCTAGGGGTTGCTCTTCCTTTACATTTATATTGTTTGTTATAGAGTGTACCATTTCCTGCTTCGTAAGATGGTCTACAAGTTATTATATGGGATCATTGAGACCTAAAGCTAGAAAACTGATTTAGATTGATCAATAATCTCACAAAAATATAATTATAATTTTCTCAAAATTGAGGATGAAAAGTTATATATGGAAACTTTAAAATTTATCCTTGATTGAATCGTAAACATTGATATTGCAACCTACTATTAAAAATGAAAGAAACTAGTCAACCAAGAATGAGATAGCAGAAGAGTTATACATACACTGTCAAGACTCAAGAGGATCACTCTCTCAAGAAACAATCTTTGGCAGGCACAAAATTTCAAATGATGTAGCTACAATTGGATCTGCAGTAATGTGTGGGATAGATGGATGTCCACAATTTCCTTCTATATCAACTTCAAAAATGCCTGACCCTGCCAAAATTGGCCCTGAGATTTGATGCTATAGTCCCAGTTGACTGAATAGGTGTAAAATGCATTTCAAATCTAGCTTCTGCATCTTTAAGTGCACCTTCATGAATCATGTGAGTAGACCTCCACCTCCTTCTTTGGCAAGTTGAAAAATAAGTCTTACAGTGCACTTCAAAAGTTCATGGTAAAGCAAAGAAAGATTTACATTAGTGAAATGGGCAGTTGTATTACCCAAAAACCAATATGAAATAAAATAATACAAAACTACAACCAAATATATTTAAAATATATTGAAGAATATAAAGCATCAGATTAACTAGGTCTAATAAATGAGTTACAGTAAATCTATGGCTATAATGAAAAGCGTATATTCTAGGTAAAATTTAAACTCAAGTAAGAAAAAAAATCTAAATTCATCTGAAAGTGTGTCATCCTTAGTTCAAAGTTTGAACTATTTATCACTTGCATCTGGAACCTCTGCGACTCGTTTGGCCAGGTCTACTTATACTGTAATGAGGGATAGTTTCAGGGCAGGGACTGGTAACCTAAAATCTGCAAGTGGGTTTTCTCTGTTTGATACCTAATATGATTTATCAGGGCTGAAAACTGTGAAAGTCCAAACTGTGGTCTTTCATTTCCAGTGTCGAGCCGATGCCTCTCTACCTGCTACTAATTATATAATTCCCGTTGATAGTTCTGCCATTTTCTGATTTGCCTTTGCTGGAAACACTGGTGGGCTCTCCATTATCGATAATATCCAGCAGCAAGGGTACCGTGTAGTGTTTGACAATATGACAAATTGTGTAGGATTTAAAGCTGGTTCATGCTTGGTCGAGGAGAGCTCTGTTTATTTTATTTTGAATTTTACTTGTATGATCTCCCCAACTTAATCTTCTTATATACCGTCCCCTGCTCAACTGTTCTATGAATTTTTGGTCAGCAATTTGAAATCTATTCACATGCCTGCAAGGCACTAAGGGATTGGGTTTTAGCTAGAGTAATTGGAGGGTGAGGAAATGAGGTAAGAAACTATAATGATGTTGATTGGGTTACGACATTGATGGAAGAATTTATTTATTATATTTTTTTCTTTAATCTTTGGGGGAAATCAATTGGTAAGAAAATACTCCTTTGCTGCTTGGACCAAGTCTAGAGGAAAAGTAAATGGCTTTGTACCAAGTTAGAAACTGACAGAACCAACCTTAAATAGGCCTCTCGATGGTCGCTTGTATTCATAGTGTTGTACATATTCCATTAATTGTAACAAAAAAAATTAAGCATTGTTAGTATGGTTAGTTTTTTTATCCTTGCTTGTATAAGATTATGAAAGTAGACCAACAATTTCATGATCTCCAAACTCACAACATATTTCGAGGGGATGCTATTCCTTTTACAAACTTACATTCTTTGTTAGAGGTTGTACCATTTCTTCCTCGTAAGTTGGTCTACAAGTTTTTCTAGGGGTTGCTCTTCCTTTACATTTATATTGTTTGTTATAGAGTGTACCATTTCCTGCTTCGTAAGATGGTCTACAAGTTATTATATGGGATCATTGAGACCTAAAGCTAGAAAACTGATTTAGATTGATCAATAATCTCACAAAAATATAATTATAATTTTCTCAAAATTGAGGATGAAAAGTTATATATGGAAACTTTAAAATTTATCCTTGATTGAATCGTAAACATTGATATTGCAACCTACTATTAAAAATGAAAGAAACTAGTCAACCAAGAATGAGATAGCAGAAGAGTTATACATACACTGTCAAGACTCAAGAGGATCACTCTCTCAAGAAACAATCTTTGGCAGGCACAAAATTTCAAATGATGTAGCTACAATTGGATCTGCAGTAATGTGTGGGATAGATGGATGTCCACAATTTCCTTCTATATCAACTTCAAAAATGCCTGACCCTGCCAAAATTGGCCCTGAGATTTGATGCTATAGTCCCAGTTGACTGAATAGGTGTAAAATGCATTTCAAATCTAGCTTCTGCATCTTTAAGTGCACCTTCATGAATCATGTGAGTAGACCTCCACCTCCTTCTTTGGCAAGTTGAAAAATAAGTCTTACAGTGCACTTCAAAAGTTCATGGTAAAGCAAAGAAAGATTTACATTAGTGAAATGGGCAGTTGTATTACCCAAAAACCAATATGAAATAAAATAATACAAAACTACAACCAAATATATTTAAAATATATTGAAGAATATAAAGCATCAGATTAACTAGGTCTAATAAATGAGTTACAGTAAATCTATGGCTATAATGAAAAGCGTATATTCTAGGTAAAATTTAAACTCAAGTAAGAAAAAAAATCTAAATTCATCTGAAAGTGTGTCATCCTTAGTTCAAAGTTTGAACTATTTATCACTTGCATCTGGAACCTCTGCGACTCGTTTGGCCAGGTCTACTTATACTGTAATGAGGGATAGTTTCAGGGCAGGGACTGGTAACCTAAAATCTGCAAGTGGGTTTTCTCTGTTTGATACCTAATATGATTTATCAGGGCTGAAAACTGTGAAAGTCCAAACTGTGGTCTTTCATTTCCAGTGTCGAGCCGATGCCTCTCTACCTGCTACTAATTATATAATTCCCGTTGATAGTTCTGCCATTTTCTGATTTGCCTTTGCTGGAAACACTGGTGGGCTCTCCATTATCGATAATATCCAGCAGCAAGGGTACCGTGTAGTGTTTGACAATATGACAAATTGTGTAGGATTTAAAGCTGGTTCATGCTTGGTCGAGGAGAGCTCTGTTTATTTTATTTTGAATTTTACTTGTATGATCTCCCCAACTTAATCTTCTTATATACCGTCCCCTGCTCAACTGTTCTATGAATTTTTGGTCAGCAATTTGAAATCTATTCACATGCCTGCAAGGCACTAAGGGATTGGGTTTTAGCTAGAGTAATTGGAGGGTGAGGAAATGAGGTAAGAAACTATAATGATGTTGATTGGGTTACAGACATTGATGGAAGAAAGTTGATGACATATTTTTTCTTTAATCTTTGGGGGAAATCAATTGGTGTAGAAGATAATACTCGGTTGCTTGACCAAGTCTAGAGGAAGAGTAAATGGCTTTGTACCAAGTTAGAAAGAATTGGAACCAACTCCAAAAATAGGTCCATTGATGGCTGCTTTTATTCATAGTGTTGTACATATTCCATTAATTGTAACACAAAAAATTAAGCATTGCTAGTATGGTTAATTTTTTATCCTTGCTTGTAATAGATTATGAAAGCAGACCAACAATTTCACAGATTCCAAACTCACAACATATTTCAAGGGGATGCTATTCCTTTACAGTTACATTCTTTGTTAGAGGTTGTACCATTTCCTTCCTTGCAAGTTGGTCTACAAGTTTTTCTAGGGGTTTCTCTTCCTTTACATTTATATCATTTGTTATAGAGTGTACCATTTCCTGCCTTGTAAGATGGTCTACAAGTTATTATATGGGATCATTGAAACCTAAATCTAGAAAACTTATATAGATTGATCAATAATCTCACAAAAATATAATTATAATTTTCTCAAAATTGAGGATGAAAAGTTATATAGGGAAACTTTAATATTTATCCTTGATTGAATTGTAAACATTGATACTGCAACCTACTATTAAAAATGAAAGAAACTAGTCAACCAAGAATGAGACAACATAAGAGTTATACATACACTGTCAAGACTCAAGAGGATCACTCTCTCGAGAAACAATCTTTGGCAGGCACAAAATTTCAAATGATGTAGCTACAATTGGATCTGTAGTAATGTGTGGGATAGATGGATGTCCACCTTTTCCTTCTATATCAACTTCAAAAATGCCTGACATTGCCAAAATTGGCCCCGAGATTTGATGCTATAGGCCCAATTGACTGAATAGGTGTAAAATGCATTTCAAATCTGGCTTCTGCATCTTCGAGTGCACCTTCACAAATCATTTGAGCAGTACCTCCACCTCTTTGTTTGGCATGTTGAAAAATAAGTCTTACAGTGCCTTTCAAAAGTTCATGGTAAATCAAAGAAAGATTTATATTAGTGAAATGGGCAGTTGTATTACCCAAAAACCCATATGAAATAAAATAATACAAAACTACTACCAAATAGATTTAAAATATATTGAATAATGTAAAGAATCAGATTAAGTAGGTCTAATAAATGGATTACAGTAAATCTATGGCCATAATGAAAAGCGTATAGTCTAGGTAAAATTTAAACTCAAGTAAGAAAATAAATTTGAATCCATCTGAAAGTGTATCATCCTTCAATTTAAAGTTTGAACTATTTATCACTTGCATCTGGTGTATCGCATTAACATATAGAGGCATGCTAAGAACCTAGCATTTATCTTTGTGTTTATGAAGCAATTTAGCAGCTCCGAGAAGAACATATGTATTATGCCCACAAGCATGTATTTTTCCAACTATTCACACACTTGTGCTCCCAATCCACACACTTGTTCTCCCAGCTCCTTCACATCATACATCAGATCATTTAATTAGTCAAGGCCAATGACCCAAGAAGGAACAAACAATAGTGAAAACATAAGAAATGCCTCTTTGCATGCTCAATATCCACCCTGATTGTTTAGTAGGCATCCGTGAATACAACAAGGGGTGACTTGTTTGCCTTTGACAGTGGAATGTGGAGAGGTGGATAAATGTAGTGAACATTTTGAGTTGTGATTATTATGACTTTTGCAGCACCCCCATTTGGTAGTGACCTCTAAGGAAAGAATTATGGATGCTATTATGACTTGGGGAGCACAAGGAGATGGCTTTCATGGTTGGGAAGTAGTAAATCAACAACTAGAGGAATGTAGTCCAGAGACATTCTTTGCAGAAAGGCTAGAAACTTTAAATGAATTGCTTTCTCTTTTCGTTTCCATTTAATGCCACTTCCTTCACTTCAAAAGGTATGCCATATAAGTTGTTGATGTTTGTGAAAATTAATTTCGAAGAGTTCTTTATTTACTGATCCTGATATAGACATATATGTGATTATATGGAACTAGTAGCATGTACCAGCACTTGATACTTTTCAATTATGCTGCAGCTGGAGCAGAGTAACCTGGGCAAGAAAATTCCAGTCTTTCGATAGCTGATTAGTGAGAAAAAATTAAATTTTATGTAGCTTTCCCTTTGATATAATTTTTTTGTAATCTTGCTTCATGATATGAAAAAGAGGAAGTGATGGCTAGTTTTCCATGTAAACAGATAATGGAGGTGCTTCAGTATCTCGGGACAGATGCAAGCAATGCAAAAAATGAATAGAAGTAAGTCGTTGTATTAAGATTCATGTTATAATATGACCCTGTATTGTTGCACAAGTGAACAATTCCTATTCATGTATTTTTTTCAGGATTTATGGCCTCTTTTTCTACTTAATAATACTTGATCTCAAAATATATGGGTACAGAAACCTTTCAAAGTCATTTGGCATAAACATTCAAGTGTAGCAGTGAGGTAATTGTATCAGGTTCCATCCAAGACCATCGAGCTTTAAGAAAATCATGGAAATATGTGATGGTGATCATAATGGAGTAATTCATTATGCTGGCACTTCATATGGTGAACACCCATGGATGAATCTTGTGCTAGCAAAGGTATTATGAGGAAGCCTCTCAGATATGTTTATTCACTCCATAAAGCTGTCTTCAATACAAATGTTTAATTGATCCAACCATATCAATAAGAAAATGAGTGCAGTAAAAGTTTATCATAGGTCCCATTCCTTATTTATATCCGAATTTCCTTTCATTAAAATATGTACAAGGGAGGGATGCCCAAAAAATATCATCTCATATATTAGTTAGACTACTTTAAAATATGACATGATTAATTTACTTTCGTGATTTTTAGAAGGCATTGGCATTTTGAGTGTCCAATATTTAATGTTCGAGTTGTTGTGATCACATTCCAAAATGCTTTTGTTAGCCAATCCTGATATACTTATATATTATAAACTTAAGAAAAAAAATACAAAAAAACTAAAATTTAATGTTTCAATTGCTATTTGCTTGATTATGAAAATTAAAGTACAACTTTTTGAATTTAAAATGTCTCAATTTCTATTTTCTTGATTATGAAAATCAAAATACAACCTTTTTAATTTAAATACCCTATCGGCCTCTCTTTGCACCTTTTGGGGCACAAATAATTAATGACATACTTCAAATTTTGCAGTTACACCCTCTTTGACACCTGGAAGGATGCCCCAGACTCTGTGCTCTCCATATATAAAAAACTCATAGACAGAGGACTTCGCATATGGGTATATAGGTATGCAAGCATTGCCATACTAAACTTAGCTGACACGCATGGTCCAACACCTTAATTTTTTTCTCTGTTACAAGTAAAAAATTTATTATATGATATATTTTTGGTTTATAGAAAAATGTTGCAGTGGAGATACTGATGCCCGAGTCTCAGTATGGATCAACTTAATCTTCCTATCAAAAGAGAATCACAACATTGGTTTCATGAGCAACATGCAACAATCTTTTATACATTTTTCACTTCAACTTTTTCTAAAATCTGACAATACCTATTATAAGTTAGTTGTCAAGAAATAGTGAAGCTATTACTTACTGTTATTTGTTGAAAGTTTTACTTACGTTATTAATTAGTATTATTTGTTTTGGGCTATGTTGTCTTAACTCATGTAGGTGGCTGGATGGACTCAAGACTATGAAGGTCTGAAATTTGAAGTTGGCTGTAGGTCATACATGTTGATAGTGCCTACTAGCAAGATGGTGGCTCTTTGGGTGGTGGTTGTATTGCTTGTGTTGATTATAGTTAATTTTCTTTGTATGGATAGATTAATTTGTTTGTAGATTATTGTTTATTATTATCTTTTTGTGCAAGTCAAGCTACAAGGGTGTCAGAGTGAGCTAACTCCATTGAGTTATTTTTTTATTAAGTTAAAAATAGGGGCTTGCATAATTATATATTTTACAATGATTATGCCATTATGTGTTGAACATTTTTTAAAAATCAATGCCTATTATACAATTTCAAGGACTGCCATAACTCCTCAAATAATTCTTTAAAGGGTGCTAGTTCAATCGAAGAGCACCTAGTATGCAGGAGGTTGGTGGTTCGATTCCACTATACCCTAACATGAATTATTCAATAATATTGTAGATTTTTTAATTAAATATTTTAAATTGATTTATTTTAATGGTGAGATATTTTTCCGGATTCATTGTTTTATATTGTCTCCAGAGAAAATAGATAGGATTAAAAAAATTGTCTCCATAAAGAAAATATGTCTTTAATTCCAAATATTGTCTTTGGAGAGACAATAAATGAAACTGTCTTTGGAGAGAAAAAAATGATTGTGTTATATATTGTCTTTATAGAAACAATATTTGAAGACAATTTAATTTTAAGACGATTTAATTTGAGACACCTGCTTAAAGACAATACACAAGTTTTATTTTGTCTCAAATTAAGACAATTTACCCAAAAATTGTCTTAAAACCCCCCTTTATGTTGTAGTGTGCCAACCCAATAGCCTAGGTGTTTTCCCATATTTTGAAAAAGGTACTTCTCATTTTTCACTAAAGCACACCTTTTTCTCCCGTCGCACTTTATTCACCCATATTGAGTGTTTTTTCTTCATTGAGTAATTTAATAGATTTATTTCTCCAATCATATTAAATCTTACTAACAAGTCCTACGGATTTTTTTTTAGGAATGGTTTTAGTGAATTTTTTCTTGATATTATCCATCCACATTGGTTCCTGAATATGGACAATAATCTCTTTAACTCAATTTTTTTTCCCCAAGAAATTTCTTGTTTTCTTATTCATAACATTTATTTATTACATTCTCATACATTATTTAAAATATATTTCATCATGGCTTTATAGCCATCATAGCTAAAAATGGTTCAATCTAAAAATAACAGATATAGAAATTGAGGGGTATTACATTTTCTCCCTCATGAAAATAACATCATTCTCGGTGTTTATTACTCGGCTTCCTCATTCCTTAAAAATGTTGGGTAAACTTCTTCCATGGTATCGTCCAACTCCCATGTGGCCTTATCAAGTGTAAAGTATGTTAAATTCACTTTAAACCGAGCGAATACTCGATTCTGGAGCATGGTCTCTTTCTGATCTAGGATACAAAGTGGCTTTGGTAAAAAATCTCTTTTGGGTTCCACCCGTATCAAGTTCCTGTAAATTACATGAGAGTTATCATGAATACGTTTTTTTAACAAGGAAACATGAAAAACATTATCAATTTTAACATGGTTGGGAAAGGCCAATTGATATGCTACACGTCCAACTCTGTCAAAGATTTCGAAAGGACCATAGAACTGCAGTGCCAACTTTGCACAAGTCTCGGTTCTTAGAGTACTTTTCCTGGTTTTTACTCGTAAGTAAACATGGTATCCAATGTTAAATTATTTATGCTTTCTATTCTTATATGCGTAACATTTTTTTCCTCTCTTGTGCTATGTTGATATTCTGTCTAATTTTCCACACTACCTAATCCATTTTTTGCAAAGCATCGAGTCCCAATTAATCTATCTTCTAGTTGAGTCCATTTGAGTGGTGTATGACATTTTCTGCGATGCAATGCTTCAAAATAACTTATTTTAATTGAAGCTTGGTAATTATTACTATAAGAAAATTTTGCTAAATGTAGAAAATACTACCATTTATTAAACTTGTCGATGACATACATTCATAGCATATCTTCCAGAATTTGATTAGTCCTTTATGTCTAAACATTTTTTTGAGGATGATATGTAGTGGTGAAGTTTAATTGAGTTCTCATGCCCCCAAACAAAGCTTTCCAAAACTTAGAGGTAAATTTAGCATCTTTGTCTATCACTATCGTTTTGGTACACCATGCAGTTGAAAGATTTCCTTCATAAAAATATTGACAATCTGAGCGGTTCCAAAGGTGGAGTGCACCAGTATAAAATATGTTGATTTAGTAAAACCACCACCATGATAGAGTCATGTTGGTACTTGTCCCTTGCAATCCTGTAATAAAATCCATTGAGATTACTGTTGTGGTGGTTTTGGTGCACAAGTGTACCAATCCACTGGTGCTTGGTAGGAATGGTTGCAGCCTACAAGCTATGGTCACAGGAAGAAAAAATGGTTAGCAGGTTAGTGAACACATGCTAATATATATAAAACACACTAAATCATGGAATGTAGTATGTAGCATATAAGGAGAAGAAACACAACTAAACTAAAACAAAAGCAAAATCTCAAAATGAGTCAAACGAGACAATAATACAAACTTTGGAATAAAATCCCCTTTTATTAACCACTAGTATTAAAAGAAAGGCAGAGCGTTACACTCTTGCCAAAGGATCCTTAGAACTATGGAGTTCTAAGACCCAGTGCAAGGACGTTTTTACCCATGAGTTGATGTCACAAGGCCTCTCTCTTCTCCAAAGGGATTGAAGTTTTTGTGTGGCCAACAACCGAATACCCTAAATCTATTGTTGCTCTGGATTACACACTATTCGTTTTCTCATGTTAAATTTGGCCAGCATAACAATGTGTTCTCCTTTTGTTCTTCTCATGGTGGAAATTTAGGAAAATTCAAATCCTTCTTTCCTCTCTTGGTACATTGGTGGATGGAGACCCAAGAGAGAGGGTTAATTACTTTGTGTTCTCAATTGGGTCCAAGGTGGCTCTAGGCAGCTATCCTTGGGCAGCCTCAAGTTGAGGATCATTTCCTAAAGTTTGCCAAGTGGTCCTGGATGGTGACTCACTCCCAGGACCGCACAACTCTTTGAGGGAAAGCCGCAAAAAGGCGGGCTTATTGAAGAAAAATGCATGCAAAGGCGCATTTTGTCTATGTATGTGGTGCACAATTTCATTTTTTCCTCTTGACATTAGATATTTTTAAATATTTCAGATCCACTAATGTTCCTCAGCCCTGTAAATCCTTCTGCTTGAAATTTAATAATGTCATTTTCACTTTTCCGATTTTCTAGTAATAACAGTTACCCCTAATGTGTGAGGTCAAGGAAGAACTGTATAGTCAAAATACATTATAGTTTCTTTTCTGTGTAACCTGTGTTAATAGAGAGAGACCCGCGTACAACCCAAGGTTGGAAACCCCTTACAATGGGTAAAAGAATAGCCATGTCCTATCGGAAACCTGTAAGAAATAGTATGATACAATAATTACAATTTTTCTACGAGGTGGGCATGTCCCATGCTCATAATGATTTAACTAGCTAAACAAATCTATCTGATTGACACAAGATTTTTCCGTGTCACTAATATGGTAGTGATCTATTGATTTGGTTGATGACGATGATTGGTGATGCCCTCAGGGGAGTTCTTTCTTTGACAGTATGTTGAATTTGGTGCCCACATGTGTAATCTTGGTATGGCATATAAATGCGAATTGTACGCATAGGTGTGTGACTGGGACCTTCCCGTGAAAGAATTTCTGAAAGAGATGTTTATAATGGCACAGGTCTTCGAAGAATATGAGCAAAGTGCAATGGTTGTAAAGTACGATACCATCTTGAAATGAGAGCTTATTTTGTAGTCGAATGTCAAGAGTATCGATGACGTCTATGGGAAATGATGACTCCCACAGTGCCACTCGAGGATGCCCCTATGGTGGTGAGGGGTTATCCAAGGTACTACTTCCTTTTTGGAGAACGGGTGTTGAATTCGACCAAAAAAAATTCTCAACCAAACGAGATAGCTACTGATGCAAGGGACTAGGGTCTCTGATTTGATAGGTTTAACATAGGCATAATGGTGAGGGTTGATTGACTAATGATTAAAGTTCAATGGTCCAAGGTCAGAGCATAAAAATTTGTTTAGCGGTAGTCATAAGTATTTCTGATGAGGAATTACCTGGGGTCGGTAGGATGTCTAGAGTGGGTATATGTTGGTTATGAATGTCGTGGTGGCTTTGTGTGAAAGGTCTGATGCTCTGACCAAGCGTGACTAGGGACTGCTTCCATGGGAGAAAAATTAATGGGTGAGTGGGGGATTATTCTCCATTTGGGATCTTTCTACAAATGCCAAAATAATGAAAAATGGAATTGGGTTATACAAAACACAGAGACGGGTGCCCCAAAACATGAAAAATGCTCACTCACTGATGATGTGAGGAGGGCGTTTTTGGTGAGGGTGGGGGGCCCATTGGTTGGTTTATGTCTGAGGATGATAAAGCAGATGAAAAATTTCGCAGATGAGTTATGCTGATGGAGGGATGGTAGGCCAAATGCAGGATGCGGTTGTGCATCATTCGATTTGCTTGAAAAAATTGGTTGTCTGGGAAGGGGGTTCTATTTTGGCATGGTAAAATTTGATTTGATGCATGATTGATGGATGGGCATGAAGTGCTTCTCGGATTAAAGCATTATGGCCATGGCGTCGAGTTTGTCTGATGTGTGGTCTATGTTGAGTGAAGAATGCCATGGAGGGGAGGCTCTACCGACCGGGTAAGGATTTTTATCATGTGCAAGGTGGTGAGAAGACAAACATGGTCGGGTTTTTCGAACCTATGGTTAATTTATTGTGGAGAAATGATGTCGGGATATGTTGAGTTTCTCTGGGACTCTATCATGCTGAGGGTAGAATGATACCTACTCTGGAACTTTCAGTGGATGGGATAATGGATGGTTTGTTGTGTTGTAAAATACCTGCAACAAAAATACCCCAAGTGAAAGCATCTTCCTAATTCAAATATTATTGAAAACATGCACTCAATGAAAATAGGATGAGAGAGGACATACCTATCGGGACTGAAAATTTTATTTTTTTGGAGGTGTGAATGTGTGGGGACTCCTTTGGGCACTATGAGGTTCGGTCCTAACAGAGCTAGTCAACAAACATGAAAATGATTCCATCGTCGATGTGGTGGAAGCAGACGCAGTCGATAGAGTGCAGATGGATTGGGTGTGCACTTTCATTGGTACAACTACTCTCATAGTTGCAGCTGACTCGACACCTCTAATTGATGAGAATATATCCCAAGTCATGGTTACGATACATGATGATATGAATCGTATGTGATGTATCATGTCGTAGATGTTTTGTGGTGGAGGAATCTCCATCGTGGCAGCTTGCGCGAGGGGAAGGCTAGGTTCCTCCTTGGGTTGAGCACTTTCGGGAATTTGGAAGTTGTGCCTGGTGCAGAGGTGCCTAAATGCTTCCATTAACAGGCATGCCTTTGTTTCATGGTCATGGCCAGTGAAAATGGTGCATGGTACCATTGCTCCTACAGAGTAGATGGTGTCGGATCCAACACTACTATTCGTCCATGAAGTGGACGGATGGAAAGGGTCAGCCGTGGGGGAGAGCGTCCTCTGCTTCCATTTCTGATATTTTGGCTTGGTAACTCTAGCTCTCTTGGGGAGTGTACACTTAATGCCACTCCTGCCACTCTAAGCTTGGGGAGATGATCACATCTTATTTTGCGATGAAAGTGTGAGAAAATCCAGCAATAGCAGTGCGTGATGATCTCTTGGTTAGAGAAATGCCTTCGCGGGAGGGAAGAGAATATACGAAATTTGTTCGCGAGGTGCTTTAGTTATTTGCACTGATTGACTTGGTGGCTAATTCTGTTGCTTAGCGTGCGAGGATGGACATGGGTCGCGCTAGGTCGATGTCACTTTTTAACTTGCCCAATGTGTTCGAATGGGTATGGGATGGACTTCCTACGGGCGATCTGCCTTCCATTAGGGTTTTTAAGCTCTGGATTGATGATATCCCGGTGGTGTGTCTCTAATGAATGTATCATGTCAATTATTATGTGTACTTGAGGGATATATGTACAACATTGCTCATTGCGGTTTCCCTGATATACTAGAAAAAAATTTCTTACTTGGGTGTTCCTGTCGTGTTATTTTGACGACATGATTAGGTACTAGTGGCGCAGTGCTTCTAGGTTTGGGCAAGTGGTGACCACATGGTTTCATTTGTTACACAACACACATGTTAGTCTTCTCCGTGGAGGGTAGAGTGGGGTAACTAAGGGTTCCATGACTGCTCACTTCATAGGAAGAGAATGGACCTACTTGTCACATCCTCTTGCATTGTCAAGCTATCCATGGATTCTATGTCAGAGGCATCTTTGAGGGAGAGGCAAACTATGGCAGTGCGTAGACTATTTAGCGCTAAGAAGAATCAAGGGATGTAGTGGCATTATTCTAATGGGTGGTTGTTAGAACATATCGAACATGAGAATTGGGTTTCTTGCAAGCCAACATAGTACATGCGATCAATGGGATACCATCATAGGGTGAGCTCTAGAGCTACATAGTTGTCGATGAAATAGTCACATTCATCGCAAAGTGCACAGCGTATGATGGGAGGAGGGAAGATGAATGGGTGTACATTCTAGTGACTGCCGTGCTTCTTGCATATATAATATCATACGAGGTTCTTCCCCACGTCACTGCATGGAGGGATCCTCTTGGTATGATTTCTCAATGGCATGTATGGCATCCCTGTATAACGATATTCTTGGGCAATGATGGGTGTAATGCCCATAATTGCTACAAAGAGTGCATGCATGGTTGGTACACAATTCCTTTCCCTGATTTTTGATGGTTGGGTCCTTTTTACGGGACTTTTTTTCCGCGATATTTTATTCAGAGCTAAGGAGTGGTTTTAATTTGTCCAGCTCCAGACATATATGGGTATGGTGGCCTAAAATGTCACATATGGCATAAGGTTGCAATTCCCATTGTATGATGGGATTTTCTACCTTCTTCCCTTTTTTATCGATTTTATTGGTTGTGACAACTGGTTTTGTAATGGGAGTTTCCTTAGATGGTCTGGTGGTGACAACCATTTTAATAGGTGGGGTCCCCTCAAGAGTGAGGGGGACTAACCTTGTAGAGGTGACACTTGTGGCTTTGGTCAAGGTAGGTGGCACCAAGTACCAAATTGGTATTGCAAAGGATATATTTGCAACATTACTATTTCCAAGACCTGTTGTGAAACAAAACTAGGTGGGGGGTATAGGAAAGGAGTTTTGGAGATGGCGTAAGAAAGAGAGTTCGGTGTGGCATATGCCTCGGTGTAATTACTGCTCGTCTCTGTTTCTTGGCTGGTGTCGGCACTTGATGTAGACATCATGCACACCGGAGCCCCTATGATATCAGTGGTTGATTGCAGTATGGCATGGGGATCTCCTAGGAATGAGCCTAGGATAGACGACAGTTTGAATTTGGCTAGGGCCATATTATTTGTATTGTGTGAGCATCTCAGTGGATGTGTCTACATAGGGTAGAAAAACATCGGCGTTTGTCAGGGGTCGCTTGTCAGGATATGTCAATTGGTCAATAGTAATGATGTGGCCCTCATGGGGGAACATCAAGGTTCGAAAGAAGGAGGATGCTATGGTTGTCATGACATACATATAAATCCTCCCAAGGAGTATGTTCTAATCCAGTTGGGCATCCAAGACGTCTATGTCTACAAGGACCTTCTTTCTAGCCAAGAAAACTAAGACATTTTGGTAGAGACCAACAGGAGAAAATGGGCGCCCGTCATATGCTCTCAGTGTCATGCTCGATGGTTGTAGTTCAGGATACCCTAAATTCTACCAAAATTTCTTTAACATGATGCATGTGGATGCACCTTCATCAATGATACAATGGTGGATAGTGATATTTTGAACTGACACCGGTATCTAAAAAGTGACCAGTGAAGGAAGCCTAGGGGTGGCTTTATCTATATCAAAGGCCATTAGGTGTGAATCGATAGGGTCGATGGCGCCTAATGCAGAAGGTAAGGATTTCTGTTAATTTGGGAAAGATTGCAAAACTTCCAAGGCTAACATGGAAATCGGGGATTGAGCTAAATCGTCCAAAATACTGTAATGATGGGCTGCCTTGGAGTGGTTTCCTTCTCACCTAGTTGGTCCCTTGGCCATTTTTGGCAAAGGTTCAAGAAGCATTTTTGATATTGTCAACAGTGCTATTAGAGCAGTCGTGCTAGCCCCTAACGAATTGGTGTATGGCAGGGTATGATAACTACAATTTCATGTTTGAAAAAACATTTCTTCACCAGTCATATATAGTTAATGGTTTTTTTTTTTCGGGAATCTTGGGGTGGTGTTTGCTGTTGTTGGGTGCCAACTTCCCCTTCATGGGGGAAGGGCTCCTGCATGATAGTTATTTGCTGTGAGGGTCCCCCCTTGCCCTTGGTTGTCTTGAAGCTTCTTTAGCTCCGGGAGATGAGGACAATGGTGAGTGCAATGGCCGTACTCACCAAAAATTGCGCAAGAGTGGTTGGTCTGAAGATTCACCCTCTTGTTCTGCCCTTCATAAGGGAAGGGCTCCTTGTTTTGATTTAGTTTGGATTTTCCTCCAGTATGAGATTGCGGAGGGCACTGTTGGTTGTTTCCCCCCTATCCAGGATTTCCCTTTGGTTTGGTTTTTTTAATTTTTTCCTTGCCATGTTCAGAGGATAACTAGGATTCTCATGGTCATAGAACTGGCGTAGTTGTGCTTGGGAAGGTTGCAAAAAGTTCACCGGTGCATTATTCTGCATTGGTGGGTTTTACGGTTGGGACTGGGAATACTGTGGTCCTCGTCCCTATTTTGTGAATTATTTTTAGGGGGGAACTCTTCCATCAACATTTTTAGTTGTGTACTGCATCCCATGTGTAGAAGGGTATGGTCCTCCTTGCTGGTGATGGTACGTGTAGTGGTGGATTTATCGCACGGGTGTACGAAATCGTAGCAGTTTAAAGAGTGTGGTCTACTCTTTAAACTATTGGTTACAGGCATAAGGTGGTGGAGCTCAAAAGCACACAATTCAGTGGAAAATGTTTGCAAAATTATGTTGAGGTTAAACTAAAAATAAAACATAAATATACAGAATCTATAAAGAGAGTCAAACGGTAATAATGCAAATGACGCCTCTAGGCCTCTTCTTATTAAACGTTTGATGTGGAGACGAAATTTTACCCACTTGCCAAAGGGCCCCTAGACAATGGTTCTAGGTCCTGATGCAACGATGATCCCTTCCAAGCTATGTCTCTGAAGCAGTCTCCCTCTCTCTTTGCCATGGTGGAATAGGATTGTTGGGTGGCCAAAGATCAAGTCCTCTTCAGCTCCAACTCCGGGTCACACACTGCTGGTGTTGCTTGGGCAACTTTCGCCAGCATAACAATGTGATCACCCATTCTTCATATCTTGGTGGCTTTATATATGGGAGTTTCAAATCCTCCTTCCCTCCCTTGGTACATGATGGATGGTGACCCAAGGGAGAGGTATGATTTCATTGTGTTCTCCAAATATTCCTTTGTGTGCTCACATAATGTCTAAGGAGGTGCCAGTGGTGTCCTTATGCAGCTTCATATAAGGAGTAATTGTCCTTTTCTTTGTGTGGTCCCAGAAAGCAACATTTTTCCATTTCCAGGATTACACTCTTATCGGGCAAACAGGCGTGCAGAAGGTGCTCTTCTCAAAGGATTAAGTGTGAATTTTAGCATTTAAGACTAGTTCAAATCTTATTTTCTCAAAATATTAGAGATTTTAAATACTTTCTTGATTCCATAATGTGTTCCTACCCTGTAA
The DNA here is from genome assembly GCA_034641835.2 of Pinus albicaulis. Taxonomy (NCBI): domain Eukaryota; kingdom Viridiplantae; phylum Streptophyta; class Pinopsida; order Pinales; family Pinaceae; genus Pinus; species Pinus albicaulis. Next base: position 8,850,750 of record MU968389.1, read on the forward strand.
ATCCTTAGGCTTGAGATTAATTAATGTCATCATATACTGTACGATTTTCTAGTGTTAACAGTTGCCCCATAATGTGTGAGGTCTAGGAAGAACTGTATAGCTGAAATAAATTATAGTTTTTTTTTCTGTATCGTGCACAGAGAGAGAGAGAGAGAGAGAGAGGCTTGTGTGAATCTTGGAATTGACAACACCTTACACCATTTCCGAGATGACCATGGCCTAAGGGACCCCTACAAGAAAATAAAATATAAAACATATATACAAAATTTCAACGAGGCAGACATGTTCCGTGCTTGTGATGCTATGGCTAGCTAAAAAAAATTAACAAATACATGTCTTGTCTGCGTCACCACTATGGTAGTGATACTGACAGTTATTTGATGATGATTGCTGATGCCCTCAAGGGTGTTTTTTCTGTGATGATAGGTGGAATGTGGTACCCATATGTGTAAACTTGGTATGTCATATAGCTGTCAAATGTACGCATATATACTAGTTGGGACTTTCCCATGTAAGCATTGTTGACAGAGACGCTTATGGAGGCATGGGTCTTCGACGGATCTGATCAAAGTGAAATGGTTGTAAGGTATGATACCATCGTGACATGAAATATTTTGTTGTAGTCGAATTTTAGGAGGATCAATGACATCTGTGAACAATGATGTCTCCCATAGTGCCACCCGAGGATACCCCTTTGCATGAGGAGGAGTGATCCAAGGTACTGCTTCCTTTTTGGAAAAGAGGTGTCGAGGTCGACAAAAAGGAAGCCTTAACCGAACCATGGGTTGCTGAACTGAGGGGTCAGGGACCTAGATGTGAAGGGTTTAACATAGGGATTTTGGTGAGAGGTGACTGAAAATGAATGATGGGGATTCAGTGGCCCGAGGTCGGAGTATACTTTAGCAGCTTGGCGGTAGTCATAGGTATTTCTGAAGGGAAAATCCCTGGAGTCGATAGGACTTCCAGGGCACATGTGCACCAGCTATGAATTTCGTGATGGTGCGTGCATGGGGGTGAAATACTCCGACCAAGGGGAATGAGGGACTGTTGCCATGGGGTAAAAGATGAAATATGAGGGCGAAGCGACAAAGTGCATCATTTGCAGTCTTTGTACATGTACCAAAAGAATAAAATAATGAGGTTTGGTTTGTACAAAACACATAGACGGGTACCTCAAAACATGAAAGGGTTCACTCACTGAAGGTGTGAGGACATTTTTTTGTTTGGGGTGGGGGTCCCATTGGTTGGTCTCATTTGCGGGGTTGATGAAGCGGATGAAGAAATGTCGCAGATGGGATTATGCTGATGGAGTATGGTGGGCCAAATGCGATGCGCAAAGGTGCACTTTAAATATGCTTGTACAGCCTGGTCATCTAGGAAGAGGGTGTCAGATTATATGGTGAACTTGACCTTGTGCATGCTGAATGGATGGGCACGAGGTGCTTCTTGGACTGAAGTGGTATGGCCATGGTGTCACTTGCTGTGATTTATGGTCTAGTTTGGGTGACGGCCGCCATGGAGGGGAAGCTCTACCGACCAACGTAGATGTTTATCATATGCAGGGTGAGGTGATGATAAACACGATCAGATATGAGGACCCTATGGTTTATTTCTGATGGAGAAATGATGTTAGGATATGAAAAGTTTTCTTGGAATCTATTATGCTGAGGGTAGAATGATACCTACTTCGGAACCTTCCGTATATGGTGCTGTAAATGGTTTGCAGGTTCCTCCTACAAAAACAACTACCTCAAGTGAAAGCATGTATTCTTTTCATCAAATATCATTGAAAGACATGAGCTTTAAAAATGAAGATGAGAGAGGGCATACCTGCTGGTGTTGAAAATTTATTTTTTCGGGAGTGCAAATGTGTGGCATCACTTTTGGGCGTTATTGGGTGCTGATCACAGTGCTGCTTTCGGTCCGGTGATCAAATATTATAAGCTCTAGTTTTTCCTTGGGAGTTATTACTTAGGTCCTAGTTTTTATTTCAGTTGGGGTTGCCTCGATACTGATATCGGGGGGGGCATTGCCGGTTACTGCCCCCTGTCCAGGATCTCCCTTTTGTTTGTTCCTCGACTTCTTTTTGCAACATTTGGAGGATTGTCATAATTATCTTGGTTGTATGGTTGTTGATGTGGCTAGGAAGGGTTGTGCTAGAATAATCGACGCATTACGTTGTGCCATTGGTCCATTCTGTGCAGGGAATGGGGGATATCGGTTTCCTTGTCCTTGGTTGGTTTATGAGTGTCGGGGTGACTTTCATGATAGCTAGGTTGTGATATGTTCTAAGTAGAATCGTATGAGTATCCAAGGTATTGATTATTGTTGCCTAGGTGTCCTTGGGCCAAAGACATGATCGAACCATCTGCAGAATCGATGTGCATGGTGCTACTGTTGCCTAGGTGATCTTTGGACCTGATCAAGCTGTCTGTAGAATCGATGCGCATGGTACTACTGTTGCCTAGGTGATCTTGGGTCAAAATACCTAATCAGGCCATCTACAAAATCTACCTACCTGGTAACTTCCTGAGTACCATGGGTATTACTGCTGCCTAGGAGATCTTGGGTCAAAGACCCGATCAAGGCGTCTACAAAATCGACACGCATGGTCACTCTCAGAATATTGATTACTACTGCCAAGGTGACCTTGGGTCAAAGACCTGATCAAACCGTCTGCAGTAATCAATGTGCGTGATAACTCAAGAGGATGAGGCAACCAGGTTCCACTTTCCCTGGTTGGTGTATGGTGGTTTGAGGGGAGGAGGGATGAATGGCTATCTTTCTAGTGATTGTCGCTCTTCCTGTAGGTATAGGATGATATGAGGCTCATTGTTGACAGAGTGGATGAAGGGATCCTCTTGATAGGATCGCTCGACCACATGTAAGGCATCCCTATATCATGGTATCTCTAGAAAATGGTGGGTATAGTGACCATAGGTGCCATAGAGAGCACATGCATGATTGGTACGCAGCCTTTTGCCTTTACCTTTTGAGGTAGGTTCCTTTTTACGGGAACGAGACATCAAGAGGTCTGCTTCGGAGCCGAGGAGTGGTTTTAACTCGTCCAGCTCTGGACATATGTGGGTAGGGTGGCCTATAGCATTGCATATGGTGCAGAGTGGTGATTCCCTTTGAATGGAGGGGGTCACCATATTCTTTCCTCTGTTTGTGGTTTTCTTGGCCGTGATAACTGGTTTCATAATGGGAACGTCCTTTGCAGGGGCGGTTTCGACCATTTCTTGTGTTAGTTAAGGCTTCTCAGGACTGAGGGGGTTTGACCCTATGGAAGTAATGTTGGTGGATCCTATTCTGGAAGGGGGAACGAGGTACCAAACTGGGAATGCTGACGATATGTTGGGTAACACGAGTGTTGCCAAAACCTACTGGGAGATGAAGCTAGCTAGAGGGTAGAGGAAAGGGGTTTGGGAGGCAGCATAGGCTAGAGAGGCTGTCATGGCCGATGCCTTAGTGTCATCACTTCTGGAGTCCGTGTCCTCACTAACCTTGGTGCTTGATGTGGACGTCATGCACACCGAGGCCCCTGTGGCATCGGGTGATACCTCAGGGATAATGTGAGAATCTCCTAAGAGTGACCCTAGGACGGACGACGGTTTGAATTGGCCAGGGTCGTATTATTGGTACCGTGAAGGACCATCTGCGGCTGTATCTACATAGGGTAGAATTACATCCGTGTTGGTTAGGGGATGCTTCTCGCTGTGTGTTAGCTGGTTGACAGTAATGATGCAATCCTCGTGGGAGAACATCATAATGTGGAAGACGAAGGAGGCTATGGCGGACATGGTATACATATAAATCCGCCTGAGGAGTATATTGTAATCCAAGTGAGCGTCCAAGACTTCAATGTCTATGTGGACCATCTTGCTGGCTAAACACACTGGGACATTTTGGTAGAGGCTGAGGGCGGTCGAGGGATGATCGTCGTAGGCTCGAAGCGTTATGACCGAGGGTTTTAGTTTGGGAGAACCCAACTTCTACCAAACATTTCTTGACATGATGCACGTCGATTCACCCTCGTCTATGACACATGGGTGAATATTTATATTCTATACCGATACTGGTATTTGGAATGCGACCATGGAAGAAAGCCTAGGGGTGGCTTTGTCTAATTCAAAAGCCATCATGCACATATCGGCAGGGTTTATAGCACCTAATGAGGAAAGTAGGGCTTTACGTTCCATTGGGCATGACTGCAGTACTTCCAACACAGACATAGTAGCGGGTGATTGAGCTAAATCGTCCCCAATGCTATAATTATGGGTCGCTTTGGAGTAGTTACCTGCTTGCCTATTAGGTTCTTTTGCCATCTTTGGTAATGGTTCTATAGGCATCTTTGAAATGGTCAAAGGTGTAGTTGGTGCACTAGTACTAGCCCCTAACGTAGTGGAGTCTGGTGGGGTGTCGTAACTACGATTCCGTGTTTGGAAAAACATTTCTTCCCCAGTCATGTAAATTTCATGGCTGTTTTTTCCGGAATCATCTGGGTCTTACTGCTGAGTGCTGACCATCCCTTGGTGGGGGAAATGTTCTTGCATAACAACAGGTTGCTGGGAAGATCCTCCTTGTCCTCGATTACTCTGAAGCTTTTTTAGCTCAGGGAGATCGGGACAGTGGTGAGTATAGTGCCCGTACTCACCACATATTGAACAAGAATGGTTTGTTCATAGAGGTGGCCTTTTTCCTTGCCGTTGGGCATTGCTTGGCTCCTGGTTTTGATTCCTACTAGAGTTGCATCCAGCCTAGGACCATGGTGGGCACTGTTGGTTGCTGCCCCCCTGTTTAGGGTTCCCTTTTGGCTTGTTTTTGGATTTTTTCTTAACCATGTTAGGAGGGTAGTTCTCCTAGTTGTATTGGTGTGGTTGATTTTGGGACGGCGGCACAAGATTCACCTGTGCATTGGTTTGCGTAGGTGTGTCGTGTGCTTGGGACTGAGAATAATGATGTCCCTTGTTTGCACTTGGCTGTTGGGGGGGAGCTCTTCTGTCAGTGTTTATTTCTGCGTACTGGGTCACCTCGGCCAGAGGATACGGTCCTCCTTGGTGATACGCATTCACCATATTAGTCAAATATTGCTGAGGTATATGATGACTTTGAAATCTGGGTTGATACATGTTCTGAGTAGAACTATGTGCGTAACCGGGATTGTGATTACTGCTGCCTAAGTAACCTTAGGTCATAGACCCAATTATTCCATAGGCAATTCTTGAAATTCTTGATAAGTTTGCAGGTGTGGGGCGTTAGGCAGAATATTGTAAATGTATCCTGACTGCATATAAATCAGTTCAAGCTTCTGGGCTTTACTGATTGTGTCCTCTTTGGATGTGGGGTATTGTTGTGCCACGTCCTTTTAAATCTCTGCCATCAGAGTTTTCAAGAATAAATCTAAGAGGACCTGATCGTCAAGTTTAGCTTTGAATAAACTGCTACACCGCCTCCATTCATGAAGATGGTCAGAGATATGGACGGCGGGGGTTTGTCTAAAATGAGTTGGTAACTCCATTCCCAAATCATGGTGAATGGCTAACTGAAAATAAGTGATGAATGCAGTAGCAAGGGCACTAAAGGTTCTGTGTGAAGTAGGAGGTTGCTCCACGTACCACTTCGCGGCTTCTCCCGTAAGAGTGCATTGAAATAGCCTCAATCAAATAGTGTCGTCGATGATACTATTTGATGATCACCACAAGTGAAAGGTCATTACATGATTACCTAGGTATTCCGCTTGCTTGCCTTCGAACATTGGTATATCCGAAGGGAGCTTTGTGGGCATGGGAGGCCATGAAGGATCGTGTGTGATGGGGTCATTTGTGAGCTTGGTTAAATTGGGTAGATTTAATTCAACTAAGAAAGGTGACTAGGAGGTTGATGCCATGGCAACGTGTGAAGACACGAAGTTCTGGTTAGAATGAGGGTTAGTCTGTGACGTACCCTGATGTGTGTTCAGCTGGCTTCCCGAATGGGATGCGCTCCTCTGCCCCCTAGGGTTTGAGAGGGGAGTGGTGTGTGATGTGGTGTTGGGAGACCAACCAGGGTTCCTAACTATGGTTGCTCCAATGAATGATGAACCAATGATGGTGGTAGTGTTCTGTCTTTGACGCCTAAATGGCGAAAGACATGGAACCCCTCCCTGTAATGGGGGGAGTTCCAAAAGATGCCTGGATCGACAAGGTTCCATTGGGACCGTTTGGGTGTCGACTAGGTTAGTTTTTGGAAAAAAAATTGAGGGAATAAAGTCTAGGTCAAAAAAAAATTGTGGACACATACATAAAACAAAGCAAAAATAAAATTATTTTCCCTTTAACTTAATCTATGTGATCAATCAAGCAAAAAAGATGGTTTTTGTTTGTTTTGCACATGATACTCAAAATCCTAGAAGACCTATGCATCCTCACACACTCAAAAGTAACTGGGCCTTGAGAATATTTCTTACGAGTGTTGTCACAATGTCCCGTAAGAGCTGGAAATGCCCCCAGTCAGCTGAAGAGAATCCACCAAGGTAAGGACAGAGGGTCTGGCACTTGCATGCACCGTCACCTATAGGGTAAAGGATGCCCTAGTTTTTGGCCACTAAGAACCATTGTCCCATGTGAGCATTTGAGTCTTGGGCTTCTTGGTAGTCAACTAACAGTACCGAGTATCAATCGGGTTAGGTAGCCCCAAATGATACCGCACACACTGCACCTAAGCCTAACTCCCTCTAAATTAGGCCTCTACCACGCTCAGGTTTTCTTTTCTGTGGGCTGATAGGTGGATTTGAAGCTCCCTAAATACACAACCTCTATGTTTCAATGTGAAACGTGATCAAGGTAGCTTATTGGATGCCTACCCCCTTGATCCTAACTTAATCTATAAATTATTTTGTGGCCCCTGTGGGGAGAATTTAGTGAGTTTGTTTAAGTTAGTTTTAGGTGGCTTTCTTTACTTAGTGGCTGATTGTGTGTGAACATAAGGTGAACAAGCTCATAGTTTGAACATTTGGATATCAGTGATCCTTTACAAAAATCCCCTAGTTAAACAACATTATCTTGTTCCTGGCTCAAAATGGAAACGTGTTCGGATAATGGGCAGCCTTCAAATCTTCCTAGTTAATATATGCGACTAAATAAAGGGAGATTGTGAATCAAAAAAATAGAGTGTTCATATAATTTCCTAGTATCACTGGAGGGTGCAAAGGCAACAGAGATTACTTGCTCTAATCTGTGATTCAATCCTAGTCCCACAATTTCCTAAATGAAAAAATTAAATTAAGCTAAACAATTTCTACACTAGCTTATGCATGTGTGGTCCTGGGCCACTTACTTGGACTGGAATAGTTAATATAAGTGTGAATACAAAATTTTTGCAAAACATAAATTGTTCAGAATGCAATGGTTAATTTGTCCCCTACTTAAACTATGTGAATATTTTTGCAAAAAAATCAACTTAAAGAGAAACTAGCTCTATGCCTACAAAAAGCAGCAAAAAGTAAGTTCTCAGAAGTTGTGGGGTATCAAAACAAGTGCTGGCAGATATATTAGGCGCTGCCCAGCACAATACAAGCAGAAAAATGAAGAATATAGGGAGAAAAATCTCATTCTTCCCTTTGCGCACAAATATCCTTAACAGGTGTGACTTCCTACGTGCAGGTCAGAGCTAAACACACGCCCTGCGCATCTATGAGGAAAAACTGTACGCAAAAATCCTGCAAATAAAAAATATTAGGAGGTGCCTTCTTCAATCTGTCACTCTAGTGAATCTAGGGATTGTACGATGGATCAGAGGATTGTTAGCTCCACTCCAGCATAGACAAAGGGTCTCCTGCAAAATATGACACAACCACATAACTTAGAACATGCCAGTGGAGTCACCAATCCTGTAGTGGTGGATTTGTCGCACGGGTGTACCAAATCACACTAGTTTAAAGAGTGTGATCTACTCTTTAAACTATTGGTTATAAGCAGAAAGTGGTGGAGCTCAAAAGCACACAATTCAGTGGAAAAAGTATGCAAAAGTATGCTGAGGTTAAACTAAAACTAAAACACAAATATACAGAAGCTATAAAGAGAGTTAAACGATAATAATGTAAATGACGGATCTAGGCCTCTTCTTATTAAATGTTTGATGTGGAGAATAAATTTTACCGACTTACCAAAGGGACCCTAGACAATGGTTCTAGGTCCCGATGCAAGGATGTTGCCTTCCAAGCTCTGCCTCTGATGAAATCTCCCTCTCTCTCTGTCGTGGTGGACTAGGATTGTTGGGTGGCCAACGATCAAGTCCTCTTAAGCTCTAGCTCCTGGTCACACACTGCTGGTGTTGCATGGGAAACATTGGCCAGCATAACCATGTGATCACCCATTCTTCATCTCTTGGCGGCTTTACATAGGGGAGTTACAAATCCTCCTTCCTCCCTTGGTACATGATGGATGGTGACCCAAGGGAGAGGTATGATTCCATTGTGTGCTCCAAATATTCCTTTGTGTGCTCACATAGTGTCTAAGGAGGCGCTGGTGGCTATCCTTATATAAGGAGTAATTGTACTTTTCTTTTTTTGGTCCCAGAAAGCAACATTTTTCCATTTCTAGGAATGCATGTTTATCGAGCAAAAAGGCATGCAGAAGGCACTCTTCTCGAAGGATTAAGCACGCATTTTAGCATTTAAGACTAGTTCAAATCTGATTTTCTCAAAACCTTGGAGATTTTAAATACTTTCTTCATTCCATAATGTGTTACTGCCCTATAAATCCTTAGGCTTGACATTAATTAATGTCATCTTCTGCTGTACGATGTTCTAGTGTTAACAGTACGACTACGACATATTGGTCATATTCTACAAAGGTACATGATGACTTTGTTGGTGGCATTGTTGTTGAATTTTATGGTTTGGATCATACTCATAACCATGGTACTGGAGACTAGTGCTTAGGTGATTTTGGGTCAGTGACCCAATCAATCCTTCTACAGTGTTTGAAGTGCCTAGAAACTCTTTATAAGTTTGCAGGCCTGGGGTGTTGTGCAGGATATTGTAAATTTATCCTGACTGCATATATATCAGCTCAAGCTACTAGGCTTTACTGATGGCATTCTCTTTGGATGTGGGTTTTTTGGTGGCCACATCCTTTGAAATATTTGTAGTGAGAGTTTTCAGGAATGGGTCCAATAGAACTTGATCGTCGAGTTTGGCTTTACATAAACTGTGATGTCGCTGCCATTCGTGGAAATGGTCTATAAGATATGGACGATTGTTGTCTGTCTAAAATGTGTCAGTAATTCCATTTCGTAATCATGGTGGATGGGTAACTGAAAATACGTGAGGAACGAAGTAGCGAGGGCACTAAAGGTTCCATGTGTAGCATAAGGTTGCTCCACATACCATTTCATAGCTAGTTCGGTTAAGGTGCACAGGAAAAGTCTTAGCCGCATTGTATCACCAATGATGTTGTTCGACGAACACCACAAGTGGAAATTCATTACATGATTTCCAGGGTCTTCTGCTTTCTTCTCTTCAAATTTTGGAATGTCTAAAGGGAGCTTGGTGGGCATGGGGGTCCATGTCGGGTTGTGCACAATGGGGTCATTCGTTAACTTGGTTAGATGAGGTAAGTTCAATGATGCTAAGAAATGTAATTGTGTATTGAGTGCCATTGTGGATTGTGAAGACAACGAGTTATGGTTAAATATGGGGTTTGTCTATGACGTACTCGGTTGTGTGTTCAGTTGGCTTCCTGAATGGGTAGTGCTCCTCGGACCCTGAGGGGTTGTGGGAGGATTGGTGTGTTGTGACCTTGGAGGGGTTTACACTGGTGTGGCGTTGGGTGACCCTTGGGGGTCTCCAACAAAATATGCCCCAATAAAGGATGAACAGATAAGGGTTGTGGTGTTCTGTCTTTGATGCCTAAATGGAAAAATACCTGGAACCCCTCCCATTAATGGAGGGAGGTCCAAAAGACGTCTAGATCAACGAGGTCCCGTTGGGTCCATTATGGTGTTGAGTAGGTATGGTTTTGGAAATATTCTCCAGTTCTATGAGACGAGAGCGATTGTATATCAAGGCAAAATATGACCGCATACATAAAAAAAAGCGAAACTAATGGTTAATTTCCCTTTAAATTAATCCTATGTGATCAATCAATCAAAAATGGTTTTGGTTGTTTTTACATGTGATACTCAAAATACTAAAGACCTAAACATCCTCACACTCTCAATTATAACTAGGCCTTGTGAAGATATCTTCTTGTGGGTACTGGGACAACATCCCGAAATAACTGGCGACGCCTTCCAGCAACCGAAGAATCAACCAAGGTAATGGGTATAGGATTTAGTGTTGTCTACAATGTCACCTATAGGGAAGGATGCCCTATATTTGTTCACTAAGTACCGTCGTCCCATGTGAGCGTTCGAGTCTTGAATTTCTTTTTAAATCAGCTACTAGTGCCAAGTATTATATGAGTCAGGTAGCCCCGAATAATACCACATGCACTGGGCCTAAGCTTAAACCCCTCTGAATCGGGTCTCTGTGGTTCTCGGGTTTTCTTTTCCCTGGGTGGATAGACAGATTTCAAGCTCCCTAAAAATTCAACTTCTATGTTTCAAGATGTAAACTGGCCAATGTGGCTTATTGGATGCCTACCCGCTTGGTCATAACCTGAACTATTATTTATCTTGTGGTCCTTGTGGGGAGATTTAACGAGTTTGCTTAGGTTATTTTTAAGGTGGCTTACATTACTTAAGGTGTGGTATTATGTGAGAAAAGGTGAAAAATCACATAGTTTTAAGATGTGTATATGAGGTGATCATTTACACGTCCCCTATTAATCTATTTTTTGATTTTTCCTTGAGATAATAAAATGATATGCGGATAGTGGGCCGCTTACAATCTTGCCTAATTATACTAAATGTTTGACTAAAGGGAGATGGAAAATTATCGGAAGGGAGCGTTCATATGCATGAATAGGGTCACCAAAAGGTGTAAGGGCATCAGAGATTACTTTCTTCTCTTAAGATAATTAGGTTCCAGTCCTGATTCCTAGTGAGAAAATTTAAACTAAAAATAATCATCTAACTAGGAAAAAATAAATGACAACTAGCTTAGAATATGTGGATTAGCACCACTTACTCCTGCTAATTATCTATGTGTTTTTTGGTGCCTATTTTCACAAAATGAGTTAATTTAGATTGCAAAGGTAGATTTTCGCTACTCAATTACCCCCTACTTAAACTATGTGAGTTTTGTGAAGATAAAATTTAAAATTTAAACTATGCAACTAGAAATACTCAAACACAAACAAAATCATACTCTAAATAGTCACGGGGCAACAAACACAGTGCTGGCAATTTTTCTCTGGGATGCTAGTGACTTTACAATTGCGAAAATGAAGAAAATCACTGAGAAATATGTTCTCCATTTTCCGCGCGCAAATATATTACACATGCGTGAAACTTGCGCACAGGCCAGGGTTGAACGTGTGCAACTTGGCACATCTGTCTGTGAGAAATGTGCACAATTTTCCTGTAAGAAATTTTTTGGAACTCCTGAACTTCAAATATTCACTAAGGGTGAATGAAGAGAGAAGAGGAGAAGGGGAGTTGTCCTAGAAAAATTCCAGAGCAGAGAGAAGGCCTCTATAGCAAGCACAACCACTTAACTAAACAGTAAAGCAAGTGGAGTTTTCAATCCTGTTGTGGTGGTTTTGGTGCACAAGTGTACCAATCCACTGATGCTTGGTAGGAATGGTTGCAACCTACAAGCTATGTTCACAGGTAGAAAAAATGGTTAGCAAGTTAGCAAACACATGCCAATATATATAAAACACACTAAATCATGGAATGTAGTATGTAGCATATAAGGAGAAGAAACAAAAATAAACTAAAACAAAAAAAAAAAAATCTCACAATGAGTCAAACGAGACAATAATACAAATGATCGAATAAAATCCCCTCTTATTGACCACTAGTAGTGACGAAAGGTAGAACGTTACACTATTTCCAAAGGATCCTTAGAACTATGGAGTTCTAAGACCCAGTGCAAGGAAGTTTTTACCCTCGAGCTGATGTCACAAGGCCTCTCTCTTCTCTAAAGGGATTGAAGTTGTTGTGTGGCCAAAAACCGAATCCCCTAACTCTACTGCTGCACTGGATTACACATTGTTGGTTTTCTCATGGGCAATTTGACCTGCATAACAATGTGTTCTCCTTTTTTTCTTCTCATGGTGGCAATTTATAGGCAAATTCAAATCATTCTTCCCTCTCTTGGTACATTGGTGGATGGTGACCCAAGAGAGAGGATTGATTCTTTTGTGTTCTCACTTGATTCTTTTGTGTGCTCACTTGAGGTCCAAGGTGGCTCTAGGTGGTTCTCCTTGGGCGGCCTCAAGTGGGAGATCATTTCCTAAAGTGTACCAAGTGGTCTCGGAAGGTGACTTCCGCCACTCCAAGAACCGCACGGATTTTTGATCGAAAGCCGCACAAAGGTGCGCTTATCGAAGAAAAATGCATGCAAAGGTGCATTTTACTTGTGTATCTGGTGCACAATTTGATTTTTGCCTCTTTCCCTTAGAGATTTTTAAACTTTTTAGATCCTCTAATGTTCCTAAGCCCTATAAATACTTCTCCTTGACATTTGATAATGTCATTTTTGCTTGTCTGATTTTCCAGTAATAACAATTACTTCCCACTCCCATTCAGGAATGAGAAAGGGATTTCTTAATCTAAGAAGATGTCGATGTTCCACCTTTACTTGTTGACATTTTAGGCACTCTACTAAATATTTAGCCACATCCCTCTTCATACCTGGCCAAAATAAGTTTTTCCTTAATGTTTTTATCATCTTTCGGTATCTAGGATGACCTGCATATTGTTTCTTATGGTACCCATCTAGTATCATTTGTTTTAACTTGACCATATTAATAATATAGAATCTGTTGTGGTAGGTTAACAACCTTTTTTAATTTTTCGCATATCCCAGAATTTTTGTTTGTTGCATTTTTCGTTGAATTTCCTAATATTGAGGATCTTGTTGCAATGATGTTTTAATATGTTCCTCAAAATATGTATTATATATTCTCACATACTTTCTTTTCACTGCATGAGCATGGCTACTTAGAGAATTTGCAATTTTTTTCTCTTTCCCTTTTGTCTGTTTTATATCAATTTCAGACTCACTGAGGAAAACTAACCACATTGTTGGTTTAGCATTTAAATTGGGTAGGCTAAAGAGTTATTTCAAGATGATAATGTCACCACATCTTTAGAGCATGTATCGCTGCCTTTGGCTCCAAATCATACACAATATAATTCTTTTCATGCTTTTTCAGTTTCTTAGACTTATAAGATGTCACTGCATTTTCCTGTATCATCACTCCGCCGATAAATTTCAAACAGACATCGATACAAATAATGAACTGTTTATTTGGATTTGCGATTTTTAATATGGGGGTTGTTGTCACTAATTTTTTTAACTTGTCAAAACTTTCTTGGGGTTCACCAATTTTGAAAAACCCTTTATAAACCTTCGATAGTATCCTATAATCCCCATAAATGAATGAAATACTAACACATTCTTAGGTCTAGGCCAATTCATAAATGCCCTAAAATTTTCATTGTCAACAAATAATCTCTACATGGAAATTATGTTCCCTAAATACTATTTTTTATTTATTTATAAAACTCACATTTTCTTAGTTTTGCATAAAGCTGATGTTCTCTTAAAGTTTGTAACACCAATATAAGATATTATTTGTGTTATTCTTCATCTTTAGATTACACTATGATGTCATGTTGAACCTCAAATTATCTTCTCTTTGACAACATTTCTCACCTTCTTCCCTCACTTTCTCATAAGATCATAGACCCCAATCAATGATAAATGCTAGGTTTTGTCTTAAGGAATGCATTAAAATGATTTCCATATTATATTTTTATGTTCTTTCTATTTGAATGTATTTTTGCAATTTAGCTACAAAACACAGCCTATTTTGTAGCTAACTATGGATTCTGTAGCTACTCTCATAGTCTGGCAGGTTCCAGGTGTCAAATGAAGAATTGGGCCACATGAGAATTTTTAGAATCATATCCACATGGATTCTATCCTATTCACTTGGTCCATATCGACAAGAAATTGGGCCTAAGATCATGTTCAAAGTACGTTATCCTAAAGCAGCAGGACGCTATCAAGAGTCTAACAATCCCATTGCAAGTCTAATTCAAATTAGCCACATGTAGCAAGTTTATCTCACAAACAGTTATGTTACTTTCCTTTAAAAACAATTTCTATAGAACCGAGAATAAAATTCATAAATTAAGTGTTAAGTTTAAGTTTTTTACTGATACTCTGTATCAAGACTTCATTTTATCATAATACAAAGTTTGTGTTGCCAATGATTGTTTAAGTGCATCCTTAACCAGCTAGCAGTTCAGCCGAATCAGTTGCAGAGGGCTCCTGCATTGGAGGAGGTTTTTCATTGCTTGTTTTTAATTCAATTTCCATTTCTCTGTTTTTTTAGCAAATCTGTTTTCTAATTAGGTTAATGTTTCATTCTAGTTTTTGATCAATAGCGTAACATTAAATCACAAGTGTGCAACCTTGTTCTTCTAAGATATTTCGTGAATACAGATAACTCTATTTTCAAATCGAATTAAGATTGAAGTAATAAGAATACACAGTTGTCTAGTTTCCTTTCTGTTTTGTCATTCATTTTCTTAGAACAGAATTGTCAATTAACTGTGTCAATGGATGTTTTCAAAATTCATTTCAAGATGATGATCCTAAACTAAATGGTTGGATGTCTCATTCATACAGTGACTGAATTTACTCTGTACATTGTTATTTGCTTTCTAAGAATTTAGAAACTAAGGCATAATTGACTTCTCACATAGCATCTCAAGTGGGTAATACTTCACATTGAATGTTGTAGAAATTCAAATATAGATTAGTTTTTTATAGTGAATTTTACATGCTTTCACATTTTTCTTTCAGATCCTCACTTAATTGCATCACTGATATTCCTAAAATTCATTCCAAAGAGATTGATTTAATCATGTTTCAAGACTGAATGGTTGAATGTTTAATGAGTACAATTACTAATTTACCTTTTGCATACTTTACTTGGTTTTCTAGATCATTAGATATAATTGGTTACTAACACTATCCCAAGAATATCACACTTCATAATTGAATGTTGGAGTAAATAAATATACATTAGATTTTTTCCTTTTCTTACTATTCTAGGACATTAGAAGATAAAGTACAGACAATTACTTAACATAATCTGAAGAAGGTCATACCTCATAATTGAATGCTAGAGTAACCATAAGTACATTAGTTGTTTTCATTTTCTGCTTTACTTAAGACAAGCACTACAATTTCAATCTTAGTTTTAGAATTAGATCCATGGAATATGACTAATGATAAGATAAGATAGATGCTCTGTTTTCCAAATTAGGTATTAACTAGCCAACCATTTTTTATTTATTTTTATGAAAATTAGACTAACTTAGGAACACTTCCTTTTCTTCATTTTTAAAATTCATTAAATTCATTTAAATATTTTCATAGTTTTAGGTTAAACATTCTTAGACATCAAAGAACAAAAACCCCCCAAAACAACATAAAATACAAAACAACAAAGTAAGAAATAGGTTAACTAAGCACATATAGTGTATCACACTTCATCAGTTTACAAACCTCGGTTGATAATTAATGCAAGAAATTTAAGACATTAAATTGACTAAAAATTTTGGCGTCATTGCCGAGGAAGTGTAATTTCTTACATCTAAAAAAAATGATATGCGTAGAGAAAGATACTCTAAGGGCAGATTCATAGCCAGAGGCAGGAGTTTAATCCCTACAACACCAGTCACTCCACCAAGACTAAAAAGTGATATACCTCCATCTCAAACTCATATTCCATATTTCACTAGCCATACACTTCCTAAAGTTCTAAGGTCATAAATCCAATTAGGAGGATCCCCTACTTCATCTACTGAGGCAGTCTTAGAAGAAGAAGATCCTAGGTCTCAAATAGAAGGTGTAACCTTTTTCACCTCTACAGAAGAACACATTTTAGCTCAAGAGTTAGAAATTCCTAGTGGAGAGGAAGAAGAACCTTTCTTCAACATACCATTGATAGAAGAACCAGAGGAAGAGTAGTTAAACTTACAAGTTGACTCTTATATCAGCTCTTAAGAATCTATAATGGCAGAAAGAGGAGAAGAAGGGGAAGGAGAAGGAGAAATTCTAAATGGAGAAAATGTGATATTTGGAGGAGGAGATAGAGGTAAAGTTAGAGGAGGAGATAGAGGAAGAGGTAGAGGAAATGTAGAAGGATACAAAAGAAATAGAATAATTGAGAGTTCTTTTGGATTCCCTATAGTTGATGAAGATACAAATGCCACCTTGAAAAATATCTCATGTTCTAGCCTCCCAAAATTTCACGGATTGAAATGTGAAGACTCTGAAACCTTTTTATTTGAATTTGATGTCTTGTGCAAAACTTATGATTATTTACAAGACTCTCAAAAAATCAAATTGTTTTCTTCAACATTGAAAGGAACAACTCTAAAATGGTTTAGGAGTATAATCACTTGGTCTATTAGAACATGGAATGATATGAAGAGAGAATTTTTAGAAAGGTATTTGGATTATTGCATACCTATTAATCACAAGGATGAAGTGTTTAAAATGATGCAAAGATAGGATGAGAATTTGGAGGATTTAATTGAAAGATTCAACTACAACATAAAGAGACCAAAAATGGATAATTTAGATCAAGGCACTTTAAAAGATATTTTGTTGAAAGCCATTAGAGATGAGTGGATAGACATCCTTAACATGATGGGGAAGGGGGAAATCTCTCAACTCCCATTACCTGACATTGGGGAATTATGTATTCATCTCTCAAGAGGAAAATAAAAAACTGGGAAAGGTCCAAGAGATCCTCCTCTTGCTAGGGTAAATAGATCTGCAACTAAAGCAGTGAGTAGGGAAGAAATTGGAAACATGCTTAATGAATTTAAAATAGACATTTTAGGGAGTCTTAGTGAACGGATAGACACCCTTAAGTTACAAAACAAGCAAAAAACCGAGACTGGTGCTTTAGCTATTTCCTGTCCCAAATGCAGAAAGAAGCATGCTTTAAGAGAATGTCCTCTTGATGCAAAAGTCATAGAGATATGTATGATTTTTTTAGAAAGTCATGAGACTAAGAGTTGTCCTTCAATTCCTGTTCTTAAGGTTATTTTTCAAGAAGAAACAACTTCAAATCCAACAGAGTCTCTTTTATTTATCTCTATAATACCATGGCAGGGGCCAAAAACTCAAGGTTTTAATAACCAAATGTATGATCAGCCCCCACCAAACTGGAATTCTTGGCAACAACGTTGGCCTCAATCTTTATCTCAATCTCAAACTTGGGCTCAAGGAATGAAAAATCCCTATGGAAGATTCTTTCAATACTATCAATATCCTACATCATATCCAAACTATCTTCCCCAAAAAATTCCTCAACAAAATCAACAACTCCAACTCAAAAACCAAAACCAAAATCCACAACTCTCACTACTACCATTCTCTCAAAGACCAAATCAGCTACTTGCCCAACCATTACCAAACCCCAACAATAAAAATCCTCATAATACCTATATGATAGAAGGACAACAATTTCCAACCTACATGATTACTCCTCTAGTTCTTAATGATGTCCAACTTAGATCTGGTAGGATATTAGAAAATAAAAAGCCTTCTGTAGTCATTCAAGAACAAGAAAATTCTGAGGAAGATTCTCTACATCCCAATAAAGTTTTGAAGAAGGAACATCTCTTCAAAACCAAAATTTTGAAAAATAAAAACAAAAAGAACTAGTAAACTCAACTCCCATCACAGAGCAACCATCAATATCTACATCTACACCTCCTTTTCTTGAAATATTACAAGTTGATAGAGGGGTGGAAAAACATATTATGTTGCCTAATTATAATTTTCTAGATGAATTAAAAAATATTTGTATCAAAATCCCTTCATTACAAGCCATCAAGGAAATTCCAATTTTAGCTAAAACAATAAAGGAGTTGAGCATGAAGAAACTGGGAAGAAAAACAAAAGAAATAAAAAGAATTCAGCTTGTAGGAAAAATATCAGACATGATGATGGGAAACATTGCCATACAAAACTATTTAGATCTAGGAAGTCTAGTTGTAAAAACACATATCAATGGAGTTGCAATTCCAAATACATTGATTGATTTAGGAGCAGCAATAAACATCATGAGCAAACAAACCATGGAACAACTCAAGCTTCCTAATCTTCTTTATACACCTACATAAATGCAATTAGAAGATAGATCTGTAATCAAGCCAGATGGTGTGTTAGAAGATATTTCAGTGTCCTTATATTCTTCGGAGTACCCTGTTGATTTTATGATTTTAACCACTAAGAACAATCTAGGAGGACATCCACTTATATTAGGAATACCTTGGTTGGCTACAACTGATGCTTTCATTAGCTGTAGATCTGGTGACATGCATATTTCTGATGGTAACTCAACTAAGAAATTCACTCTATATCCTCCAACAAGAATAATCACAGAGATACATGACAAAAAATGGATTGATGATGAAAATGACATACAACCTCTCTTTACTATTTCAACCATTAGTGAAGATAGTCAAATATCAAAGACAATAGAAAATTTTGAATCATCCCCAAAATATGAACATGATCAATTTCAAGAAAAATCCAATATTTAATATTTGTCATCTAGGCAGATGTCTTTTTATTCTATGGAAGAGTTTGGTAGCTCTATAGTTGAAATATTTCCAGGGAAAACTTTAAACATAAACAATAACTTGGAAAAATTACAACGGGAAAAGCTAATCAAAACATTACAACCACATTCTTCTCCATATGCATGGGAATACAATGACATGAAAGGAATTAGTCCTAAGAATTGTATACATCATATTTACATTGAAGAAAATTGTAAACATATGAAACAACCTCAAAGAAGGATGAATCCAAATCTTAGGGAAATTGTGAAAGAAGAGTTGCAAAAGTTGTTGAATCTAAACTTCATTTACCCAATTTCAGATAGTCAATGGGTTTCCCTTTTAGTGATTGTGCCTAAAAATAATGGTAAATGGAGGGTATGCATTGATTATTGAGAATTGAATAAAGCTACCCTAAAAGATCATTTTCCTTTACCCTTTATAGATCAAGTGTTGGATACATTAGCAGGTAAAAAGTATTTCTCATTCCTATATGGTTTTAGTCGTTACAATCAGATTCAGATAGCACCTGAAGATCAAGATAAAATCACATTCACTTGTCCATGGTAGACTTATGCCTACTGAGTACTTCCTTTTAGATTGTGCAATACACCTGCAACATTCCAAAGGGCAGTACTAGGAATTTTTTCTGATCTAATATATGCTTGTGTAGAGGTGTATATGGATGACTTTATAGTTTATGGTAATACATTTGAAGAAGCTTTAGAAAATTTTAAAAAGGTTATTAAAAGATGTAAGGAAGAAAACCTTTCGCTAAGCCATGAAAAATGTTTCATGATGTTTACGGAAGGGATTGTTTTAAGACATCACATTTCAGGATATTGAATTAAAGTCGATAAATCTAAAGTTGAAGTCATCTCCAAACTATCAATTCCAAGTTTCCAAAAGGATGTTAGAAGTTTTCTAGGATCAACAGGATATTATAGAGTATTTATAGAAAATTTCACCAAAATATCATCTCCACTCTTCAAAGTACTCACCAAAGATTGTGAATTCAGTTGGAATCCTAATTGCCAGTTAGCATTTGAGACTTTAAAAGCAAAAATTTCTGAAGCACCCATCTTAAGAGGTCCAAATTTGAAACTACCTTTTCACATTTCAACAGATGCTTTAGATACAGCTCTAGGAGCTCTATCAAGACAAAAAAAAATGATCCCCTATGCCATCTATTACACAAGAAAGAATTTGACTCCCACAAAGTTAAATTACACTGTAACTGAAAATGAATTCTTAATTGTTGTTCATGCTATCAACAAATTCAGACATTATATAATAGGCTATGAAAATTTTGTTCATACATATTACTCTGCAATTAGATACTTAATGAATAAATCTATTACTAGTGGCAAAGTTACATGATTACTCCTGCAAGAATTCAATATGTCTGTTCTAGACCGACCTGGAAAAAAAGCACAGTTGTTGATTTCTTATCTATAATTCAAAATATCAAGATGAAACTCCAGTTGAAGATAAATTTCCTAATGAATATCTTTTTGCAATAACTACTCAGAATCCTTGGTTTGCAAATATTGCTAATTACTTACTTATAGGAAAATTACCTTCACATTTTCTTTTTAGAGAGAAAAGAAAAATCATTCAAATAAGTGCAAGATAATCATGGATTACTAATTAATTGTATAAGAAAGGTCCAGATTTCATTATCAGAAGATGTGTTCGAGAAAATGAAATGCCTGAAATTCTTAAAGCATGTCATTATGAACCTTGTGGTGGGCACTTTGCTGGCAAGAGGACAACCTATAAAATCCTTCATTTAGGATATTATTGGCCATCCATCTTCAAAGATGCCAAAGAACATGTCAAAAGGTGTGACAGCTATTAAAGGGTAGAAAAAACTGCTCCATCAAATGAAATGCCATTACAACCTCAAGTACTCATAGAACCTTTTAAAAAATGGGCCTTGGATTTTGTTGGACCTATCAATCCTCCATCTAAACAAAATAAGTATATTTTGGTATGCACTGATTATGTCACTAAATGTGTATAGGCTAAGGCATTACCTTTTGCTAATGAAGGATCTGTAGTTAATTTTGTTTTTGAGGATATCTTCACTCATTTTGATGTTCCAAGAGAAACTATAAGACATCAGGGAACTCATTTTACGTCAAAGGTGGTGAAAAGGCTCGTGGAATATTAGAAGATAGAACATCGAAAATATACTCTTTATCATCCACAGGAAAATGGTCAAGTTGAATCTACCAATAAGGTGATTGAAGGAATTCTAACTAGGACTATACATATACATAGAATATATTGGGCAGAAAGGCTTCCTGAAGCCTTATGGGCCTACAGAAGTACATGGATAAATACAAAAGGACATAATCCCTATGAACTTGTTTATGGAAAGAAAGTCTTGTTCCCTATAGAGTTTTAGATCCGAACCTTCAAGATGGTAGTCCAATTGGGACTTGATTTATCAAAACCACAGAAACAAAGATTGGAGCAACTCAATGAGCTTGATGAAATCAGACAAGATGCAATTCAAAGAACCAATATAGTCTAGCAACAAAAGGCTAAATGGCATGATAAGTGTATCAAGGAGAAGAAGTTTCAAGCAGGGGATTGGGCACTTTTGTTCGATTCAAAATTCAAATATTTTCAAGGAAAGTGTCAGAATCATTGGCTTGGGCCATATGAGATTGAAAAATTCTTTGATAATGGAGTAGTGAAGATAAGGAAAACAGATGAAGAAAAGGTACCTCTTCTTGTGAATGGTAATCGGTTGAAAGTATATCATAAACCACTTTAAAAAGAAGAGTTTGTCAAGGTTTTCCAAGATAATATTGATATGAATTTAGTGAAGAAGAATTCTTCTTCTTCACTAACTTAGCTCTTATTTTTCTTTAAAAAAAAAAAAAAAAAAAAACAACAACAACAAAATAAAAAAATAAAGTGTATAAGTATGAAAACCAATCAATGATTTTTATACTTATATAGAAAATACAGGGTGAAAATCAGAGATTTCTGGCATCCTATATTTTCCATTTTCTTTTCTGTAATAAGTAGTGACACAAAACTACATTTATTGCAGTTCATAATCTGCAAATTCATTTCATTTTACAATTTAATTCCATTTCACAAGTCATTCCACTTTCTTTCCATTTCACAAGTCATTCCATTTCATAGTCATATTCCACTTCCATTTCATCTCAAATTCATATTCCATAGCCATACTTCATTCTTTTTACAGAGTACATTCTGTAGCTGACTGTATTCTGTTGACAGCTGATTCTATTATGCAGTTGACCACATTCTGCAACAGATCACCTTCTACAGCGAATTCGATTTTGTAGATAATTCGATTCTGCATCCACATATTATTCAACAGTTCTGACACATGATTATTGCAAGGAATAAAGGATTATGTTTTGAAGACCAACATACCACAAGGGTACCTAAGGATCAACACCAAAGAAAAAAAAAACGAAAAGGTTAAGTTCTAAACGATAAAGTGCAAAAATTTATTTTAAATAGCAAGGTCAAAACATAAAACATGTATAATATGGACATTCATATGTTTCATTGACATCATCATTTGATTTGATTGAAATCCCCATCATACTACATATCAGTCACATCCTCCGTATTAAGTTGCATAACGGTCCATAAGTAACTCCCTTGTTGATGATTAATGATCATGACCTATGATGTGACATACTTGTCTACGTCTCTCCAAAACCCCTACCATCTATTTATTCCTACAAACCCTCAATAACCTTTCATTAGATACACAACCAATTCATTTCATAAAACAGAAGGGTAATTCTGAGGGTTGAGAATCCTGCATAGTAGAAAGATGGGGCTAATTGTCAGATCAGAACCGATTGGAGCAAAGTACATGGAAGGATACTCAAAGATCAAAGAATTGTTGTAGAAATTTGGATGGCTTAAGTTCATAGAGAAATTCAATGGTTTTCATAAGGAGATTACAAAATCCTTTGCTCGGTCTTTTGATGGCACCGAAGTAGAAATTAGAGATATCAAGTTTGTAGTGATTGAGTCATTCATGGCCGAAGCTACAGAACTTCCAAGGCATGGTGAAAGATGGTTCAAAAATAAGGATTTCCACAGTTAATCATGGAAAGTAATACTCAAAACACCAGGTATGGATGTATCTGTTTTTAGAAAAGGTATCCCCAGTTCAACTCTTAAAAGTAAATGTAGGAACATTCTCTTAGTTTTACGGAAATTTATCACTTGTGAAGGAAGGTTTGGTTGCATGTATGTCTACCATATCTGTTTACTAATGAATTTCTTAGAAAATATTGAAATCAATCTTCCTTTATTTCTGCTAAATAGTTTAAAAAGGATGGCCTCAAATGTGCAAAATAGAATAAATTTCATAGACACCACCATGCATCATCATGGGTTGGTAAAGATACTGATTGAGTTTCATTTAAAAAGCATAGGAGATAACTGGGAGGATTTCCTTATTAGAAACCATTTTCAAGAAGCACCAGAGTCACCTAAAAAATATAATTTTAGAAGAAGCAAAAGAAAGAAGACTGATATAAATGTTGAAAAAAGACCCGAATTTCATTACAGAAGAATGATAAAAAGCTAATCTCTGTAGAACTGGTAGAAATCAAAAAGCAAATCAAGACACGAGAAAAGATAAGAAAAAGGAGTAAGGTTACAAATGAGGAGAATGTAAGTCCTCCAAAACTGAGAAGGAGCTCTAGACTCTGAGGTTCTACGAAGAAAACATTATCAAAAGGGACAAAGATTAGAAATTTATATGAGGAAACCCCAATACCATCTTTTGTTAACATTTCTCCTACACACAGTCCTCAAAATTCTCTTATTCATCATTTTGAAGGTAGCTCTAGTAGAAGATCTCCAGGCATAGACCCAGTTCAATAACAAATATATGATTATGTAGAATCACTGGAGAAGAAAAATGCATCAATGAACCCAAAACCTTTTGTCAATCCACAAGAACCTCTATCTGATGCTCTTAAAAAAGATATTTATGAACTAGAGATATTGAACATACATATAAAATAGGAGAATGAGACCTTGAAGCAGAAAAATAAGTTGGACAAGGTAATTCATGAAAATACCATTCTGCATCTAGGACCGTGGTATAAGAAAAAGAGGAAATTGAAAAAAAAGAATAAGTTACTACATAGAGCAGTCATTAACCTCAAGTACAAGCTCCTTATGAGACGACCCAGGATGACATTCACTTCA
Organism: Pinus albicaulis; assembly: GCA_034641835.2. Classification (NCBI taxonomy): domain Eukaryota; kingdom Viridiplantae; phylum Streptophyta; class Pinopsida; order Pinales; family Pinaceae; genus Pinus; species Pinus albicaulis. The sequence continues at coordinate 8,874,738 of MU968389.1, forward strand.
AAGAAGAACAAAAGAAGGAAATTGGATGTGTTAGCAGAAGTGTTTGAGCAAATGCAGTAAGAAATGAAAACTCACATTTTTGGCAAATTGCATGAGGACATGCAATGCTTTTGTAGTGGGGGTATGTTCAACCTTAGAATTACCCTCTCTTTGACATCTTTTCTCACCTCTTTCCTCACTTTCTCATAATATCATACACTCCAAACAATGATAAATACTAAGTTTTGTCTTAGGGAATGCATTAAAATGATTGTCATATTATATTTTCATGTTCTTGCTATTTGAATAGATTTTTGAAATTTAGCTACATAATGTAGCCTATTCTGCATCTAACTGTGGATTCCGTAGCTACTCTCATGGTATGGTAGGTTCCAGGTGTCAAATGAAGAACTAGGCCACATGGTCATTTTTAGAATCATTTCCACATGGATTCTATCCTATTCGTTTGGTCTATATCGACAGAAAAGTAGGCCTAAGATCATGGTCAAAGGTGTGGTCAAAGTATGCTATCCGAAAGAAGCAGGACCCTTGTTTTTATTGTAGCAAATGAAGAGTCTAACAATCCTATTACAAGTCTAATTCGAATTAGCCACCTATAGCAAGTTTATCTCACAAATAGTTATGTTATTTTCCTTTAAAAACCGGCTATACAGAACCAAGAAGATAGTTTAGAAATTAAGTGTTAAGTTTAAGATTTTTGATGATACTCTATATCAAGACTTCATTTTATCATAATACAAAGTTCATGTTGCCAATGATTGCCTAAGTGAATCCTTAACCAGCTAGAAGTTCAGCCGAATCAGTTGCAGAGGGCCCTTGCACTGGAGGAGGTTTTTGATTTCTTTTTTTTAGTTTAATTTCCATTTCTCTGTTTTTTTTAGAAAATCTGTTTTCTAATTAAGTTAATGTTTCATTCCGGTTTTTTATCAATAGCATAACATTAAATCACAATTGTGTAGCCTTTTTATTCTAAGATATTTCGTGAAGATAGATAACTATGTTTTCAAATCAAATTAAGATTGAAGTAATAAGAATACACAGTTTCCTATTTTCCTTACTGTTTTGTTATTCATTTTCTTAGAAAAGAGTTATCAATTAACTATGTCAATGGATGTTTTCAAAAGCCATTTCAAGATGATAATCCTAAGCTAAATGGTTGAATGTCTAATTCATACAGTGATTGAATTTACTCTGCACATTGTTATTTTCTTTCTAGGAATTTAGAAAATAAGGCACAAATGACTTCTCACATAGCATCTCAAGAGGGTAATACCTCACATTGATGTTGCAGAAAGTCAAATATACATTAGTTGTTTATAGTGAGTTTTACATGCTTTCACATTTTTCTTTTAGATCCTCACTTTATTGCATCACTGATATTCCTAAAAGTCATTCCAAAGAGATTGATTTAATCATGTTTCAAGACTGAATGGTTTAATGTTTAATGAGTGAAATTACTGAGTTACGTTTTGCATAATTTATCTGCTTTTCTAGATCATTAGGTATAATTGGTTACTTAACACTATCTCAAGAAGATCACACTTCATAATTGAATGTTGGAATAAATAAATATACATTATATGTTTTCCTTTGCTTATTGTTCTAGGACATTAGAAGTTAAAGTATAAACAGTTACTTAGCATCATCTCAAGAAGGTCATACCTCATAATTGAATGCTGGAGTAACCAGAAGTACATTAGTTGTTTTCATTTTTTTCTTTTACTTAAGACAAGCACTACAATTTCAATCTTAATTTTAGAATTAGATCCATGGAATATGACTAATGATAAGATAATATAGATGCTCTGTTTTCCAAATTAGGTCCTAACTAACCAACAATTTTTGGTTTATTTTTATGAAAATTATACTAATTTAGGAACACTTTATTTTATTCCTTCTTAAAATTCATTAGATTCATTTAAATCTTTTCCTAGTTTTAGATTAAGCATTATTAGAAATCAAAGAACAAAAACCCCCGAAAACAACATAAAATACAAAACAACGAAGTAAGAAATAGGTTTACTAAGCACATACAGTGTATTACACTTCATCAATTAAAAAACCTCGGTTGATAATTAATGCAAGCAATTTAAGACATTAAATTGACTAAACATGTCATCTATGAATACAACCACACACCTATCAAGATATTTGTGAAGTATGATGTTCATTGGGAACATGAAATTTTTTGGTGTGTTGGTGAGACCAAAAGGTAACAACAAAAACTCATAATGACCATATCTAGTTCAGAAAGTTGTCATGTGAATATCTTCATCTTTTATTTGCATTTGATGGTAACCAGTCCTTAAATCAATTTTTGAAAATATCGTTGCTTCCCTTACTTTATTAAAGAGGTCATTAATTTAGGGAATTGAGTATTTATTCTTGATGATTAGCTTATTTAATTGTCGATAATTGATCCAAATTCTAGAAGTGTCATATTTATTTTTGAAAAAATATACAAGGTCCCTCCATGGTGAAACACTGGGTCTAATATAACCTTTGTTTAATAATGTTGAAAAGTCAATAATAAATGTGTGTCTAATTTTATTTTCCCTTAATTAAATTGGACAATAAATTCTAATCTTATCTCATAATCACTTTTAATAGTTAACTGAGTGTGATAAACTCAGTTAGCTCATGGAATTAGAGTTGAGGATGGTTGGTGAGGAATGCAGAGTGATTCTATTTGTTTTGAGTCCAAGTTATAGTTAGTGCATTGGTTTACTTCATGAGAAATTAGTTAACTCAATTAATTGAGTTAAAATCATTTTAACTAATTGTAACTTATTGTTGCACTAGTGAGAGCTCAAGTGAACAAAATCAGGTTTAATTCACATGCAATGATTTGTCAAGTAACTGATTATTTATGATTAATAGTTGTATGCATGTCAGTTTTGATGAAGCCCAATTGAGACAGAGGTTAAAGGGATGTTACATATCATTTGTATTATTAGCACATTGTCCGCATGTAGTAATACACCCATAGGGTTTCCCATGAGATTTGCACAATTTTGGAAGGATGAAATTCCTAAAGAATAGGTATTTCATTCCATATGAATTGTGTAAGCAAGGAAGGTTGAGCAGAGGCTGAAAATTGGCTAAGTGTTGGTCGATTTTGTCTGGATCAGTGTGAGACAGTTGTGGGAGTGCAGTAGACTCTTATGAGAAGAGTGAATTCTAATTGTTTCATGATTCCTTGGTGAGTACACAATAGAAGATAGAGGGGTTTTGAGCAACAAGCTTTCCCCGTGAAAAATATTTGTGTTATGGTTTGATTTGCTTCTTTATATTATTTATTGTGATTGGCAATCATGTTTATTTTCCACAATTACTTGTAGAATTATTCAGTATCTTTCTTTAGTACATTGCATGATCAGATTGAATCCATTGGTATACACATTGTTTTTATAATTTCTGCATGGTATGAGAGTGCAGGAAATCACTATAGTGGAGAAGAATTCGAATTTGTGCTAAATAGCATTCGAATTTAAAAAATATTCTTTGGTACGACACGTGGATCAAGATGGATTTCACTGGTTTAAGATTGGAATATGTACTCGAGGGATGTTCTAATTATATTACATGGAAATACAAAATGGAGGCATTTCTCGAGGAAAACAGGTTGAAAGAATTCATTCATAATGAAATTCCCAAGCCCATAATAGTAGATGTCGTTCTTCTTTATGCTTGGAAAAAGAAGCTTGCAAAGGCAAGGAGGATATTATGAGAAGGAGTTTGAGACCACATTTTCTCGAGTCTCCATGGCAAACCGACTGCATATGCAATGTGAAAGGATTTGACAGATATATTTCAGAGTAGCAGTGACCATACAAAATTGGCTCATAAGGACAAGCTCAGGAAAATAAAAATGGAGAAAGGTGACACTATTTCGAAATATTCAACAAATTTCATCTAATGTCGAGATGAGCTTGGGAATGTTGGAATTACTGTAGCGGATGATGACTTGGTCAGACTGGTTCTTTTAGGCCTTCCCAAGGGTTGGTATAGTGATCAAGACTTTGTCAATGGGAGGGAGAAGTTACCAGATTGGGAGCAACTTTGGTCAGATTTGATACAAGGAGAATTGAGGTAGAATACTAGGGATAGATCCTCATCCAAGGTAGATGATGAGTAAAATTGCACCTTGGCTGGTAAGGAAAAGAAGGGGAAGGAAAATAAATCCTATTCCAAACCTAAGACCGACAAAGAAGGCAAGAAGCATGACATATCCAGAGTGAAATGTTTTCACTCTCACGAGCATGGAAATTATGCCACTAATTGTCCATAGAAGAAGAATAACAACAAGAAGGCTTCAAGATCTGCAGCGGGTGAGGTTTTCTCCTTGCAATTTGAGTTGGACTTCTCACTCATTGCATGCATGGTGTCTAGTGCGATGGGATCAGTGTGGTACTTGGATAGTGGTGCATCTTTCCACATGACGGGAGACAAAGAACTTTTTAGTAGCTTGGAGGAGGAGGATCTCTAGATGCATATTGAAATGGGTGATTACGGGAGGTATAGTGCTATAGGGATTGGTATAGTTACTTTCCAAAGATAGTCAGGTAAACCCTTCTTATGAAAAGATGTCATGCATGTACTAGGCTTGAAAAAGAATTTAGTTTTAGTTGCTATGTTGGAGGATAGAATATATTATGTGGTTTTCATTGAAGGGAAAGCATTCCTTCATCACAAAGCGATAGGAAAAGTCAAGAATATTAGGATTCATGTGAAGAATATCTACAAACTTGATGTAGATGGATGCACAAAATTGATGGTTAAAGTAGAAAAAGTGTTGAGCTAGGATGAGGGTGAGTTATGGCACAAGATATTGGGAAATCTACACCATGTGGCTTTGAAGGTCATGCAACATATTTCTACGGGGCTTCTAAAGGATACTCTTGTGAAGATAGACACATGCAAGGGATGTACCATGGAGAAGTATGGAAAGGCCACTTTTCACGAGAAGGAGAACCGAGTAGTAGAAATCCTTGAGAGAGTTCTCTCAGATGTGTGTGGATCATTCTCTGCATCTTCCACAACAAAGCACAAGTATTATGTGATTTTTGTTGATTATTTTTCTAGAAAGTGTTGGATCTACTTCAGGCATAAGAAATATTAAACATTCTCAAAATTTTGTGACTTCAAATCACTGGTTGATAAATACATGGGGAAGCATGTGAAGGCTCTGAGGAGTGGCAATGGTGGTGAGTACATCTCCAATGAATTCAAGAACTTATGTAGCAAAGAAGGAATTCAAGACATTTTATTGCACCTCATAACTCACAATAGAATGGGGTTTTAGAAAGAAAGAACAAAACAATTGTGGGTGTGGCACCAGCGATGTTGCATGATCAGGGCCTATCGTTGCATCTATGAGAAAAGGCATGCAACAAAATTATATTTGTGAAAAACCTTAGTCCTCATCGAATACTTGGCATGAGTACACCAGAAGAGCCTTTTTCTAGTAAGCAACCTCATTTTTCATATTTTAAAATTTTTGGCTCATATGTTTATTTCCATGTGACCAAATATTATAGGAATAAGCTAGAACCAACAGCTGAGATTGGGATATTTTTGGGGTACGTTGATACTCCACACAACTATAGGGTGTATTTTCCAAATATCTAGATGATGTTTGTGAGATGGGATGTAAAATTTGATGAGGATAAAGCCATGTGATTACCCCTTGAGAGGGAGATTGATTTGCATGCAGATGAGGAAATCTTGGTTCCAAAGGATGAACCTCAAGATGTAGAGCAACCACATTTGGAGGATCATGGAGTGCCATAAACCACTCATGCAGAGCCATCCACCAGACATGGTAGAAGGCGCACCACAAAAGCTGACAGATTGAGACTTAATATGACAAAACATGTAGGAGCACCTACATCAATGTGAAGATAGAGTCAGTCTCTAGATAGGTTTACTAGATAAATGGCTCTGATGAGAAAGTTTATTTTGACATAACCATCCTATTTTGAGGAAGCAGTGCAACAAAAAACTTGGGTTGACGCCATGGTTGAAGAGTATGACTCCATTGTAAGGAACAGTGCATGGGAATTTGTCCCAAGACCACTTGGGAAATCAGTGGTTGGATCTAGATGGATCTATAAGGTGAAGTAGATAGCTGATGGGAGTGTGGAGAAGTACAAGGCTAGATTTGTAGCCTAGGGATTCTCACAAGTTGATGGGATTGACTATGAGGAGACTTTTGCACTAGTTCCAAGGTACTCATCGATTAGATCTATCCTTGCACTCTCAACGCAGATGGGGTCGTAGATACATCAGATGGATGTGAAGACTATGTTTCTCAATGGAGTTATTAAGGAAGAAGTGTACAATGAGCATCCAGAAGGTTTTGAGACCTTTGACAGTGAGTCACATGTGAGCAGACTCAAGAGCACAATGTATGGGTTAAAGCAAGCACCTCGTGCTTGGTACTCCAGGATTGATAGCTATTCCACTGGATTGGGATTCACGAAGAGTGAAGTGGATTTGAGCCTGTACTAGATTTTGGTTGATTGTAATCTTTTGATTATCGTACTTCATGTTGATGATATTATTTTGACAGGTGATGAGCAGCTCATAAATTCTTGCAAAGAGGATCTTGCAAGATAGTTTGAGATGAAGTACATGGGACTCCTTCACTATTTACTTTGTTTGGAGATATGGCAGCAGGATGGTGAGCTATTTGTTTCTCAAGGAAAGTATGCAAAAGAGATTCTGAGTAAGTTTCACATGGAGATTTGTAAATCCATGGAGACTCCTCTTCTAGGAAACTGGATCAAGAAGGAGGATTCTACTTCAGGTGAGGTAGTGGACACTAATATTTACAGGTAGCTTGTGGGTTCACTCATGTACTTGGTGAACACATGACGAGACATATGCTACATAGTTAACTAGCTTAGTTAAGCTATGGTTAAGCCGACTAAGCTGTTTTGTAAGGTGGGGAAGCATGTATTGAGATATCTCAAAGGCACTACAAAGTATGGATTATGGTACAAAGAGATAGAGAGAGTGAAGCTTCAAGGCTTCACTGATGGTGATTTGGGAGGCAGTCCATCTGACAGAATGAGCACATTAGGAGGTATCTTCAGCGTAGGATCAATAATGGTTTTTTGGTACAGTAGGAAGTAGCAATCAGTTGCACTTAGTTCAGCCGAGGTAGAGTGCATGGCTGCCAGTCAGGCTGCATGTGAGGCCATCTAGATGAAAAATATTCTTGTTGGTTTGTTTGGTCATCAGATGGATCCGATGGTGATATATTGTTCTAACCAGAGTTGCATAAAACTCTCCGTTAATCCAGTATTCCATGATAGGACCAAGGATATTGACATCTTGTAACACCATCTCATAGATTGTGTTCAAAGACACATTATGTTACTTCAGTACATTCCCATGGAAGATCAGGATGCAGATATTATGACAGAGGTGCTCGGAAAGAGAAAATTCGAATACCACAGAGGCAGGATCGGGGTCGCTAATAATATCTTTCTTATGGAGAGGGAGTGTTGAAAATTGAAAAAGAAAAGTGTGTCTAATTTAATTTTCCCTTAATTAAATTGGACAATAAATTGTAATCTTATCTCATAATTACTTGTAATAGTTAACTTAGTGTGATAAACTGATTTAGATCATGGAATTTGAGTTGAGGGTGGTTGGTGAGGCATGCATAGTGATTCTATTTGTTTTTTAGTCCAAGTTGCAGTTAGTGCATTAGTTTAATGCATGACAAATCAGTTAACTCAATTAATTGAGTTAAAATCAGTTTAACTGGTTGTAGCTGATTGTTGCACTAGTGAGAGGTCAAGTGAATTAAATTTGATTTAATTCACATGTAGTGATATGTCAAGTAACTGATGATTTACTATTAATAACTGCATGCATGTCAGTTCTGATGAATAACTAGTTGAGACAGAGGTTTAAGGGATGTTAACTATCAGTTGTATTATTAGCACACTACCCGCATGCAATAATACACCCATAGGATTGCTCATGAGAATTGCGTAGTTTTGGAAGTCCAAAATTCCTAAAGAATACAGATTGCATTACACATGAATTGCGCAAGAAATGCAGGTTGAGCAGAGGCTGAAAATTGGCTAAGTGTTGGTCGATTTTTTCTGGATTAGTGTGAGATAGTTGTGAGAGTGTAACAAACTCTTATGAGAAGAGTGAATTTTAAATGTTTCATGATTCCTTGGTGAATATATAATAGAAGATAGAGGGATTTTGAGAAGCAAGATTTATCCAGGAAACATATCTGTGTTTTGGTTTGATTTTCTTCTTTCTTTTACTTCTTGTGATTGGTGGTCGTGTTTATTTTCCACAATTAATTGTAGAAGGATTCAGTATCTTGCTTTAGTACATTGCATGATCGGATTGAATCTATTGGTATACACATTGTTTCTATAATTTATACACATAGCTCCTATAACTACATTTTCAGTTCCATTAGCTCTAGTATACTCAGTCTATAAGGAGCTATGGATATTGGGGTAGTGCCTTGCACTAGCTCAATGGATAAATTTCTATCTCTATGAGGGGGTAAGACTGGAATTTCCTCTGGAAAAATATCTCAAAACTCACAGATAATTGGCAAGGTCCCTAAATTTTCCTTCGCTGCATGTTGTTCAATTGTTTCCACCTGCACCATATATAACTAACAATGTTCTATAGCCTTTATTTTCAGATGTAAGTTTGAAATTTTTTGGACTAATATTGGTTTTGGTTTACCTCTAAGTAACCCAATTTTCCCATTCATGCACATACAACTCATTGTTTTCTTCAGACAGTTTATAACAACTCTCTCTTATGCTAACCAATCCATGTGCATTAATATATCATAAGATCCTATTGGAATAATGTTTAAATCTGCTTCTGTAGGGTAACCATTTAAAAAAATGGGGCCATATTTTATTTGGCTGGTAACCTTTCTTTTGATACCAGTTGATAATTGTACCAACCATGCATTTTTAATTTTTACTATTTTTAATTTACATTTTTCCACAGTTTTGGGACTAATATAACTTCAGCTAACCCCCAGATCAATTAAAACATAAACAAATTTTATTGAAATGATACCTTAGATTTCTATCATGGTGGATTGATGTTTAGCTTGCATGCCCTCTAGTGCAACATTGATTCTAGGAATATTTCTGACAACATCATTCATAATTTTTGCTTCATGAACTACTTGAATATTCCGAACAGACTGAGGATTATGCATACAATATCTTAATAAGTATGGTTCACCACAACCTCAACACTTTAACGACTCCATTTCCTTGACCCCATTAGTATTTTTGTTGTTCAAATCCATGGGCTTTGACTAAGTGTAAGACTGTGTAGGTTTATTTTCATTTCCCTTGCTAAATTCCCCCCCTTGATGATCTTTCCTGAATTTTTTAAGATAAGGAGGTTTCTATATTTTTATTGCAGACCTATTTTTGTCCTTACCTTGCCATGGTTTCATGCATTCACTTCAATTTTTGAACTCTTTGTAGCACAATATATCTTTTCTCACTACCTCACCCATTTATTTAGGATTTTAAAATTCGATCTTTTCTTTGTACAGTGCTGGTAAGAAATCCAAAAGTTTTTGTACCTTGGATTTTTCCTCCTTGATGTAGGGGACATATCGTAATAATTTTTTAAATTTAACTACAAATTCATCCATGGAAAGGTGTCCCAACATTAACTCATAGAATTCCTTAGCATGATCTCTATAATTTCGAATCCCCGAGATTTAAGGTTCGTTATTTTAATAGCCCTCTGAGTCTTCTTTCCAATGCCACGGGTTTGACCTGATTTGGATTGTTCAAGACAAAGTTATTCCCAATCTCCCACAATGGCCTAATTATGGACTAGTTCAATAGATCAAACTTCTATGGTGTGCCACGTATCATTGTTTCCTCCTTCGGCTCTAAAAATGATACAAATAAAACTATAGTCTATGTACTTTCAGCCACTGTTTATATAATTCCAATCTGATGCTTAGAGTGAGATTTATGAAGATTTTTCCAAGGTCACCGAGCTTTTAGATGAGATTATGGAGCCTTCCCAAACCCTAACTTCCATTAATTATATATCTGAAAATATTGCGAACCAACATCTCTTCCTTAGTATCTCTTCGCAAAGGGGGTTTTTTTAGCATCTGAAATTTCGTAGAAAAAAATTTATAGCGAAAATTCCACGATGAGCTATTTCAAGTAGAGAAACCATAGAATCTAAAAGCTTTGATACCAAATGTTAAGAAACTAGCTCTAAAAATAGAAGAAAAGAGAGATCAACACCTTAGAAATCAACCACTTTGAGGAGGAAACCTCCTTTACATTACATAAATGAACAATTCTTAGATGATTCAAATGAAAAAGCCTCGTTTCTATATATAGGAGTCCATGGGGTCACAATATAATCATAGTTGACTTAAAAATAATAATCTAAGGGCGAACAATAGAAATAGTGGGGTTTTATGGGGTACAATAATACAATATGTGGACTACAGGGGTACAACAATAACAATAAGGGGTCTACACTACAATAATAAGGGTCTTCACTAGTAATACAGGGACCTAACAACCATGCTCCTTTGCTCTGTCTGCCTCCGTGACAAGTCTCGTGTCTGCAATATGACCAGGGGTTGGGGCTCACCACTTGACCCCTGCTCCCAACGCGTCTATACATGCCATTTGAATATAAGTGGCAGACATGATGGTTGAGAACCATCCATAGGTGAGATGGTTAGGCTCTAGAGTTTTTTGTGGCGGGCCATTGGTTGATTTTTGCTAAGGCTTTCCGAACCTTAGCAATTTTTATCCAATGTGGAGCTGCCACATGGTGGCCTCCAATTGGGCCACTTGGCAGCTTCCCATTGGGCCACCAAAATACACTGCAACCAATAAAATTCAGCCAACTCACACTTCAGTATCAAAATTTAAATTTTTCATTTTTGGAGTGACACAATTAAAAATTACTAACACAAATGATTAATTTATATACTTGTTGTACTCATTATTTGGTCATATTTTTATTCCTGGACTATAGTAGTCATTTACATTAATCATTATTAATTTTGTCACTTATTATCTAGTCTTATATTTTTATTCCTTGACTAAATTATTCATTTTAGTTAGTCGCTTTTATTTTGGTCACTTATTATCTAGTCATATATTTTATCCCTAAACTAAATTATTCATTTAAGTTAGTCATTTTTAGTTTAGTCACTTAAAATTGCTCAAATTTAGTAGTAATTCACTTGAAATAATTGTGGTGTCTAACTTTTATAGTCACCTATCCACCAATTTCATCACTTTCTTATAGTCAGGATGCGAGGAAGAATGTGGGTTCTCCTTCAAATCGGCATAGGAAGATGATGTCACTTGATCAGTACACTGGCTACATGGATCTGATAACTGAGGTTATAGAGACTAAGCCATCCTCTTTTGAGGAAGCAGTAGAGAAAAATATATGGGTTGATGTAATGGTGGAGGAATATGAATCCATTGTAAGAATTTTTTTTTGGGAAGTGGTCCTAAGACTAACATATAAATTAATTGTGGGTTCACAATGGATCTTCAAGGTAAGGCAGACAACAAACCAAAGCATAGAAATTACAAGGTCATATTTTTGGCCAGAGGGTACTCTCAAGTTGAGGGGATTGACTATCAGGAGACCCTTTCTCCTATTGTAAGGTACTCATCCATCAGATCAATTTGTGCTCTGGTTGCGCAAATGGGGTGGAAGATCCACCAGATGGATGTAAAAGAAGCTTTCCGCAATGGAGTTATTAAGGACGAGCCATACATCGAAAAACTAGAAGGCTTTGAGACTTTTGATCGAGAGTCTCATGTGTGTAGACTCAAGAAAATTTTTTACGGTCTCAAACAAGCACCGTGTGCTCGGTACTCCAGGATCGACAGTTACCTCACTGATTTGGGATTTATCAAAAGTGAAGTGGATGCAAACCTCTATCAAATTTTGGTAGAAGGTAAGTTGTTGATTATTGTCTTAATTTGTGATAACTTGAATTTAAATACTTATGAGAAGTTTATTGGATCTTTAAAGGAGGACCTTGTAAGAGAGTGTGAAATGAACGACGTGGGTCTCATGCATTACTTCCTCGGATTAAAACTATGGCAAGGCGATGGGGAATTGTTTGTCTCTCAAGGAAAGTATTCAAATAACCTACTACAGAGGTCCCGCATGATGGGAAAGTAAATTTTTCTCTAATTAACATATGGATCTCCAAAATTAGAAGAAGTCTTGATCTTTTATCAAGAAAACTGCTGTCTTGGCATCTAAATTTGTCCAATTCGATTCCGACGGACGTTTGGACTTTAATTGATGCTCGTTCAACTATTAAATCAATTTGTTGGGAAGCTTTATGGAAAGAGAAGAACTTATTAAAATTCCAAAAGCTTTCGAGGAGGTCTTCTCACTCGAATGAGGTTTTGGTTCCGTCAGCAATCAGGATTAATGCCGACCAAGTCTCGGCGCTCAAGTCGTGGATTGTAGATGTCTCTTCTCCTGTGGATTAAAAAATTAGAGGTTTCTGCCTCTTTCCAGGTGTGAGCCTTCTGTGGCTAAGGCGCCCTCCATTGATGTTCTGCCTTCAACCAGAAGGAATGATCTCCCCTTAGCTCATTAAACTTCGTGCCTTATTCCTCGGTGGCCATTGATGTCGATGTCTCTGGAGAAGCGATGTCTCTGGAGAAGCGGTAAGGGAAGGGCAACCTGCATTTTAGATGTCTGAATCCTCAATCAGTGGCTCTAATATAGATGGGCAGGTCGATTTATTGGGATCTCCCCATTCATTTTCACAGCTTTCATCTGCATATTTCCGATTAGGCCAGAGCTTAGCTCTTAGCGCTGATAATTTTCCTTTCCCTGTCGGGTCTCCATATACGCCAGAGGGTTCATTGAGTTCCGGCGACGTGGGTGCATACTCGGTGTCTGATGAGCACGTTGAATGCGCTGTCCTCCATAGTGGCCTTTGTAATTCAGGTATTTCTAAACCTTCACATTATGAGTCCCCTTTTGATGAAGAGTCTAATTTATTTAATAACCAAGGCAACCCTAACATAAATTCTTGTAATGAAATTAAAAGTAATATGAATAAGAATGACTCTAATAGTAGAATTTTAATTAATCTAGATAGTAATATGACTAATAGGAAAAATCGGAACCTTGGTAACATTAATAAAAATGATTTAGTTATTAAAAAACATTATGATAGGATAAAAGATAAATGCCTTAATAGTAAGACATAAAACGAAAATAATAATATTAGAGATAATATTAATAGGAATGTTAATATGAAAAATAACAAAAATAGGAATATCACTAAACATGATTATAATAACAAAAATAGCAATTTTATCAAGAACAATGATAGTAATAATTCTGAATATGAAGGTAAACTTAATAATAAAAATAGTAATACCATTAATAAGATTAATAATATAAATAATAACTCTAGTAATAAATTTTTCAATCTCTCTAACTTCTCTTTTTACCTATCTGTTTATAGTCTATTAGAGAAAGGCTTTAATTTTGCCTTAGCCCCTAAAAAAATCCCCATCCATGATATTATTTGTGACATAAAGTTTGGTGTTAGATACTTGTCAGACTCCTCCAAGGACATCATTAGGAAAGATTGTGCAGTCATCTTGAAGAAATCCAAGCCCCCCAAGAGCAACTTGAGCAAGCCCGAGTTTGAGGCCATAAAATCTTTAAATAATAATAAGGATATTGTTGTTCTTAAAGATGAAAAAGGTGGTGCAGCTGTCATCCTTAATAAAGAGGATTATAGGATGAAAATGTTAGATCATTTGAATAATAGTGGGAATTACAAGAAACTTGCTAAAAATCCATTAAAAAAGATCTCAAGTGCTGTCATTGATGCTATTAAATCAAGAAGCTCGGTGAGTTCTTTGAGTAAGAAGTTGATTGAGAGCAACCCTCTTACCGCAATAATCTATGGTCTTCCTAAAATCCATAAGGATGGTGCCCCACTTCGGCCCATTGTTCATACCATTGGTAGTCCGACTTATCTTCTCGCCAAGTATTTAGCCCATAAGCTTAAGCCTCTCGTAGGTCGTACAGACTCATTTGTTAAAGATTCTTATTCTTTCGTTAATGAGTTGAAGGATGTTAAAATTGATTAGGAGGATAGGCTTGTCAGTTTTGATGTTTTTTCTCTTTACGTCAATATCCCCATCAATGAGGCTATTGATGTCATTAATCACCTTACTGATCCTGATATGGCCCATTTAGTTGAGTTATGCTTAACCTCCACTTTCTTCAGTTTTGAAGGTGAATTCTATGAGAAAACATGTGGTGTTTCCATGGGTTCTCCCCTTTCCCTGATTGTTTCTAATCTGTTTATGGAGGAATTTGAATCTAAGGCTCTTGCCTAAGCTCTTTTCCAACCAAATATTTGGAAAAAGGTTTGTAGATGATACTTGTGTCGTGTGGCTTCATGGCAAAGAAAAGTTAGATATTTTTTTCCTTCACCTTAATGATCAATCACGCTCCATAAAATTCACCATGGAATATGAGGTGGATGGTAGCCTTCCTTTCCTTGATGTTCTTATCTCTAGAAAGGATGATGGTTCTTTCTCCCATCATGTTTTTCGAAAGAAAACTCATACTAAGCAATATCTTCACGCTAGTTCACACCATTTCCCTACTAAAAAATTAGGTGTCCTAAACACCTTGGCCACAAGGGCGTTGAGGATCTCTGATGAGTCTCACCTTGAGGGGGAAAAGTCCCATCTTTTAAGTGTCTTTTATAAAAATGGTTATAGTAGGTCACGAGGCCTTAAAGCTTTCCTTAAAGTAGAAAAAGGTCCTCTAATTAAAAATAATAAATACCCTAGTCAATGGTCCTACAGTGTGTGTCTTTTGTTCATTTAGGGAACCACTGATAAAATTGCTAGGGTCCTTAGGAAGCATAAGGTGTCTTCGTCTTTCAAGCCCCTTAACATGATTCACAGCTCTCTCAAATCGGTTAAATATTTGATTGAACCTAGGGATGGGAAAGGTGTATACATCATTCCTTGTTCTTGTGGGACTCCTTACATTGTTGAAACTCGTTGGTCTATAAATCAAAGGATCTGTGAGCAGCTGCTAACATTAAACATGGAATATCCCACTCGTCTGCCATAGCTGAGCATGCAAAAAAGACTGATTATCATATTTTCATCAAAGAGGCTAAGGTCATTGCTAGGATCGATCATTTCCATCATCGAAAGTTTAAAGAGGCCTTAGAAATTGAAAAAAGACATGTTAATCTCAATAGAGATGATGGCTGGAACATCAGCAGGTGTTGGATACCTGAGATGATGGCTAGAACATCCCCACACAAATGGTATATATGAAAAGAAGACAAGGCTAGGAAGCCATATGGTAGGGGATGTTCAAGGAATAGTTAAACCTTGGACTTGGCACCTGAGACTAAACAAATTTTCTTACTTGAAGAGTATGGCTACATGATCAACATTACAGAGAAGAGTGATGTATACAACTATGTGTTCCCACCAAATAACAAATCACTCATGGGGTACCATTTGGAATTTACACAAATGAATACAAGAAAATAAAGAACATTGAAGCTCTATATCATTCAATTATAGGGATATTTAGTTACCATATTTTTTGATATTTGTTTATATGTGAAAATCAATGTAATGGGCCTCATATATGAATTTTGGACTATGCTTGGGCAGCTTATGATTTTATTTTTTATTCTGTTTGAATGAGACTCCGTATGTCTTCTTTAACTGACAGAAAAGGTTCTTATCATGAAGCTCACACATCTGCTTCAACAATTACTATTAATGAACCCATTACAGATCCTAGCTGGCAGATCCCTCTTATTTTTCGAAACCAAGTCTATAATATGCCATTATATAAATATCTTGCTAAATCACAAATACGATAGAATTCTGTCGATATAGCCTTCACTACTCAAGATAAGCCAATACAGATCCCTCTTCCTGAGAAATATCAAATTGATTGGGAATAATCAAAAGGCTTTAAGTATTGTCATCTTGGAGCAATACGTTTCGGGTTAAACCCTCTGGTTCGACCATCTATAAATATAAATAGTATGTGTGTTGTCATTGATACAAGACACAATCAGTTGTAGATGCTATTATTGGTGGGTTTGCAAGTCCTTTACATGAAGGCCCTGCCCTTGGCACAATCTATCCCAATTACTTTGTTTCCTTAGAGGATCCATACATCTATAATTTCCTCGAAGCCTATATCCAGCCCAAAGGGTTTGATATGTCTGTCAATTCTCTAATTCTCCAACTTAAAACCCTCACCATTTTTCGATTTTGGAATGGCAGACTTCCTCCTTTACAGGCCCATGTTCAGAATACTTCACAACTCGTAAGCGAGGTGGAATCAGGAACCAACAATACAGACACTCCCATTACCTTTGAATGGACTAGCATTACACACCCAACTTAGTGGGAATCTCAGTATGACGAATAATCTGCTAAATCTCAGCAGCAAGAACTGCAAAAAAAAGCTAAGGTCAAACATGTTGCCTTTAGCCACATAGCACAATCCTTCAAGATGAATCCTGAGATTGTGAATGAAGTCAAAAAGGTACCAAGAGAAGTAACCGAACTTCCTTCAACAAGTTCAACAACACTTGTTAGAGAACACAGATGTCAGCACCAGTAGTGTATAGCCTGCAACTAGCTGATAGAAAAACTGGGTACTGAGGCCCAAAAAAAGCCCATTCATCTGCTTATGTTTTCTATACTTCCAAGAGAAGAAAGGAGTAAAACTGTTAAGGTAGCCATAGGAGAAGAAAGCTACATTCGAGGAAGAAATCTTCCTTTCATGCCTTTTAGACAATATGATGATGATGGTTTGAAGAAAAGGGAATTCCTCCCTTACAACATTGTTCTTGTTACACAGTCTTCAGGAACAAATACTTCACAACTAGATTATGCAAATCTCCAGCTTGATTTAGAAGCTAATAATATTGATGATTTGCACAGAGATGTTCTAAAAGTGAAAGTAGCTATCCCTGAAGAACATTTATTTTGTGAAAAAATACTAGCACATACAGAATTGCTAGATCATCAAATGAGTGACTTAACCAATGCCTTAGAGAAAATTGAAAAAAGGCTAGTCACTATTAATGCAATCTTTTCCATGCAATTCCCACTTCTTAAAAAATTAGATGGGAAAGATAAGCCTAGACCTAATTATTCAGCTATAATGGATAAACCTCAATCATCTACACTTTACGTACTCAACTAAGTGGGAATCTCAGTATGACAAATACTCTAGTAAATCTCACTAGCAAGAACTGCAAAAAATAGCTATGGTCAAACCTATTGCCTTTAGCCACATAACACAATCCTTCAAGATGAATCCTAGGATTGTGAATGCAGTCAAAAAGGTACCAAGAGAAGTCATCGAAATTAATTAAACAAGTTCAACAGAACTTGTCAGAGAACACAGAGGTCAGGACCAACAGTGTATAGCCTACAACTAGCTAATAGAAAAAATAGGTACTGAGGTGCAGAAAAAGCCCATTCATCTGCTTATGTTTTCTCTACTTCCAAGAGAAGAAACCAATAAAATTGCCAAGGTAGCTATCGGAGAAGAAAGCTACATTCCAGGAAGAAATATTCCTTTCATACCTTTCATACAGTATGACGATGATGGTTCGAAGAAAAGGGAATTCCTCTCTTATAGCACTGTTCTTGTAGCACAATCTTCAAGAACAAATTCTTCACAACCTATTTTTTCTTCAGAGATAGCTGCTTTCACTTTTAGAACATCTCTGTGAAAATCATCAATATTCTTAGCTTCTAAATCAAGCTGGAGATTTCCAAATTTCATACCTTCCATTCATTTTTTTCGATATGCATTTTTGGGCATCTAATGCACTTTTTCAATTCAAATCTAAACATCGAGATGTCACATATTGCGAAATATCTCATTTTGTTCATGAGTTGTTTCTGCATAAATTTCCCTTTGGTTCCCTTTTTCTTTTGTGTCCAAGGGTTAAATTTTTTACACGTTCAACTATTTGGATATTGCAAGGAACATTTTATGTTCAAATGGTGAAATATAACATTGATGATATTTAGGCCAAGTTGAATTCACTATTTGGGAAAGTCAATGAATTCTAAACATTGTAGTTGAAAGTCAAATTTTCATCCCTTGTTTGCAACCTATATGTCCCGTTGATGTAGTATAAATCACAGAGTCAACATGCAATGACATGGAACCTACAATCCCATTTAAATTTATTTGATATTTAACAAATCTATATTCCTTCATGCAAAGCTACCTTGAAAAGACTCCCAATCCCTTTTGTACACACTAGTGGAAAAGCATAATATGGTATGGCTTAGCAAAATTTCAAGGTGTTTTTGCAAGTTTCTGAATGGGTACTTGGTGCGTTAGGAATTTCCTACAAAAAAATCTCCAAAAATTTTAGATATGGTGCACACGAGTGTACTGAATGCTTTTTGGGATTAAATTTTGTGGAAGATCTTAGATTTGTTAATATATATCCATTAGTTTATTTCTAAAATGCATCTTTGATGATGGATTCGATAGTTCATAGGTTCACTGCCAATAGTGTTTCTGAGGTCGGTGTTACCCACCTTGGAAGTTTCAAAAAATGTAGAGGAATAATGGATTAATTCTCATTTTGGTACAAATTCAGAGTGGGTAGATCTACATTAAAGCAGGTCGTACAAATTACACATAGATCACATGGTGTTATGTGTTAGCCCTAAGCTTCACAACCAAAATCATAGTAAATAGTTTCTTAACGTCTCTCATATTCAATGGGTTCTTCTTCTTTGAGGTTCATGTTTGTTTTTGAAATTGTTCATTCCTTTGTTTCATCCATTTATTTCTTCCACCCCCCAAATTGGGCATTAATGCTTTAGATGACCATACTGTGCTATGTGTTGCACTTAAACTAATATTTTAAAAAATAGGGACTTGATTTCAAAATTTTCTATATGAACATATGTAATAGTGTCTTTAAAATGATGTCTTCTTTTCACAAACTTTTATCCATTACACTTGAGTCACAATTGAAGAAGGCCTTAAGGTTTCTTCCCAAATTATTGTGAATCAATTTGATCAACTCTTCTTCCCAACAATCAAGCTATATAATGACTAATGTTATCCATATTTGGGTCGACCAAGGAGCCTGCAATGCTGTGAATCCAACATCCTGATGTGTCATAAATAGAAATGCACAATTTTGATAATATGGCCTTCATTTCAAAACCTCACTTTTAAATGAGAATTTAATACCAAAGTATCCCCTTACCTTTTAAATTCCACTCAGATTCAATCCAACCCTAAGGATTTGTCATGGATGGCCATAATCTAATACATTTTCATATCAACCTTCTCTTCTTTTAGAATGCAAACATTTATTTTCAAAACATTTCATTTAAAACTAATTCATGGCCCATCTTGGACCTTTTTAGTTGACCATTTTGAATATCTTCGAGGATGGATCATGTCTTGATTTTCCCTTATCTCTGTGGTAATTTTTCAATGGACTGTTTGAAATTACAATATCAGGCTCATGTAGTTTTTGCATAGCATATGAGACTGAAGGGGTAACATCCCTATTATTTCATGAAATTGTAAAATTGAACTGTCTCTAGAGTCCTTTATGCATATGCTTCAAGAATCTATTCTCATATTCTTTATCAGTTATATCATCGTGTAGGCTATTTGAATGTTGTATAGATGTTGATTAATCAGTTGTGATCCTTTCTGATAAGTATTTTAAATAGCTATAAATTTAACATAACATGATGTTAGCAAAAACATATTAAAAATGAGTCCTTGTCTTGAATGATAACAAAATATGTAAATCTTCTTAATGTGAAATTAACCATAAACAACATATCCCTTTTGAGTTAAATGGAGGGTATATACTTTTTCTAGCTCAATGGTGATATGTTCTAAGAGGCAATATATGATATAATGGGCTTATATATTCTAGGGATCCTGATTTGCATTACTTTTTCTTGTTAAAAAATGTCTTATATTTACAAACATTAGAGAAAAATGTTGAATTGTATATGCAATGCACATCATAGCCTTTTTTTATAAAGCTATTAAAATTGAAATAAAATCTGAATATGCTATGGGTTCTAGAGATTGTGCATCTGTGATCAACATGTCATCTTTCGCAAGTTGTTGATGGTGTACCTTATCTTGATACATGGTACAAACGTAGACAGTGAACTAACCTCTTTCTCAAAAACATGCTAGCACTTGCTTTTCTAGAGAATAAAAAAGGCCATGGTGCACTTCATGTACTATGGGAAGTTGGATATGGATGAAAAATAGAACTTGGGTTTTAGAGTTCTAATTGGAGGCATTGAGTGAACTGAGTGAAGATTTTGGTGTTCAATCCCTCGTGGTCCAGTGTGAAAAAATGAAGGATGCACTCAAGGACAAGTCTCTGAGGAAGGATGATAAATGGGAATTACTGCATTCTAGTCCTATTACCTTTTTGCGGAACTGTCCAGCTTTCTCATCCGACATGCCAATTGATATGCAAAAGCTGGAAAAGTTTCTTGAAATTGGTGAATACAATGAAATTGCTATTTACATTGAGGGTCATGGTCTAGTAATCCAAGCACACAAAATTGTTTTGAGGGATTGCTCCTTTTTCCAAGGTTGTATTTTTTAATTTTCTTGCCTTCGATCCTATTTTCATTTTCCATTAGCATATTATAAATATGAGTTTTCTCGAGTGCGTTCCTTTATGGTGGTACCAATGTTTTGGAACATATAATCTTGATTTTAAATATATCGTTATTTTTGAATAATATATATGTTTCGAAATAATTTCTTTTCATATCAGATTTAGATATTAAACTATACACATGTATTGTACTTGTGTCATACTTGGTAGCCTAAATTTTCCCTTTCAATTCAAAGACTATTAAATGAGAATGAGAAAGTAAGAAGTTGTTTCTTGGAAGATGTTTACGAATGGGATGAGTGAAAACAATGCCTCAAAATTATGCTTGAGGGATGTTTCCCCTGAATAATTCATGTACAGTGGGAAGTTGGATATGGATGAAAAAAAAAACTTGGGTTTCAGAGTTCTAATTGGAGGCATTGAGTGACCTAAGTGAAGAGTTTGGTGTTCAGTCCCTCGTGGTCTAGTGTGATCAAATGAAGGATGCACTCAAGGATAAGTCTCTAAGAAAGGAGCATAAACTGGAATTATTTCATTCCAGTCCCGTTACCTTTTTGCGAAACTGTCCAGATTTCTCATCTGTCATGCCAATTGATGTGAAAAAGATAGAAATATTGCTTGAAATTGGTGAATACAGTGAAATCAATATTTACATTGAGGGGCATGGTCTAGTCGTCCAAGCACACAAATTTGTTTTGAGTGTCTAGAGTGCTCCTTTTGCCAAGGTTGTATTTTTGAATTTGATTGCCTTGGATCCTATCTTCATTTTCCATTAACATATTATAAATATGATTTTTCTCGAGTGCATTCCTTTATGGTGGTACCAAAGTTTTGGAACATATAAGCTTGATTTTAAATGTATCATCGGTTTTGAATAATATATATGTTTGCAAATAATTTCTTTTCATATCAGGTTTGGATATTAAACTGTACACGTACTGTACTTGTGTCATACTTGGCAGCCTAAATTTTCCCTTTCGATTCAAAGACTATTAAATGAGAATGAGAAAGTAAGAAGTTGTTTCTTGGAAGATGTTTATGAATGGGATGAGTGAAAGAAATGCCTTAGAATTTTGCTTGAGGGATGTTTCCCCTGAAGCATTTTTAGCTATGGTGCACTTCATGTACAGTGGGAAGTTGGATATGGATGAAAAAAAAAACTTGGGTTCCTTGTTGCTCCCCCTTATTGTACTAACTAATCAGTTTGGAATTCACCTACTTCAACAATAATGTTGTGAATGCTTATTTGAGTGTATCTCGAAGGTGTTATACTTTCCCAACCTATAAATTTCTTCATGTCATAGGAGGGCTAGTTTAATTGTGTAAAAGGAGTGCTATGATTGTTGTTATTGAATATTGCATCATAAAAGCTCTGGCTTGGACTTTGAGGTAGTGAAAAGGTTGCAACTTGCAAGCATTGATGAAATCTTCTATAAATTTCTTCATGTCATAGGAGGGGCAGTTTAATTGTGTAAAAGTAGGAGTGCTATGATTATTGCTTTTGAATATTGCATCATAAAAACTCTAGCTTGGACTTTGAGGTAGCGAAAAGGTTGCAACTTGCAAGCATTGAGGAAATCTTCTATAAATTTCTTCATGTCATAGGAGGGGTAGTAAAATTGTGTAAAAGTAGGAGTGCTATGATTGTTGCTTTTGAATATTGCATCATAAAAACTCTGGCTTG
The DNA here is from genome assembly GCA_034641835.2 of Pinus albicaulis. NCBI lineage: Eukaryota > Viridiplantae > Streptophyta > Pinopsida > Pinales > Pinaceae > Pinus > Pinus albicaulis. The sequence goes on from MU968389.1 coordinate 8,897,156, forward strand.
GACTTTGAGGTAGTGCAAAGGTTGCAACTTGCAAGCATTCAAGAAATCTTCTATAAATTTCTTCATGTCGTAGGAGGGGTAGTTTAATTCTGTAAAAGTAGGAGTGCTATGATTGTTGCTTTTGAATATTGCATCATAAAAACTCTGGCTTGGACTTTGATGTAGTGAAAAGGTTGCAACTTGCAAGCATTGAGGAAATCTTCTATAGCCAAAATTTTCCACAGAGGATGAGGATTTTATAAGGCATACCTAACTTGAGCTTCCAAGAGTTACATGGTGGTTGGGCATCACGAACAACAAAAAGAAAAAAGAGTTTTCCTACTTAGGTAGTTATAATTTGGACTTAGAAATTGACATAAGTTGCTCTATACATATATGCAAGCTTCGTGTGCTACTTACTAGAATTAGCTTCTTCATCAGCCATTGTTTGCATAACGCAAAACTGAGTCCAAAGATTGCGGGCACTTTCAGCAACCATTCAGATGAGTTGCTGCAATTTCATTTTGGATTTGAATATGACCTTTTGAGTTTTTTGATTTGCAGGATTCAGTAGGTCCAATCCTGCAGGTGGTCACCTCAATGCCTGCATGCAGGCCACTTGAAGAAGCATGTGAATAAATTTTTTCTAAGCATTTTGATTACTGCACTACTGCCAGTGCAAAATAATAGTGCAGAACTCAAAATATTAGAAAGGGCCTCATTTATGAAAATACTTCAGGTAGGCTATTGTTTCCCACTTATGGAAATGTCCTAGAGTGTTTGAAAATGCCTCTTTGCATGCTCAATATCCACCCTAATTTTGTAGCAGGCATATGTGAATACAGCAAGGGTGAATTGTCTGCCTTTGACAGTCTAGAATGTGGAGAGATGGATAAATGTAGTAAACATTTTGAGTTGTGATTATTATGACTTTTGCAGCACCCCTATTTGGTAGTGACCTCTGAGGAAAGAGTTATGGATGCTATTATGAATTGGGGAAAACAAGGAGATGACTTTCATGGTTGGGAAGCAGTAAATCAGCAGCTAGAGGAATGCAGTCCCGAGACATTCTTTGCAAAAAGGTTAGAATATCTAAATGAATTGCTTGCTCTTGTTCGTTTTCCTCTAATGTCACTTTGTTTACTTCAAAAGGTATGCCATATAAGTTGTTGTTGTTCGTGAAAATTAATTTCGAACAATTCTTTCTTTACTGATCCTGATAATAACATATGGAACTAGTAGGATGTACCAGCACTTAACACTTTTCAACTGTGCTGCAGCATGAGCAGAGTAACCTAAGAAATCAAATTTGTTGATCTTGATACAAACATATATGTGATTATATGGAACTAGTAGCATGTACCAGCACTTGCCACTTTTCAACCGTGCTACAGCATGAGCAGAGTAACCTAAGCAAGAAAATTCGAGTGTTTCAACATATGATTAGTGAGAACACATTAGTTATGTAGCTTGCCATTTGATATAATTTTTTTGTAATCTTGCTTCATGGAATGAAAAATAGGAAGTGATGGGCAGTTTTCCATGTAAACAGATAATGGAGGTGCTTCAGTATATCAGGACATATGCAAGTAATGAAACAAATGAAAAAAAGGGTATATAGGTATGCAAGCATTGCCATACTAAACTTAGCTGACACGCACTGTCCAACACCTTGATTTTTTTCTCTGTTACAAGTAAAAGTTTCATTATATTATATATTTTTGGTTTATTGAAAATGTTGTAGTGGAGACATTGATGCCTAAGTCTCAGTCATATCAACCAGATATTGTATGGATCAACTTAAGCTTCCTATCAAAAGAGCATGGCAACCTTGGTTTCATGAGCAACACACAACAATCTTTTATACATTTTTCACTTCTAACTTTTTCTAAAATCTGACAATGTCTATTATAAGTTAGTTGTCAAGAAATAATGAAGCTATTACTTACTATTATTTGTCGAAAGTTTTACTTACAATATTAATTAGTATTATTTGTTTCTAGCTATGTTGTCTTAATTCATGTAGGTGGCTAGATGGACTCAAGACTAGGAAGGTCTGAAATTTGAAGCTGGTTGTAGATCATACATGTTGATCAGTGCCTACTAGCAAGCTGGTGTAGCTCTTTGGGTGGTGGTTGTATTGCTTGTGCTGATTATAGTTAATTTTCTTTGTATGGCTAGATTAATTTGTTTGTAGATTATTGTTTATTATTAGCTTTTTGTGCAATTCAAGCTACAAGGGTGTCATAGTCAGCCAAATCCATTGGGTTATTCTTTTATTAAGTTAAAAAGCTAACTCCATTGAGTTAGTTGTTTATTAAGTTAAAAATAGGGGCTTGCATGATTATATATTTTACAAGGATTATGCCATTATGTGTTGAACATTTTTTAAAAATCAATGCCTATTATACAATTTCAAGCGCTGCCATAACTCCTCACATAATTCTTTAAAGGGTGCTAGCTCAATGGAAGAGCACCTTCCATGCACGAGGTTGGTGGTTGGATTCCACTGTACCCTAACATGAATTATTCAATGATATTGTAGATTTTTTAAATTAAATATTTTTATACTGATTTATTTTAATAGTGAGATATTTTTTTGGATTCATTGTTTTATATTGTCTCTAGAGTGACAATAGATAGGATTAAAGACATTGTCTCCATAAAGACAATATGTCTTTAATTCCAACTATTTCCTTTGGAGAGACAAATGAAATTGTCTCATAAGAGACAATAAATGAAACTGCCTCTAGAGAGACAAAAATGAAACTATCTTTGGAGAGACAAAAATGAAATTGTCTCTGGAGAGACAAAAATGCTTGTGTTATATATTGTCTTTATAGAGACAATATTTTAAGACAAATTAATTTTAAGATGATTTAATTTGAGACACCCACTTAAAGACAATATTTAAGACAATACATAAGTTTTCTTGTCTCAAATTAAGACAATTTACCCAAAAATTGTTTTAAATATTGTCTTAAAACCCCCCTTTATGTTGTAGTGATGGGGTCCTAAGTGTTGAGGTTTTGGACTTGAGGGTACATTAAAATGAATGGCCAAGGGCACAGTGACAACGAAAAACAAGGGTACATATGATTGGAAGGGATGTCTAGACCAATAGGTTCAGTCAAAGGAAAATGGATGGACAGGTCAGCCAAGAATGATGGTGAAGTCAAAGGACAAGGAAAAGAGATAGATGTGGTAAGCCATGGATGAGAGCATTAGAGAGATCATCAATTCAAGTAAGGGTTACAAAAAAGAGAGTTAAGAAGAAATAAAAATGTGCCAAGTCAAAAGGAATGGTGGATGCAACCGAAAAAAAAAAGTTACAAGAAAAAATACAAAGGGTAATTACAAGGGAAAATACAAAGACGAACTCAACAATAGAATGGAAATTGACGAACTCAACCATAGAATGGAAATTATGATAATATTGATATAAATGAAAAAAACCAAAACTCTAATACTAATTGCTATATATATATATTTGACTAAAAAAAATATAATTATCATTATTATATAATTTAATTTATCAATAATAATTATAACATTTTTAATTACATGTTATTATAATATATTTTCAAGTATACTATATGGAAGAAATATATTGGTTTCTGGCTTTCAAATTTCACCAAAATAATAAAATAATTATCTTTCCAAACTGAATTTGAATATTTAAAATATTAACCCTTCAACTGTATTTAAATTTTTAAAACTGAATACGACAAGCATGTAGAAAAATAATAATGGACAAGGACACCATGATGTTCCCTTTACAATTTTTCAATATATCCAATTTTTTAATGTTTTCCAAGGCCATGATCTACTTTCTATTCTATTGGGATTGTCAGAGTCAAAACTTTACGAACCGAGGTAACATATTCTTACGCGTTTTGACGCATGATTTGTCGCGTTGAAACTTGAAGCTAAAGCATGTGCTGACTTGGATTAAAATTGGTGGGTCAAATGATGTAGATGGTTCGGATAGACTGAATATGTTATGTTTTTTAAAATAATATTTATTTTCTATAATTATATTAATAGGAATGTTTAGTGTTTAGAATTTTAATTTAATTATTAATATTTATTAAGTGTATTATAAGTTTTTAGTTTTTATAAATTATTTTAAAATATTTATAATAATATATATAAATTAAAAATAAGATTTATTAATGAAATGGTTAGGAATTTTTTTTTGGGTTTTTAACTGAATTAATTAATTGTGAAAAAAAAATACACAATTTTTTTTAATATATATACACTCATGTGCTGCACCTGTGGGTAAAAGTTTCCCTGTTTTGAAACACTGAATATGGCCAATTGACTCAAACCGATAGAAGTCAGACTTTGCACTGGAATTTGAGGCAAGTCTCACAAGGCACAATCGGGTTAAATCAGAGGGTTGTAATTTTAACTCTACGTGATGGTACCGAGCCGCCGGCTAACGCACGCAGAAGAATATTGCTCACTACGATATATATAATATAGTATTATCGGTAGGAGAAACCATATTGTTGTTGTCTTACTTTCTGATAATGGTAGCTCCTTCCCGTCTCACTACGCCATTATATTGGCTACTGTAATTATGAGTCCAGGCCAGCTCATCTGAGATGGGCTGGAGGGACTACCCTACGATGTGAAGCTTTTTTTTCTTTCAGAGGAAAAAAACGCTGATATATTAGGAAAAATATAACAGTCCATGTACGTGATTACATCACAGCTGTGACAACAGCATGTGAAAGGCTTCGAAAATATCCAAATATACAATCATGTAAACTCCAACATCGGAGTCCAATGATGTAAAATGGCAAACAGCATTACGGGAGGACAAGCCATCCTATTCACATAATTCAGTGCATCTCTGTTACATTAATATACATGGCATAAGAAGATTCATCGAAACATGTATATAAGTAAGTATGAAAAACCAGCAATACCAAAGTGAAAGAAAAGTCATGTAGTATGATAATAGATAGAAAAGGATCGATGCAGATAGCCCGGTGTGCCAAAAACCAGCGTGTGTATAGGAATATGAGATTGATAAGGCTGGATGATGATGATATATATATAAGCCGGCTCGCCTGATGTAGATATCCTGCCGCAAACGCTCCCAAAACATGCCTGAAGAGAGAAAAGAATAGTGTAGCCAATATATATAGATGTGTGAGGAAAACTCCAATAGTTAATAGCCGGCTCGCCTGAGGGTGAAATATGCTGTATCAGCTCCCATATGTGTGTGTAGTATCCCAATCATACCTCCAGCGCCGGCGCATATGGAGAGACCCTATGTACCAAGCACAGCACTTCGACTGAAAGTAAATCATCAAAAGAAAGCCGAACTGTATCAAAAACCAAACTCACCTACGATGTGAAGCTGTTCTTTATCTCGTCTCGAAATGGGGATTGAAACAAGATTGGCCAGATAACTTATATATTTTTCTCCAAGATGCTAATTCCTGTTTATTCTCTCTGCGAGCATATTGGGGAAAAATACACAAAGCATATTGGGGAAAAATACACAAAATGTCTGGTATCTTCAGCTGCTGCAATTGGCGTCAATGGAGCTAATTCCAATAACTTGCTAGGTGTCAAAATTGTCCATTCAAATGTTCTGATTAGTACAGTTTTAAATTAGTCATTTATTATTGATGTGTCTACTATAATTTTATTACTGCTTAGTAATATTGAGAAGAAGAATCCAAGTGTTTTCTCCATTCTTTGTCATACTGGAACTCCTATTTTGTATAATTGTGTGAGATAAAGATTCCATGGGATTGTGATATTGAGTGGTATAATGTTTCTATAAATTTTAAGGTTTCTCTAAAATTATTAGAGCAGAAATATTGATTTAGGGCCTCAAGAATAATTGCACAAACTTGAGAGAAATGGAAAAGAAGCTAGATCAGTATTTGTACTGTAATAATTTTACATGGTATCAGAGTCTGGATCCAAATTCATTTCTCAAACTGGTTTAAGAGGGATGTTGGAATAATCACCACACTTCTATAGAGGTAGTAATTGCCTCCCTAGAGATCCTAATTAGCAATTTAGAAGTGCTGATAAACTTTCAAGCAAATAACTAAAATCTCCAGAATAAGAATTACTGATTCCATAGAAATGAGATAATTCCTCCAACAATTTGGTATGTAGCATTGTTTTAGATAGAACGTATTTCCCTCTTCTCCTGCTTTCTGATGACTGCGTAAATGAAGTTGAAGAGATTCGGAAGTAACTCTAAGGGGTTATTTGTGCGTTTTTCATGATGCAGTGAGTGATATTGGTAACTACTAAGCCTTCAAATATAGATTTATATCTGAATCCCGAGTATCGCTACCGTGAAATTAGACGAGTTGATAATCTGATGTTGAATTTTTGGTTCAGTGGAGGTGAAATGGTTGCAACTAAAAAGGTGGACCAGTCCTCTTAATACGACGAAGTTGCGAATAAGTTAGCGGAAGGCAGGAGGAAATCAAGATAGTCACGCCGATGTTAAATATCTTCAACTGTGAGAATCACTTAAGTCAATAGGGTTTAACTAATGCATCCGTTACATTCAGGATGAAGGCATTTTGGTCAGAGCTAACCGAATCTTATTGTGCGTCTTAAACATTTTCAAACCGTTACATTCACTGTATAAATTGATATTGCAGATTATTTTTTCAAGAAAACCAGAGAAGGAAGAAAAATAGAAGATAAATAGTAAAAGCTTTAAAAGGATACATCGTAAAGTTAATGCTGTAAAGTACTTGTTAGACTCCGTCCTGTCAGTCTGCTGCAATCAAATTCACCAAGGTTCATTTCTCCTTATTTGCAGTCATTAAAGAGTAATTCTGCAGTTCAGGGTTTAGTTATCAGAGGTAGGCTAGAGGAAGCTTCAGTAAGTCTTCATTTCAGGAATGTCATTGTAAATAATGCAGGATTGATTCTTCTTCAAAACACTGTTTTGAAGAAGAAATCATTAAATGTGGTTTTTTAGAATATGTATCAAATTCTCCAGCTCTTCAAAAGGCAGCAGCTTCCTCAGCTCTTCTCTGCAAAAAACATAAGCAGAAGAAAACAAAACATCATCAGCAATCAGAGGCAAAGTAAGTTACAAGCTATTTGGAGAAGTCTCACTGGAAAGCCCAAATAAACTTCATTATTACAGCTATTGAATTAAATGATTGTGTTAGCGCTGGGAATGCCCTGCGTCTTATTGATCAAAGGAATGTGGTCCGAGGTGATTTTGTGTTTGTTAGTAGTGACACTGTGAGTAATATGTCTTTGAGGCAAGAGTTCATTCTGAGCAGCATGCTTCTGCCAGATTTTAGGGCTGTTATGGTTGGGCCCCCAAATATTGTAGTTGCAACACCAGCTTGTATTGGGGCATGTATTTCTAAATATATTCTTCAGTCTTCATCTCTTGAGGAGTCACTTGCTACGTTGGTTTTAGATAAGAGAAAAGGAACTGGCTATGTTATTCACAAGCAGCACTGTGGTTATGAGCGCTAACACATTGAATAGTATGAGAGGTTGAACCAATGATGATCATATTGTAACTTGCCATTTGATGTCTGTGTTGCATAACTAATCTTGTTGACCTAAATCCTAATAGTTGTTCACCTTGCTATTTCAGTTCAATGCAACACAATGGAGCTGACATTCTGTTCAAAAATATCCAATCTGTCCCTCCTTGAGATGTGTCATTGCTTCCTTGATTTCATGTCCATCAACGGGTTTGTTTGATTGAGATTATCTATTTCAAACCGCTCCTTCACTATTGAAATCTTGCTCAACTGCCTCCCAAGAGCCTTCAAGCACACAAGTTTTTCACCGCTTTCCTCATATGCACCCTGCTGTTGGATTCTTCCAATTAATAGGGCTTTTCGAGGAGACACTACGACTTGATAATGAGTACAATTAGCTACCCTGTCTACAATCTTCAAAATGCCATTCTGAAGAAACCACTACATAAGATTTTCAAACGAGTTCAAGATGTTGTTATAATGAAAGTTAAAACTACTTCATAAGGTTTTCAACCAAGTTCAAACTACTCTAGAGTAAGGAGAATACTCGGCCTTTTGCACATCAAATGCTGGGCAGGACAGAATCAACATCTTGTTGAAGACAGTACCTTCAGTGGAGTCCAGCATTGCAAATTCGAAACAGTTTTATTGAGTATACAAGCACTGTTAAGAGCACCATCTCTCTGAAAAACATTGCAAAACACTGGAAGACAAATGAAATTAAGGTTGTGGAAACAGCGAAAGAATGGACAAGGCTGTATGGTTTTTGGAGGGCGTGCGACCCATTTGGAGGTCGAGCGACCCACCTGGAGGTCGAGCGACCCACAGAGCAACAGCATCCTGGCAAACTAATAAAAATATTTTGTTGAAGGCAGAATTAGGATCATTGAAACTTTGCGGCGGCATTAAACATTCGAATCATGGGGACAAACATATATAGCACTTTTATGTGCTTGTGCATCTTGTGGCCGAGTTGATCGAGCGTATGCAGTTGTCCGTGATATGACTGCTGCTGGTCTTGGTTTGAATAAGTACTGCTATGATGGTCTAATAACTGCATTCAAGAACAGGGAACCTGTAACAGAAGAGACCACATCCAAGATTATGGAACTAGTGAAGCAGTCAAAAGGTTGGTCATCTGTGGAGGCCTCCAGTGGCAGCGAAGATTCTGGAATGATCGGTGTGACCGAGGAAGAGCTGCACAACATTCCTACTGCTGAGATTGTACAACGGCGTTACATTAATAGGCGATTAACTGTTTATCATACTGCTCTTCATGCTTGTGCTGATCTGGGAAGTAAAGAGGCCGTAGAAACAATTTCGGAGATGCTGAAGCAAGATGGTTATGCACCTGATCTCTTGTGTGACACAAGTAATGCGGTGTTACCTACGATGCAAGAGATATATGGAGCTGATGGTTATTTCTCCAAAGTCAAGGAATGGGTCAACTAGATGCAGGCTCCGCCTTATTCAAGTCCGAGTCATTGAAATGGCCTGGTTTTGTAGAATTCGATGATGTGAACGGAAAGTTCTTACCTACTCTGCCCAGGACGACATCTATAAAGTGTTCGATTTGAAGAACTACACGTTGCTTTATTCAATATCAGTTGAACCATTACTGAAAGCAGTTGGTGAATCAATTTGTACATGATCAAGCTCGTACTGAGATGATTGCTGTTGGTTTAAATGTTGTAAGGGAAATCTGTCTACGAATGCCATTGTTGATGACTGAGGATTTACTTCATGACCTTGCCCTGTATAAGAAATCTCATGAGAAAGCAGTATCATCAGCGGCTTGATCCCTCATTGGCATCTTCAGACAGATATGCCCATCATTATTGGATAAGAAAGATCGTGGGGGGGTCTGTATTCTGTGATGCGGCAGTTAATTGCAAATACTCCGGCATTCGATCTGTCTTCAAAATATATGCGGTGCAATTACTCCAGATTTTCAAGATCTTTTCCTAATTTCGGTAAAAAGGCCAGCGTATTTCCAGAACATTCGGGAGCAGTGCAAAGTGGCATTCCAAGATGCAATTGCCTATGCTTATTTTTAGTAATGGAATTGACACCTGTAATGCCACCTCTTCATCAGATTCAACAGATTCGAGTAGAAGGAGCGCTATTCCATCTTCTGAGCGCTAATTGTTTCTTTTTAGGTTTATTTATTAATAATAATAAAACAAATCCCTGGTCTTGGGGTCGATTTGTTTTTTCCCTTAGCAGCATTTATTTAATGTATTGAAAATCATTTTGTAAAGGAGGAGGGAGAGATGTGTGAGAGCTAGTGTAGGAGAAAAACAGAGTTTATTGTACAGTTTTGGACAGAGATTTTAATGGAGAAATACAGCGCTGTTTTCTGAGATTCCTGTGGCATGAAATTTGACAAATGTTTCTTCTCTGTTTCATATGTATTTTGTAATGTTTTTTCATTCCATTCCTAAATCATTTCTGTTGAATATTTTTAAGTGAGAAAGGCAGAATTCAATTTATTTGCTCTGTCTTGCGGAAGTATTCATAGTTAATGTTTTCTTCTGTTCGACAAGGATCCATCTTCTATGCCCCTGTCGACTTCTCAGCAGTCTTGTCATTCAGTTTATCTCAATTTAATTGTTAAATTTCTTACTTACCTTGCCTCAGGAGATAATCTGTGTGTTTCATTTGATCTCTGCTCTTGCTGTCTTGGCCTCACACAGCCCAGAAACCCAACATTTATTAAAAACCTTATTCATATCACTTTACTAGCCTAAGATCAGTTTTCCTTATCGGTCATCTCAGATCCCATTGGACATTTTTCACTGAGTTGGCCCGGAGAGAGCCCTCTCCTGTCCTCGTAGGGCTAGCTACGAGGCTAAGGTTGGTTTGATGTTGCCTCGAGCCTCGCCTCTTTCAGCCTGTGGCAGATTCGAGTGCTAACAGTACTGAGGAGTCTTAACATGATAAGGTTGTTTGGAAAAATAAATGCGTCAAAATTTAATTCCTTGAGTTTGACCCATTGTTATATATTGACGAACAATTCACTACTACATGAAGGCAATTTTAAGATATTTTTTTAATACAATAGAAATCTTCTTTTGTCTTAAAAAGTTACTTTTTATTTTAGTAATTTTAAATTAAAATTTAATATCAATTAAATTGTCTTAAATATTAAATTTAAGACCGAAAGAGTTTGAGACAAAAAGTGTTTTAAGACAAAATTTTATATTTAAAACAAAAACACTTTGAGACAACAATATTTTAAGACAAAAAGACAAAACATTTTAAGACAAAACATTATATTTAAGACAAAAACATTTTGAGACAAAATATTTTAAGACAAAACAATTTAAGACAAAACTTTATATTTAAGACAAAAATTGTTTGAGACAAAAATGTTTTAAGACAAAAACAATTTAAGACAAAACTTTATATTTAAGACAAAAACAACTTGAGACAAAAATATTTTAAAACGAAACTTTATATTAAGACAATGGCCACTTAAGACAATGGCAATTAAGACGAAATTCATTTAAGACAATCAACAATTAAGACAAAACCATGTCAATTGAAGACAATATTATCTAACATGACTTGAAAAATTGACTCTAATAGTGCACCCTAAGTCTGCCAACGTGTAGGCTACTACTGTCTCGCCCTATATTGAGGTTGCTATTTCACTTATCATTCATGTTATCTTATATAAAGACAACAATTTGTTGGGCTCTTCGTTTTGGTGGGGTAGTTGACTCTAAAGAATGTGACAACTTTTCCTAGCAAGATTTCTCAGACATCAATCCCAACCCTTATGTCCCTTCGATCTCTATTTATATGATTAGAGACAACTTGTATGTCGTTTCATTCGACACTACTACACAGAGGGGGCTTTTAAGATAAAAGAAATATTTTGTCTTGAAAATTTTGATACGATGCGCTAGTAAAAAAGGAAAAAGTAAAGGATTAGGGGTTTTCCTTTATGTTGTTGATGGGTTCTTCAGGAAGCAAAGTGATGGAGGCCGAAAACCACTGATGGGATTTAGGGCAATGGAAGCCGACAACAGAGGTGCTTGGTGAGAGGAGTTACATATGCACTTTCACTGAACATGGATAGGCAATAACATAGTTGGAGTACTTTTTGGGGTCTCCATCGATAGTGTTTTAATTTTTGTTTTTTGACTGTTTCATTTATTTTGAACGTTACTTCTATTTGTTGGTTGCTGCTATCAATACATTATTGTGCTGAAACTTTTGACGGTCATTGACAACATGGATTAGATTCATTTAAAGGATGGTGGAGACAAATTACAAAATATTTGCTGGTAGACAATATGCAATCTCTACGACAAATTTTGTGAGAAGCTGACATCGAGGATAAAAGATAGGATTGTGGAAGCATTAGTCACAAAATTCACAAGGGAGGTAATTTTGGTTGTAAGTGTGGAGGTAGATTGATTAAATGTAGCATTTACTGGTGCAATTACTGGTGTTGTTTGGTGCAATGCGTCTATGCATAATTATCCAAGCTACATTCAGTTTTTATCCTGATTCTAAATGATATCAAGGATCTCTATTGGTTCTTTTGTTTCAAGGTACACTAGTAACAATTTATTTTCCACTCTAGTTGTTGATATACTATGTGGTCTATTTGAGACACACTAGCTGGTTGTTTACATTGTCTTTCTTCTGAACCTTTTATCCTTTGGATCTTCATGCTCCTTCCCTGGTTTGGGAATGGTCAATCAGGGGATTTTCGAGGATCTTAGCTGCTATGTGTTGTTCTTTTCTATGGTCTATCTCAGACATACCAGCTGGTTATTTTACATGGTATTTCTTCTTAACCTTTTCTCCTATGGATCTTCCTGCTCCTCTCTGGGTTGGGATTGGTCGATAGGAGGATTTCTGAGGATATTTACTGCTACATAAGTGCATTAACTTTGATTGGTGGAGTTGGTAACATATTTCAATTTTGAATTCGATCACTAAAGAGTCTCTTGGGGTCATTAATTGGTCTAGGGAGGTATTTATTTTCCAAGTCGGTCATTGATTATATGAGGGACATTCCATTAATGGTTTGCGCCATCATTGAAGATATTTTTCGAATGTGTGATTGATTATATTTTATGAAGGAAATTGGTCGATGATGATTGGCTAGTCTATTTTATTTGAAGGGTTTTCCTAGTGGATTGATTTGGTGACAACCTACATCGAGTGGTGTCAATAATTGATAAGTGACATTAATTTACCTTGTCTACATATTTTATTAAGGTTTTTTTAGACACGACTACATAAGGTGTTTTTTAGTAATGCTCTCTACTTTGGTGCACATATAGGTGAGATTGCAGAGTGTCAACGGTGTCCATTGTACAGCTGGCCTTTACATCTATCAGTATGATTTCACTTGATATTGAAGGAAACTAGGGTGGTGATGTGCCATTACTCTATGTGTTGGTACATGCAACTATTAAGGCGGAGAGTCGTGGTTGCCCCAAGTCGGGAGTCTATCCCTTTGGGACATCTTTCGTACATGCAACTATACACGTGGATTTGAATTTTTGGGTATCCCCACTGGTTATTGAACAAAATGTCGTAATCAATGGAAATTGTTTTTCCATCATTCATGGAAAAATAAGGAAGTTAATTAAGGTTGATTTGGATTATCAATAACTTGTTTTCAATTCCAATGTTTTTTGGGTCCGGGTGGTAGGATTACAACAACGAGATTTGGTGGGTAAGTGGTTTTATCTACGAATGGTTGGCTCTCAAATTTCATCCCGGGTTAAAGAACACTGGTACCCTATTCTTAAGTCCCCTCCTATTTTCAACATTTTATACAATCAATGGTTATGCTTCCACTTTATTAATGATGGAAGTGCTGTGAATATTTTGGGATCATATTGGGTTCATGGTTGTGGTTTCCTCTCTTTAAATCACTGACATGTGGGATTTGATCCATAACTGGAATTTCCATGAAATAAATTGGTTTCAAGCTAAACTATTTGGTTTACCGCTTGAGTCATGTGTGTTAGGGTCATAAGTTTTATTGTAAAATGTTTTTCCTTATCCTTTAATTTTCATTTTTGAGTAGTTGAGCCTGTGACTACTGCTGCTGCCATAGCCTCTAGATCATTTTTTGACATCTTTGATTTTCCTACATGAAGGGTTCATTCAAATTCTAAAAGAGTGTCAAGTTAATGGGAGCCATGGTCGCACATGTTTTTTTCATGTCAAATCAAAAGGGGTTTAGTCATTTGTCTATCAGAATTTTCTAAATTGAGCTCATTTGCAGTCAGAGTTCTAATGGTTACAAGGTATGGTCATTTGAAACATCCTACAATTTTATCCCTCATTCTTATTTACCCTATGCTTATCCATTTCACCTCCTATTTCCCTATTTACCCATTTACCTTCCATTCATCCCCCTTCATATAAATTTACATCCTACACCCTTCCCATATACCATTAACCTATCATCATATTACATTCATTTTATTGCCCCATTTCATTCTAGACCATTCCCTATTTTAACATTACCATTTCCCATACTCATATCATATAACCCTCATGCATAATACCCCATTTTCATATATAAAACTCCCATACCAAAGGGATATCATACCCCTTATACTTAATCATTACCTATGCTGTGATTCATATGCCAAGTTAGGTGGAGCGCTCCAAAACATCAGGTCAAAGCATCACAATGCTACTTAGATTTGCTTGCTTCACAGTGTTGCGCATACTCTATTTTTTACACCCTTTTGAAATGAAAATTCCGACCACATAAAGGCCAATTATGGAAAACTGAGAGAGGTTGTTCTTAAAGACGGGCCAAATTACAAAAATGTCTTCCAATTTTCATACAAGTTTCACAAAACAGGTATTATGAATGCATCTTTAAAACTCATTTTTTGTAGTTTGTAAATTTCCTATTTTGATCCATGGTTTTGCAAAGCATTTTGTGAGAAGATGAGGAAGGAATTGGAGAAACGGAGAGAGGTATTTCTTACCAACACTATCATATAAAATAACCTCCTTCAGTTTTGAAAAATATGTTACGGTTTGGGAGATATACCCAAAAAAAAGTGTGTTGTGCAGGTGTTGCACAGACATTGTGCAGGTGTTACGCAACCATTGCCTACTGAGTCTCACTCATGTTTTGGAGATTTCAGATATTTGAGAGGTCAGCTTGATTTACACCGGGATGCCATCTCATCCCATCTTTCATCGAACAGGTGTCAACCATAAAGGAAAGATGACTTTGTGCTACCTAGTCGCTGCACAGAGCCGTTAGTTCATTGAAAACTTTTCTATGATTTTATGTTGTTTCTATTTACTTTACTCAAGATGAATGAGATTCGAATATAAACATGGTTTCAAATATGTTATTTCTTTAGGGTGAAGTTAAGTATTTTAGGATTGCATTTGTTATTTTTGAAAAAAGTGTACAAACAACTATAATGTTTCTATTTTCCAGTTATGATGTTTCTACTTTTCTAGTTGGTGTTGATCCTCTCCATGGATCGAACATATTTTGTATGAATCTTCCTATTACACTATGATATTTTGCCTATATAATGAATAGAATTAAATGAAGAAAGGTTTGCTTGGTTGGTTTGGCAAAAGACTTTGCAAGAGTGTTATTGTGTTTTGATATTAATAAAATGTCCATACATGAGGCCACTTGTTGTTGACTCCCTCATTGATTATTCTAGGTAAAGATACTATTGTCAACCTCCACTAGGCTAGAAGGAAGAAATTGTTTCTTGAAAGTGTTCTGCATCTGCATATAACCTTCAAATATCACCCTTCTTCTCATAAAGTAACTTTATAGTATTAAAGTCGCTTCCAATAACCCATGGAGAGGGATATATTAGGGAACCTGTTTGCAATGTTGAATTAAAAATCCATGGCTTATCATTTAGTAAATTTAGGTAAAAGTGTTCGATAAGTGATAATATTATTCTGATACCACAATCTATAACTTGACTATTAGAATGCGAAATTTAGCAAACATATTGCTGAATAAAATGTATTGAGGGGGGGTCGTAGGAGACCCCTCCCACTTGGGATCTCATGGGTCTTGGATCTACTGGAGTGGTGCTACTGAATGTTGTCATGTCGGTGTCCCTTTTAGCTGGTGGGACTGAAAAAAGGATGTTATCATCTAAGTGTTTCCTAGAACTGGGTGGGGGGTCGAGGTGGGGAAGGCGGTGATTGTCTTAAACATAAGTATGGAAATTTGAAACCCAATGAATTTCTCATTAATAAATGCAAAAGTCACTGGTCTGGATATGGTAAAATTAAATAAAGAGAGTTTTGAGACTCTCTTAAAGAGGTTGTCATAGTAATAGATAGATGAATTTACCCTCCTCTTTTCTTACTAGATTTTCTTTCTACAAACTAGCCATCTAGGACTTGGACATTAATGATTCAATTGCTAGTTCACTTTTCACAACCTAAACCATGGAAGATGATCACTTCATAATAAATACATACCTGTTTGACATATCGGGCTAAGAAGTTTACTCGTTGCCTCTCAATTAACTAGTTAAGTTATGTATGCTTGTAATTGTAAATGGATATTCCACCTAGCACAAGCTTTACTTGTAATTTATTAAATCCATTGGAATTTTCTTAGTTTTCACCTGGTTTGTTCTAATCATGGAGCATCTCCAATATTTGACAACTAATAGCCTCTTGATACACCTTTAGTGAGATATGCATAGCTCTCACCTATCACGGTAGCTCAATGAAATGACATCTAGTAGCTCTAGAGGAAAATAGTCCAATTTTATATCCAAGACACCAATATAAATGGTGTAGTTGTGAAGGCAATGATCTCCATTGGGGATTTCCATTTTTGCTGCAACATACAAGAAGAATCTTGGTATTGGAGGAAGAGATAAAATATCTCTACCAAAAACACAATATCATCACTCTCCTAATCCCATTAATTTTTTTTAACTCATTAGAATGCACGTAATGTATAAGGATTCATTAGAATCTATGCAATTTTCTCTCTTTACAATAAAAAAATAGGTTCATTATGAAATTAATATATAATCTAGGGTTCATTAATAAGGCTACCTAGAAGGAACTCCTTACATAACTCTCTCTTAGTTCCTACCAAGCATGAAATTTTTTACTAAAATGGATGTTCACCCTACAAGATTCTATTCTCATGGCCTAAGATAAGGCATCCCTCTATGTCACCCACAACTATTTCACTAATGGTACATTATTAAAGAGCAACAAACTTGTGGATCATTCTTTGTGTTGAGTTTCATGGAAAATATAGGAGAGTTTGTTGATTAAGTTTTGTAATTTTTCACCATACTCCTGAGAACTTTCTCCAACCATTTTCTTAATCTCCTTCAACTTAGTGATTTTTTGTTGTTTAGTGTTTAACCTCTAGAACTTAGTTATAAAACTGCCTTTAACTTGCACAAGGCCTTAGCTACACCCTAGGGATAAATCTATATGAAATTCATGCACCATTAGAGAAGCTTCCCCCATAATGTGGTTAGGAACTTTATCATCTTAGAAACTAGCATTGCAATCCTTTTCACCCTCCAGATGAATCCACATAAGAACCAATGTGGTTTTTCATCACCATTACCCTTTATAAAGTTCCTGGAACTACTATAACCATATTTTTGGTTGGATTTTTCTCCAAGATAAAACCTTATGGACATGTTTGAATAATTAAGCCTACTCCCCAACTTGAACTAAAATTCAAACATAACATATGCCACTTCTACTTCTATTCCCGCCTTCATTTTTTTTCACTATTACTATATCCCAAACTACTAAGAAAAGGTTGCTTCAATTCAAAAATAGAATAAAAAGTTGGGATTACCTCTAGGCTTTTAAAATTCATAGGGTGGCTAGTTTGGATTGGATCCACTTTTCTTAGGCTATATCATCATGTCTACTACTTGACCTTCCTCTAGCTCAAACAATTAGAACACATTACTAAGTGTTTCTTCCTCTTCTTTATTTGTGATGATATATCTCTCCATAGGCTAATAAATACCTTACAAATTGAGGCTCCCTTTTATACAATCATGATCCATCTAATTGAACATGCTCACCTCCTTGTGGCATCACTTCTTTTTTCTCTTCCAAAGTTCTAGACATATTCTCCCCGCATATTCTTCTCTCCAAGCTCTTTCCAATTATCAAATCCCCCTATTTGAACAAATGTTTGGTATTCTCTTGACAACTTTGAAACTTTTTGAACTCTTTTACTTGTGCCTCTATGTTCTCATCCTCACTAATACTCATTTTCATTACCATGGTATTGTGATGAATCCCCTTCGTTCTATTCATCCACCACTTCTTAATTATTGCATTTTGATTAAAATCCTATTTTTCCCTCTTTAATGCATGTGCTTACTCCATTGCACCTTATTCCCTTAGTTATTCAATATCAGTCAATACATTCTAGGTCACCTCCAAGAATTCATGCTTGCACTTCCATGGTTGGAGAACTAAAAGGCACATAATCCTCTTCCACCATAAAATTATTTATCCATGTCACGATCTCCTTAACCAACCTTTTATAAGCTACTTTCCTGTACCACTGCTCTTCTCTTGATTTTAAATAACGAGTTCAACTCTACTACAATCTCAATATTCTAACTCTATATGGTAATTAACCCAAATATCTATTGCTCTTGAGACTTTCTGACCAAAATACTACAACAAAACCAAATTATGGGATAATTATCCATGTCTTATCCTTCTCAAATTTTATAACCAAGGTATCTTGGAATCTGGCATGCTTCCCCACCTTTTAAGTCTAGAATTTATCAGTAATTTGAATAGGTAACATCATTAATAGCGAGAGAAATTGAAACAATTAATTTCCTTGGTGTAGAGGTATTTTAATTTTTAACATTTACATAAATTTTAATTTTCTCTAGATTCTACAACAAATTTGTAGTGGAGGAAGGAATCTATCTTTGTTAGTATGTGGAGGTGTCTTTATAGTCACCTATTTGAGAAAACATTGCATCATAGATATAGCAAAGCTAGGGTTAGGCCAACCTGTATAGTTAAATGCATCATATAGGTGACTTGTACTCTTGGTTTCTTCAACCACCTCCAGTAGCTCTTGTCCCAGAAGATCAAAGAAAGCTAGGTGAAATTCCACTGACCATCCATAAGGGCCAGGGTTATTGTCCTTCTTGAAGCATTTAATAACTGCCTCAAGTTCTCCAATCGTGACTAGATTTAAAATTTCCTCTGCAGAGTCTCGGTCCAAAAACCTAGGGAAGTATCCAATGACCTTGATGGCTTCTCCAAGTGTGGCTTTGTGAGGGGCTTTGAAGAGGTTCCTGAAGTGTGAAGTGCCCAAGTTCGCCAGTTGTTCAAAGGATGTAGCTGAAGTACCATCCATATTTTCAAGTTCCCAAATGGTAGTGATGTCTCGTCTACCTCTGGAATATTACTTAAAGAATTTAGTATTTTCATCCCCTACTTTTAACCATATGGCCCTACCTTTGAGTCTCCAAGTTTCTTCCCTGACTTTGAGGATTTTGAGGCAGTCAGATTCCAATTTGATAAGGTGATATTTGGTAGCATCAGATGAAAACCCACAATTATTGGGATCCTCAAGTAGTGGGGCTTTCTCCTCTGCTATGGTTATGTGTGGCAGCTCTTGTATTTTTCCACATGGTTGCAATTTATTTGGGGCTTTCTCCTGTGCTACGCCTATGCGTGGTAAGTCTAGTATTTTTCACATGCCTGCAATTTCGGAGAGCCAAAGTAACGAAACTCCTTCAGTTCCAACCTCAATTTTTTGATACCCACCAATTCTTCCATCTCAGAGAACTCCTGAACATCTAATACCCAAAGCTACGCCAGCTGCACCAACCCTCGTATGTTCCTGAGCTGTTTGCATTCACATGCGTGCTACTCCTCCAAATATGTCAATGTCTCCAGGCTTGGCAGCTCCTCTAGTTGTTGAAAACCACTAATGTCCAATTGTTGAAGCGTTGTAAGACCAAAAGGCCCTCCTATTTTTCTCAATACACCGTAGAACCGCATCTGTAGCATTATTAGTGATGTTGGAAATGCTCCAATCTCCACCATATAATTACAATACTCAATCTTTAAGTGTTGAATGTTGGGGAAAATACCTTCAACAAACGATAGCTCTGATACCTGAGTTTTATGGGTTACACAGAAACTCCCCACAACTATCATGTGTACTTTCCATCCCTCTTAATGATAGTTGTGTGAAGGGATGGAAAGTTTAATGAGGAGAATGCGATGTGGTGCTCTCTTGAGAGGGATCCTTAGATCCCACCAGAAGAGTAGCTTTTAGCTCCAAAGGAGGAGCCTCATGAAGTGTTGGAGCAACAAATATATTGAGGAGAAGAGAGTGGAGACATTCACTCAAGAAAAAACATCCAAATAAGGTAGAAAAAGAACCAGGGAAGATGATATACTTGTGCAAGATGCGAGGGAGAATGTGGGAGCTCCTTCAAATTTGCACAGGCAAATGATGTCACCTGAGAGGTACACTAGCTACATGGCTCTTATGGCTGAGCTTATAGAGACTAAGGCATCCTATTTCGATGAAGAAATGGAGCAACCTATATGGGTTGATGCAATGGTGGAGGAATACAAATCCATTGTAAAGAAGAAAATTTGGGAAGTGGTCCCAATACCATCATATAAATCAAGAGTGGGTTCAAGATGGATCTTCAAGGTGAAGCTAGTAGTAGACAGAAGCATAGAGAAGTATAAGGCCATATTTGTTGCCAAGGGGTACTCTCGAGTTGAGGATATTGACTATTAGGAGACCTTTTCTCATATAGCAAGGTACTCATCCATTCGATCAATTCTTGCTATGGCTACACAGATGGGGTCGAAGATCCATGTGATGGATGTAAAACAACATTTCTCAATGGGCTTATTGAGGAGGAGGTGTACATCGAGCAACCAAAAGTTCTTGAGACATTTGATCGGGAGTCTCATGTGTGCAGACTCAAACAAGCATTGTATAGTCTCAAACAAGTACCTCGGTCTTGGTACACCAAGATCGATAATTATATCACTGGTTTGGGCTTCACCATAAGTGAAGCAGATGCAAACCTCGATCGCATCTTGGTAGAAGGTAAATACCTTATTATTGCCTTATATGTTGATGATTTTATTTTAACTAGTGATTAGTAGTTGATAAGATTTTGATTAAAAATTCATGAGTAGTTGTAAATATACACCATAATTTCTACAAGGATGATGGAGGAAAATTATAGAATATCGGTTAGAAGACAATATGCCCACTTCAAAATATCTACGAAAATTTTTTCGAGAAGAAAAAACTAAGGATAAAATATTGTATTATGGAAGCATTAGTCACAAAATTCACAAGGGTAGTAATTTTGGCTGGAGGTGTGGAGGTAGATGGATTAAATGTAGCTTTCGCTAGTGTAGTTGCTAGTGTTGTTGGGTGTAATATGTCTAAGCATAATTATCTGAGCTAGATTTAGTTTTTATGTTGCTTCTAGACGATCTCAAGTATCTCTACTAGTTTTTTGTTTCAAGCTACACTAATAACGATTCGTTTTCCATTCTAGCTATTGGTTTACTCTATGGTCTATCTGAGACGCACTGGCTGGTTGTTTACGTGGTCTTTATTCTAAACCTTTGCTCCTGTGGATCTTCTTGCTCCTTCTCTGGTTTGGGATTGGTCGATCAGGGGATTTCCGATGATCTTAGCTACTACTTGTTGGTCTTCTTTGTGGTCTATTTGAGATGCACTAGCTGGTTTTTTTATGTGGTATTTCTTTCGAACCTTTTCTCCTTTGGATCTTCATGCTCCTCTTTGGTTTGGGATTAGTTGATCGGGGGATTTCTGAGGATATTTACTGCTATGTAAGTGCATTCATTTTGGTTGGTGGAGTTGGAAAAATATTTGAATTTTGAATTTGATCACAAAGGAGTCTCTTGGGGTCATTAATTGGTCTAGAGGGATATTTATTTTCCAAGTTGTTCATTAATTATATGAGGGACAATCCATTAATGGTTTGCATTGTCATTGAAGATCTTTGTCGATTGTGTGCTTGATGATATTTTCTGAAGGATATTGGTCGGTGATGATTTGATAATCTATTTTATTTGAAGGGGTGTCTTAGTGGATTGAGCTAGTGATGATCTACATCGCGTGGGGTCTATAGTTTATAAGTGACATTAATTTTCCTTGTTTACATATTTTATCGAGGTTTTTTCACACAGTACTAGATAAGGTATTTTTTGGTAGTGTTATCGACTTTCGTGAACATATAGGTAGGATTGCAGAGTGACAATGATATAAGGAAATTGGGGCAGTGACATGCCATTAATCGATGCATTGGTACATAAAATGGTTGGGGAGTGGGTGTTACAAATTTCTCCATTATATTTATCATATATATCTTATATATTATTAATATTTATCTATTACTTAGTAAATGAAATATTGTTTATTTCATTTTTCAAAGAATATTTTCCCTCACTCACGAATGTATTAAAAGTTCTAAGGGAGGCTGGTACATTTTCAATCCCCATAGGTTTACCTTTATTTGTCTTCAAATGGAGCACAATAATAACTAGGAACTAAAATACCAACTAGTAACCCTAAAATAATTAATAAGATTTTGTATTGGGAGCTCTATGAACTCTTTTACAAGAGCATTTACCAATTGAATTAATCCTTATTTCCTCTAGCTCTTAACTAAACCTTTGACACTTTATTTTAAAAACATTGAAATAAAAAGAATGTATAATTAGTGGATGATATATTCCAATTTATCAAATAAGTTAAAAATCACAATATCAATTAGTTAACAAGGGGAAATTTATTTTAGTGACACGAGGACAAATATTATTGAAGTAGCTTAGTTCAATGGTGTGCATGGAAATTGTTTTATACCTCAATGCATTTTGTTTTTCCATTTTTTCCAATAGGTTCCTTTCTTGAGAAACATATCAAACACTAAGTTTTACTAATGACTTATAAATATTTAAATCTCCATAGTGGAATGATATTTGTTCATATTGGAATTTCAATCCACTAGTTCTACCTATTAGGATTAGTAAAGACAATTCAATAAATTTAATATATCAATTTAAATTACACAAGTGATGTCATATAAAGAGAAAAAATTAAATTGAGGTTGGCTATTATCATATTCGCATTGAAATTATACATTTATTTTTTGGTTAAGTCGGGCTACTCTAGAGAAAAAAATCTACTTTCATTACGAAAGAGGGGCAAACCTGAAGTTTTTTTTTTTTTTTTGTGCTATATAGGTTTAGGCATAGTGATTTTTCCTTTTTTCTGTTCATGTGACTCCCCAGGGGGTGGGGTGTCATTTGGTTCTTATGTGTGGCTCCCAATTTTGAGCTTCAATAATTGTGGAACAAGGAGGAGATCGACAAGGGAACTTCTGTGGTAGTAAAAATGGAGAATCCAATTTGGTCCATGGTGGGATTGCAAAGCCCTGAAGATGATTTCCACTAGTCAGATAAGTAGGGACGGGGCAAAAATTCTAGGCAACTTACCTAGGTATGGCTGCTGAAAGCCCATCGCGCCGCGGGCTGTGTCGTCTATTTCGCACAGGGGTTATAGAGCCTTCTCTTCGCCGTAAATAAAAGAGTCACTTTGAGAAAGAATCAAAATCGTGTGACAGAGGAGGACAAACCAAGGTAAATTAAACTGTACAAAGTCATTAGAGGGTTTCTCTTATTTTCCATCTTGATGCTAGGGTTTGAGATTGCGGATTTTATGAAAGGTTGGCACTTTAGCCGCCCTCATTTCGACTTTTCTCCAGTGCTGGACTTCCAGGGTGTTTTGCATTCCATTTATTCTGAATGGCTATTTGTCAGGGCCACTTATCTCGCCCCTCCTCTTCATGAATTGGCCAACATATGCATTGTGTTGTTTCTTATCCAGTTGGTAGATAGACTAGTGTTGGCGATGGGATGCCTATGGATCTACATCAAGAAGATTAAGCCGGTGACCCAATTCGAATTCCCAAGTTTAGCAGCATATTTGGAGAAAGGTGCATTAGCAGAGTATCCGATGGTTCTGGTTCACATTCCCATGTGTAATGAGATGGAGGTAAGCGTAAACCTAAGCTCTTGTACTGCAATGTGGGTTCTTTTAGTCTCATTAACCTACATTATGCAACAATGTGTGTGTTTTGTTATGTATTTTAGAAGAGAGGCTACATAATGCTAGGTTTGCAATTTAGATTTGTTTCATGTGTTCAAAAACTTTTTTTATTCCATTTTGTGTTTTTTTGTACATTTATAGATCGAAGCATAAAATGATATTCGATATATATTATATTGATCTGTTAGACAAACAAAAGCTACAGTTGGGAAACCTTTGCTACATAGAGGGTTTCTAACAGCAAGAAATCTGAGCTAATAACAATATTGTATGATGCTTTGATAAAACTGTAAGTGGAGATTACATCACAAAATTCAAATGGAAAACAGGTCTATGAAGAAGCCCAGAAACATGGAACTATCCTTTTTTTATTTATTTAATTTTCAATATACTATTCTACAGAAATAAGGAGCAGCAAATCAGAACACGAACAATAACATCTATTGTAGAGTGAAAAAATGTTGATTGATTCATCGAGAGTGATGGTACAGAGTATTTCACAGATTTACAGTCCTTGCTCGCTGCCACTGGAAGCAAGGTTTCGGTGCTCCATCTGTGTCTGCATCCTATGGGACTGCAGCTTTATCTGCTTTTCATCCCCACTCTCTTCCCTCCAGGGAACAGACATTATCAAAAACAAAGAAGGAATTTTTGTACCCATTTCCTTAAAACTGTTTTTTGATGACTCCTTTTGCCAATGTGGCCTCAATGGTTAGGTGGCTACAATTTTTGGACAGATCATGTATGGTGTGGATTTTTTTAGGTTGTTACTAAAAAAATACTCATATATTAAAAAGTTCAAGTACTGTATGAGGCATCACTCTCTTTCCAACCAAGCCGGAATAGCCAACATACCAAACCGGGTACCATATTAAGAATGTCTGATGTTCTTCTAAAGGAAAAATCTATAGCAGGTACCTGAATCAATGTGGGTCTTTATTTTCATTGTCTGCGCTTTTTAGACTCTAGCTTGAATGGGTTGTGCCCAATTGAATCTATGAGAGCATTCATCTCTCTCCACTATTTTTTCATCCCATACACAATGATTGAATGGGCTATGGATAATGTCTATGCTACCTATTTGGTTTTTTTTTCTCTCTTTTGGAGGTGTTGGTGAGCTGACCTGGAGGCTTGCAACGTTGGATATTTTTCCCTCTTCCATTCTAAAACCGACTTAGCTTGGCACTCTAGACCAAAAAATGATAAAATTAGTGTATGCATTAACTCGAAAATGATCGAATTAGTGTTGTCCTGTCAGTGTCGGGGGTTTATTCTATGCCTCATACATGATTCTAACAAGTTATGCTGCAGTAAATCTAATCCATTATTGTGTAAAAGATTTTCTTTATTTTGTTTTGATTATCAATGTTTCAATGCTTCTTCTCACCATTTGTTTCTGTTTCTAATTCTGTAAAGTTGCGAAACTCACACATTGTGTTTGAAGACTGTTACTGAGTTTATGATTGACCTCTTTGTCTTTTTTTCTTCAGATGTGTTGCTAAAACATAAGTTGATTTTATCTAGTCTATATTTACGCCGGAAGCATTATCTTTGCTGGAGTGGGGTGAACAAACATTGTTCACCCCACCTAATCAAATCCTTTTCTTATCGCCCTTTTGTCGAATAAAATATTGACAACTTTCACCTCCAGCTTCGTCCTCCCGTTTGGACTGTCAGTCACCCAACATCCATTTAATGCACCTCTGGCATTCCCTTTGCACCCTTGTGCAAATGCTAGTCTTATAGTTGTTCAATAATTTGTGCAATACACTCATCCCTTTGGAAAAATGCTACTCACTCAATTGATTTGACGGGAGCCCCAAAACTGGTTGCTACTTGCTCAATTGACTCGACGGGAGCCCAAAAACTGGTTGCAAGGGACAACTAGAGAACGATATTGCCATAAGCCACATGTGGAGGTTGCCATAAGCCATTGTCTAGAAAAATTCCATAATCAAAGGGGGAAACTGGAGAGCATTGTGGAGATTTCCATGGCGGGAGCCCTTTGCCATAATCAAAGGGGGAAACTAGAGCATTGTGGAGATTTCCATGGCAAGAGCCCATAACCAATGATGAAAAACGGAGAGTAGCATTGAGATTGCCACAAGCCACAGTAACTTTTTTCCGGTGGGAGCCCATAAGTAAAGGGGAAAAACTGGAGAGTAAGGTGGATATTGCCATAAGCCATAGTAACTTTTGTCTCGAGAAACATGGAGATTTCCAGGAGCCACAGTAACTGTTGTCCCTCGTCATCTTGACATAGCTAGTGCAACAGCAGGATTTTCTCTCATTTTCTCTCAGCATCCATGATGTGCAAAGTCTGGAACGAAGTGCTCATGCAAAAAAATCCAAAGCTCAGGTCCCGTGCTCTCCTCCTTTCTCTCATTTCTCACTTTTCAAACATGTCAAACACTTAAATATTTCTAAATGTATGGATCAGTAGTAGGACCGATATCTCCAGTGCCTCCAAATCCCTTAGAAACCTAGTTAAGGAACCCTAACCAACCACATGAATAAATTTCAAATCTAGTTTTGGTAGGGTTTGTGAATAAATGTACTTTTTTGAAGGATGTTGCCACTTCCATACCCAATTTGCAGGATTTAGGTATTAATGACTTGAATAGGGTTTGTAAAATCTTAGCCCAATTTATAGTGGGAAAATCCTTAATTTTTCCTACTGGTTCTCCTTCTCAGACCTTGACTACACTCTATAGTCTTGTACGCACTCTATAGTCTTGTACGCATCTCCTCAATAGTTTTCCACATGGGACATATTCAAAGTCTACAATCCTCTGCTGCTCCAGAGGCTCTCTAATTTCAGGATATTTCCAGCTTCTCCAGAGGCTCTCTAATTTCAGGATATTTTTTCAACTTCATTATCTTTAGTCGGTCCAGCAATTTCCCTATCAGCTTCAGGTGTTTTGCAAACTGATGGCAATTCTTTTTATGCATCCACGTAGTGTTGGCCACTTTGACGATCAAAGTGATCAGTTTCACGGTGTCAAGTCCCGTCAACTGCGCCATGTTTGCGAGTTCCCCCACATTCTGCGATTGCAATAATGCCCTCATGATGACGATGAAGAAATCCTCCCAACAAGATATACACAATAAGTATATATCACTTTCATAAAAGAGATATACACAGTAGAGTTACATACATTGCACTTTGAAGTTTGAGGCATGGTCCAGTTTATAGGTATAACAACTGAATTTTAATTTTTAAATTTTTATAATATTGGTATAAATATTGTGATTCCCATGAACAAAATGTACTCTTTGGCTCCATTATGCTCCACCACTTGTGGAGAAAAATAAGGAAAGAAGAGTTTGGCAGTCCTCATGTTACTAGAGTTGGCATAGATCTTTTCTATTATAATATTTTAGCAGTTCTATACATCAATAATGATTTTTCTGCTAAATTATACAATTTTAAATGTTTCATTATAATGACTCAGAGCATAAACAAGTTGTTTCTCATGATATGCAAAGTTCGGTTAACGGGTATTTTTTTAATGTTTGTTTGTTATTTTGAGGATTAGTAGATAATTATGTTTGAGAGATCATGTTACATATAAACATATTACAGTGAAAAATGGTTTTACATAATGACAAAATCACATCACATTACTAATAAAAAATTAATGATGAGAAGTGATTTTTTTTAGTAAATATAATTATGTCATAAACATAATATTTCTAGTCATATATAATATATTGATGAAATTAAAAATTACTCAACCAGAATTACCCAACAATTTTTCAGTTTCAGATTTTTGTCCTTGACATCCACTCATTATAGAACCAGGTATCTTAAAAGATAAATTTAAAATGTAACTTATTAACCCTTCATTAAACATAATGGGCTTGTAAAAAATTGTGCCACTCGCATTTTCCTCTGTTATATGCTACAGTGGTATAAAAAGATAAAAATTAACATTTTATTCTCCCAGATTGTTACATTTTTCCTGGGTTGGGTTATCTGCTCATCTTTTTGTTTAGATCATAGCAGCTTCTAGCCTTCTACTGAGTAAAAGAGGGGAACATGATGTGTGTGTCAATATACCAGCAACACAATATTGATCCAAATACAACAACTATAATGAAGATAGTCAAGATAAAACTTCTCTGCTCAAATTTTGTTATGTCTGCAGTCAAAGACATGATGGCCAATCAATTGAAATATTTATTTATTTTCTATGGAGAGATGGCCAATCAATTGAAATGTATATGATGCATACAAGTTATGGTCATGGTAGTATATCTGTAAGTAAAGTCTATTTAATCTAGATGTGTGCCATCTATTATGGGGGCATGACATACTGTATTCTGTAGTCCATTTGTTTTAATAATAACTTAAAAGCACGCAGGATTGGAAAATTACAAGGGTATTAATATCTAGGAGCTAATTTCTTTGAAGACAAAACTCATCCCTATTCCTACTTTACAACATATTCTCGATCTTTTCTCTAGGTGTTTTTAGTTATTAAAATTTAAATGTTCACTTTTTCTTTTGTTGTTAAAAAATTCCCCTAGCTGGTTTCAGTTGCTCTCCTATTTTGTTGGGTATTGCATTTTCTGTTTCAAAAGGATATTTATTAAGGCCTCTATTTACATTATATTTGGAAGTAATGTGGTGAGGCACATTTAAGTACTGTGTCAGAAAGGACTACATAACTCATGCCATGTTTTGGATGTTATTCTTTTTCTTTTAAATGGATGTAATATAATCCAACTTCCCATATTATTTTGTCTATAAGACTCAGGATTTTGTACATATTTCAACCTGTGCTATTGCAGATAACTTAGTGCAAGGTGCATAGTATTTGGAGTAACGAAAATTTGAACTAAGGAGCTTTGTTTCTGAAAGCCGTGCAGAGCCCCCCTAATCTAGGTGCTTTTTACTTATTTATTTTTGGACCTTTAGTTCAAAAATAATTTCAATTATAACATGGTTTTAAGTAAAGAGTTTGATAAATTTATTTTCCTTGTGAAGAACACCCCACAGGGCTGTACTGTAATGAGCACGATGTTTCTTATTTTTAATAAAGGTTTTGGTTGAGCTTGGATCCTTTCTACTGTCTATCAAATTTATTTTTACAGTGATACATATTTGATACTGTTGAGTTCTTGGAACATCCTGAGTATCTTATCATTCTTTTTTCATTACGCATATCCCTATATGGAATTTCATTCAAGATTAATACTTATTCCCCCTCCAATGCTTGTGATGAAGGAATATGGAATGCATTGATCTAATGCAATGCAACTATAGTCCATAAAACTAAAATTGCATATAATTAAATTGTATGTCTAAAACAGCACAGATAATCATCCTTTCATGAATTATTGATCAGTCAATAAGTAGCACATGAAGCTAATTAAACCATTCTTGCCTTAAAAGGATTCCTTAAATATCTTGGCTCTGTTGTTTTAGTATTTTCCCTATATCTTCATATAATTTGTCTACAGTAAATACTCATTTTTCCTTGAATGTCTAAGATTCTATATTTCCTTGGTTCATCCTCCATAAATGGTAAATATTTCTAGTGTGTATGGGCTTTCTTTAAAAATCCAGGAAAACGTTAATCCTAACGGTTCTTGACATTTGTGGATGGCATTCCTGGTAACCCATCAGCGTAGACTAGTGCTTCTAACCATAGGGGATTTGAACCAGGCACCTGCTGGCTTGTAACTAGCCAAATTCCCAGCAACATTCACAACAGCAATTTCAGCCGACCCCTTGGGCTTGTATGGACTAATACATGTGCAAATATCAGATTGGAAGGGTCATCTGTAGATGATGATTTTTTATAGTGATTTCCATTCTATTAAATGTTGTGGTGTATAACTTTAGCTTTCTAATCTTGGTACAGTTCAAATAAGGAAAAGACCAAAAAAGGAACAGGTGGTGGCTTCACCAAGTTATGTGGTCTTTCTCCAAAGCTACAGTCAGTCCTTGGCATATCTAAGTTATCCAGAACCCAGGTTAGCAGTGCTTGTGCCAAATTTACTATTGCTTACTTTCCACATAAAAGTATCAGTTTTTCAAGGTATGCTTGATTGTATTAGTTGAGTTCTGTTGTTTTGGTTTGGATGAATCACGTGGCTAGGTTGAAGAAAATTTGGGTTTACATTATGGAAAATGATTTACAAGATCCACAAAACAGGAAAAAATCCTGTGTGATGACAAATTATGTTTGGTGTTCAAAAAATATATAGCTGACATTTTTGAGATGAATAAAGTACTTTCAAATAATATTTTGCGACTAGATAATGGAAATACTGAATCTAAACTAAGATAAACTGCACTCTTTAATTATGGAAAATCAAAATAAATCTTGAAGGCAATTTCTAATGAAAAAAAGCTAAATCTGGCATTCTTTAAGGCTGGAACATGCATAAGCCCTCTACCTCTCTATATATATTTATTGCACCTCTCCAACAAGCTCTCTCTTCTGTGCCCAGGAACCGAGGGAAGTAATAATAGGGATGTTGTATGGATTTAAATTCAATGCTACCGGGCCCTTAGCCACACTATCATCAATGTTGTATGGATCTGCTGAAGGGTGCCACACTGAAGATGCTGCAGCTGAATATGCTACTACATGAGAATACTTTGGATTAATAGATAAAGCTAAAAACTTCCTTAGGTGCACTATAATAAGTTTATATCTATAATTTATGTCAGGATTATGTAGAATGAGCTAGGAGGCATCAAGTTATTTGAATATTCTATATTTAGTTTTGACTACTTTTAGAAGATTTCGGTTATTTACAAACTAATTCTTGTTTGCACCTAGTCATTTTAAGTCTCCACTGCATCAACCTTATTATAATGTGAATCGAAGTTTTAAGTTCTAGATGAAAACTCTCTCTCTCTCTCTCAATGCATTTGTATGAAGATTTTTCTAAAGTTAAAGAGTTGAGAGTTATGATTAATGAGTTTGCTTCAATTTCATTTATGTTAATCATGTTAGCATTTTCTCTAGGTTACAAAATTTCCTTCCTTAACTGTAGGAGAATAACTAATAAGTAATTCCATATTTGTAAAACTATGTCAGGCTTAAGCAGGAATTTTGGAGACATGAATTTCTTTTTTGGGATAATATATTCCTTTAATAGGCATAAAGTATAGAGCTTTAAACAAAAAAAGACATGTCGAATGTGTAGACATCTACATGTTCAAGCTGAATTAGAGAGCCTATTCTATCCGCTCCTGATAATTGATAGGTATATGGGTAGGATATGCTCCAAGAGTTACATTAATCCAAAAAGAAACCCAAAAACTTCAAATATTGAAAATCCTAACTACCATACCATGCAAGAAAACTAGGAGCAGTGTGAGAGGGAAAGCACAAGCCAAGCGATGCTATAGATCGGGCTACCATGACTATAGGATTCAACCACAAATTTAAACTCTAGAATATGTTATCATGGGCTAGTTTCATGAAGTCATACCTATCCTTGAATTATATATATATATATATATATATATATATATATATATATATATATATATATATATATATATATATATATATATATATATATATATATATATATATATATATATATATATATATCTGCTGGTGCAGTAGAAAAAGAATGTGGTAATGAAAATTCTTGACCATGCACCTTAAACTATTGAGAAAAGAAAATGACTTTTTCCCTCAAGATTCTGATACTTGCCATTGGTTGAGAAAATGAAAAACTTACTGTAGCCATAGTCCAATTACACAGGAATAGGAGAACCATTGCATTATTCTCCAATTACATGGGAATAAATACTGATAAGGCTGAAGTCAAGTGCTCTTCACATGGGAATAAGTCTCACCTCAAGTTTTAACTTTGAACATCATCATAAGTTATATGGAAGCAGTGGAGAATTCACAAATCCCAGACAATCTCCTGAACATGAAAAAAAAGTTCATGAAAAGCCTTTACTAGGAAGTGGCAATTTATCAAAATATCCTTTACTAAAAATAGCCTCTTACTAGGAAGTGGCAATTTATCAGAATAGTTCATGAAATGCCTTTACTAAATATAGCCTCTTAGTATTCTTGGCCAACATCTACTTTAAGCTTCCAAAACTCTGAACACCTGCCTAAACATAAGCATAAATATCCCCTCAATCTAATAGATTGTGATGTACCAAAACTGGGTTGTAATGACAATTACTCACCCGATGAAGTCCCTAAGCTCCCTAAAATAATTGATTATTTCCTACAAAATAAAAATAAACACTTAGAACTTACGCTTATCTACCATTAAAGTTTTTTCTTTATTAAAAACTTGAGGTTGTTCCAAAATTCACAAAAAACATATTTCTGATCAAAAGTAGCTTGATCTAAGCATGCAAAGAGATGAATTCCAGAAAAAGCAACCAACCCCATGATCGCTTTCAAAAGAACGTTGATAAAGGTAATCCTATGTACCTTTTATCAAAAATAATGATTTCTTTTGAAGTATGTGGAATTTACATGGTGCATGACCCTAAAGGTACTCAAATTGTGGCACGTAGATCATTTACTTGTAACCTAAGCAACACATACTAAGCCTCTACTATACAAAAATGTTAGTATTCACACATTACATTCTTGATAGTTACTCACAAACCGTTGCATTCCGCTAACAGAAAATGGTAGATAATGTAATGGATGTATGTATCTCATACATTTATTTTCTAGGAATTTCTTTACCTACATATTGGTAGGAAGCATACCCTGCAGCTCCAAAGCAGATAAAGTTATATCATGTTCTAGAGGTGTACCAACGAATAATGTTATCAATAATCATCGGTTAGTATTGGACAATAATTATTTTCTACGCAAGTATTCAGTATTGAACAGATGTGGAAGAAAGCAAAACAAAAGATACAAAAAGGTATTTGCACTAGTATCTAGACAAATTTAGGCCCCTATTATCTCATGAGTGCATCATCTTCTTAGCAGTAGACCTTATTGCAACAAGACGATATGTGATGGCAATTGTGAATCTGCACTTTGTTAAAAGGAATAATGAATTAAGTTGACATATGGGGAAATAATAGCAACTTTCATATATATGGGGCAGTGCTAGAAAAGTGTATAGTAACCCCTATTGATGGACGTGCCTTAAATGTCTGATTGTATACTATACTTTATTTGAACAAGTTTTTAAGAAGTAACAATCAAAGACACTCTAAATGCTGAGAGACACAAGATGATGGCATTCAGAATACCAACGGTTCTCCGCACTAACACATCTACTAGAGGTCACTAATACTCCATCAAAGGTGTAGTCAAGGTTATCAAGTTATTACAAGAGCTAATATGATAGAATATTGGATGCCACATTAATCAGCATGAAATATCTAAAGACAAGCCACATTTATGAAAATCAGTGAAATTAGCTAGGAAAAATTAGACATGCAATAGAATGGAGATGCAACTAGAAAGAACTTTTACTGAAAGAAACATTTAAGGCATAAGTAGTAGCCTTTGCATGTGCTCGTGCCAGAAGTAGCAGAAAAGATCAAGCAGTGAGAGAAACTGGTACCATTTTCTAGCCCAAAACCAAATAAAATTTCAACACCATCAACCAAGGAAGGACCCTGGATCCTTAATATCAAAAATAAAATATGGGGGTACATTTCGAGCAGAAAAAAATGGATTTAGCAGTTTCTATTTCTTTCACAAGTGAATTGAGAATCCATTATGAGCAGCATAATTCTGGTACAATTAATTACTGTAAAACTATAACAAAATTATAACAAATTTGCAGCATCAAATATAACCGAGCTGAATTTATATCCCTTAGATTTCTTCTTTCTGTAGCCTCAAAGAAAGGGTTAAATAAATTATAGGTGCTGGATGATTCAAAGCCTATCATTGATTGGGCTTCCAAAAAAAGGCACAGTGAATTGTGTCCACTTGCATCCTCAGTTATAGGATGGATATTTGAGAGGCAATTACTTCTTTCAAATGGATCTTTCAATCATGTTCTCAGGGAACTCGAACAAAAGGCAACGAGTTGTCGAAAGAAACTCTCGTGTTTCTAGTTGGTTCTTTTGGTACTTGTGAGTTCATGGTTTTAATACCTATGAGTCCATGGTAGTTATGAGCTCCTGGTACTTTCGGTACTTATGAGTTCATGGTTTGTAAGGAATTTTTTCCATAGTCATCTACTTGTTTTTTTCATTATTTTTCTTTGATTGTAAATGTTTAATTGGACTGTTTATTTTTTATGTCCCTTTTTTTGTAGGGCAAGGGTATGTATCTATAATGTTTTGAACAACGAGGTAAGGGTGATGTAAATTCAGAATTAAAGGTGAAGAGGATTGTTGTCAGTTTTTTTGTATGCTCCTGGAAACCAGATCAGTCACATTCAGGACTAGAATATGTATATTCGCTTCTCATGAATATAATGGATTTTTTCCTTTGGGGTTAAATTATAGTTATGTGTGTGAGAGAAATGGGGTTATAATGGTGGTTGGGAGGAACGAATGGTAAGCTCCTCACCGAGGCTCAATTCTCACAAGTGACATGACAAACTTTGATGTAATAGATGGAATACTTTAATCATTAATGTAATACATGGAATATGTACATTCCATATTGATGTAATAGATAGAATATGTATATTCCTGATATGAAATATAAGAAAACAATAACAAAAATAGTAGCACATAAATTTGAAAATACTTGTTTATCCATACTTTCATACCATCTGCAATAATATCTTAAGAGCAGTCTGCATGCACAAGAATACCAGCAAAAAATGACAAAATGATATCAGCATATAAATCAAACAACAAAAAAGGCACACAGAGCTACGTGAATGCAAGCATGATAGAACTTATGAAACAATTACTATTTCTTTAGGGGTAAGACATGGCCAACAATTTGACAGAAGGAAAACATAGCAAAAGACTACAGATATGACACATCATAGAATGCAATGCCAAGCCAATGGAACATGGTTTGTTTCACAGATTAAGAGGCTTACAAATTAATTGACATGACATCCTTCTAAATTTCATATCAATTCTAACCTGTTTACCCGCCAAAGGTAGCTCAAGGATATGGTTTGTGGACATATTATAGTGACACAAGTGTATTAAATCATGTTAAGTATTAGGCAAGTTTGAAGTTGGATGATTTCAGATTCCAAAAGAACGAAATGCCAGCTCAAACACAAGGTTTGTTGGGGTTCTGTTATTTTAAAATCAATAGCAAAATTTGACTTATTTCAGAAGCCAATGGAGAGTCAAAACAAAATTTTGATGTACGGTGTGCAAGAGAAGAGATCTTGGATATAAAGGAGGTCTAGTCATAAACAATCTTAAGATGTCCACAATTTTGTACATCTCCAGGACCGTTTCTTTCAAATATGATACTACAGGGCTTCAAGATTACTGTATAGCATTATTATCACTATGATGTGTCTGAGTGTCACTTTTGTTTCACCCTATTAATTTTTCATGGTCAATCTGCCACAAGATGGAGTTCTAAGATAGTTTTATACCATGTCTTCAATTTAATAAAAATATAACTTACTGTTTGTGAACCGACTATATATGGTGGGTTGTGGATGCATGTTTAAAAGCCTACACATCTATACTCCATTTTATGGCATCTTCATTGTTTAGATGCACTGAAATCTTAGACATAATTTAACCATTGTGATTGCGAAAACTGTTAATAAGCATTATACATGATTAATTGTGCAAGCATAAAGTCTGTTCCAAGTGCCTACTGTATTAACAATTTATATACGAAACTTTATTGTATTTGTAAGACACTGAAGTACTCGGAATCATTTATTGATATTTTCTTTGGTTGTATTGAAAATTGTTGGAATACAATTGGGTAAATGGAAGGCAGTCTCATCTCATTCTTGTTGTTTGATTGGATATGTTATGCTTTTCTTTGATTGGTTCTGATTTTGCTATATAGTTGCTGAGTTGATATTACTTTTTTAAATTTCAAATGCACAGGCTTCCTCAGATGTTAAAGTGGAAAAGGTAAGAAATAAACTTGAGAAATAAGCAGATGAATCTGAGGAATAATTTAAGAAATCCCTTGACGCTTTCAAGGAACAAGCTTCTAGAATGCAGGCAATTTCAAAAGACTGTCTATGCTAAAAAATAAAATATAGTGTTAAAGGATATGATAGAGCAGTTGAAACTACAGTCATAAAATATGAGACCATTTTTAACTTCAACTGCGAAGGAAATCCGTGTAAAGGGAAAATAAAATTTGTCAATTTGGGTTGAAAATATTCCTGAGACTATGAAGGATGTAGCTGAAACTGCTTTTGGTGTTCACCCAGATGATCTTAAAAACCAGTCTAAAGTTCATGACTTTTGCCTTGGTATTCCATATGGTAAGAGTCCTAATTTTTTCTCTATTATGGTGTTTATTTTTATGATATTCATTTTCCAGTTAGCACTACAATCTTGCCATGGTAGATATGATATTGAAATGAGAATGCAAAAAACATTACACAACAATAATACTTGGAAGTATCATTTTGAGCAAGCAAACTATGAGAGCTCTTTTTAGTTGCTATAAAATCAGTTGTTGCAATTGTTCACGTGATGCAGGTGCACTTCTTTTTGTTGGGGGTTTTATTTCATTTCTCATAACTGGAAGCATTCCTGTTGTTCGTTTTGGGGTCATCCTAGGTGGGATACACCTAGCTGTGAGCATTTCAAGCCTTAAGTCCCGGAAGAAGGGTGATTCATCCATTCCCTTTGTGAAAGGACAATTTCTTTAGAGACCTCTCTAATAACAACCTTATTTTTTCCATTTATTTTAAGCTTGATAGTAACAAAATTTTGATTGTTTATATCATGGCCAATAGAATGCTACATTTGAAAATGGACATATAAGCTATTTAATATGTTAGTGACATGTGACTATATTAATATTATTATATTGAGGCTAGGGGTTAGGTAGTTAAATCCATTGTTGAAATGATTTGTATTGGCAAAAAATTACCAAGGGTTTGGGTATTGGTACATAGGAGAATTGGTGAAAATATTGGCAAAT
>MU968389.1:8933923-9040687 GCA_034641835.2 Pinus albicaulis
GTATCATCAAACTTTAGGAATTTGGTAGTTCAACTTATTATCGCATGGCCCCATTACAATGCATCATATGATTCCCTCCATAGCCTATGAGTTCATAAATGGAAATCCTTGTCTTGTTCCCATCCATGGGCCCCCCACTTAATGTAACCTACTAAACTTTGTTGTGCATTGTACATATGTATTTTAGCTTGTTGTGTGATGCAATTATTTTTGATACCTCATATATGCCAAAAAATCCAAAAAAAAAATATAAAACCCAAAAAATCAAAAATATATGGTCCTATTTTACCTAATCCATGTTTTATTTCTTTCATTATGTGATTCAACTATCGGTGTACTCTTTCTAGATGTTTTTTACAAGATATGGTGGAATTTAATTGTGATATGCACTAGACCTTAGGTGTGTTTCTCTTCAAACTAGAATATAGGGGTAGGTCTCTCACTGTTATATTTTTTTCATCTTTGACTGTCATTTCCATATTCATTGTACCTTAGGTCCAACCCCGTCAAGTTCCAATATTAACCCATCTCTTTTTCATGTCGTAACTTGGAAATATAACTTACATGTACATGGATGCCATATATTAGCACATATCTTTTGTGTTGGTGTCCATCCAACATTTCTTTATCCCTTTTCAGAATCCCTCCTTTTGACCCACCATGACTTAGAATTTTAGCCTCATTTACTCTTCATCAACTTCTGGCTTTACTCTAGGAGCATTCCACACTTTTATACCTTGTGATTATTGTGAATTTTTATCCTTTCTTATGCATGTTGATAAGCATTCATTTTGCTTCACCACTGCTATCACATTATGCTTGGACTTGTACTTGATTTGGATTTGTATTCTTACCTTTCCTAATAGGGTCATTGTGATGAGTGGCCTTACTTTATAGTCTCTTTTCCTCCTTATGCTTAAGGTGATTTGGTCAGCTCAAAACTAGTTGCTACCCTTTATACCACTAATTGATCTAGGATTATATTTATTTGTGTCCTTCTTATGCTCACTAAAAACTAAAAGGCACTAAATATCCTTTTATCTTTTTTTTAGGATCCTTAAAACAAAACGAAAAAATGACTAATGATATTACTTGTTTTCTCTTTTGTGACTAAAAATAGAAAATGGAAATGTAATTTACTTAAGTTATCAATCAAAATGGAAGTGGCAGTCGTGTCATCCTTGAACATGGAACCTATTTTCATAATTTCCTTACAATTTGGTTTTAGCTCGCCTAAAATCCATACCACACATTTGAGTTAGTTTACTCCTCTGTATGGTTACTCTTCAAGTTGCTATGGAGTGTGCTTCAATGCCTCTTGTGATGTTGTGTGATATCACATGGTGTTCATTAGCGCATGTTTCTAAGTCACTTTTGTGTCACGTCATTATATGTTCAATGGAATTCTCTGTTGGGAAAAATACTGAGAGGGAAGGGGGATTAATGAGTATTAAAAAATTTCCCTTACTTTGCTGATTTCTATAGGTGACTTTAATTAATCCAACTAGCGTATGCACGTGTCTTTCTTTAAGGAAACTTGTGTATGCCTAGTGTATTTATTATTCAGATAAAAAATTACTTAGCCCATTTCATCACTTATTCATCAGACATTTAGTAAGCAGTGAACGTTCCCAGTAAGAACATAATAAATCATCACACATAAGCATCACACATGAACACCACGATTTAAGGTGGAAACCCAAGTTAGGAGAAAATGACC
Organism: Pinus albicaulis; assembly: GCA_034641835.2. NCBI lineage: Eukaryota > Viridiplantae > Streptophyta > Pinopsida > Pinales > Pinaceae > Pinus > Pinus albicaulis. Next base: position 8,935,644 of record MU968389.1, read on the forward strand.
ATCGTTGTCTTCTCTATCTTCAATTTTTATTATAAATAAAACTGCTTATGATCTTATACTGGTCCAGACTCATACCAGCACGCAGGCACCCACTTAGAGAAGGTTGTAACCTTCTCTCGTTCTCCAGATGCTACTAGAAGGGAGCTCCAACCCCCTGATATCATTTACCAGCTATCACTGGAAGGGAGCTATGACCCCCTTCTCTCGTTTACCAACCACTCCTGGAAGGGAGCTACAACCCCTTGATCTCGTTTACTAGCAACCACTAGAGGGGAGCTACAACCCCCTCACTAAAGGCTTCAACCCTCAGCACTAACGCGGGCCATGTTTCATAAATTTTCACATTGGATCCAATAGCTTCAACACAACACAACTTATAGGCCACTTTTCATCATATTTTCAGACTGGACCCACTATATTGATTTAAGCCCAATACCATACATCAAACTGAAACATATAATTGTACCAAATCATTTAGTGAATCATCAATCAACCAACCAATCACTGATATTTAATCACAATCAACTAGCAGCATAATCAATACTCGAACAACCCATATCTATATGAAGACATCATTAATAGAAAAAAAAAACACAGTGAAACTAATCAAACATTTCCTTCATCATTCTTGAGAAAAACCCTAGCTTGCATACGCTCCTTCCATGAGACAAATCCGCAAATGTGCGCGCTTCTTCTGAAACCACAATGTGTATATATTTACTGAATATATACGCGCCTCTGTAGAACTGAACCTGTGTCTATACGCAACATCCTTGAATCGAACATATGTATAGATCTATAAATATTCATGACTGGTCAACACTTCAGATCCACAAACTTACTCATATCATACCCTTCACTTCAGAAAACATGCACCAAACCATAGATCTAAACATCTCATAAACAGATCATGCAAATACATGGTCATTTTAGGTCTACCAATCCTGATCCATCATTGTATTCATAGGTGCATCATTATTTTAGATATATCAATAAATTGTATAACCCATTCTATGCAGATATACTTCAGAGTGAATTATTCATTCAATACCCATACACATGCATGCCTTAACACTGTGATCTTCACCTCCTTATATAGTTTGAGCCTTAACAAATACCATGAGCCAAAACCACACAAGTTTCGATGGTATTCTTGGACGGGATTAAATAACCATTACTGTGCTCAATACTGTGGGCTAATACCATGGTAAGGACCCCTGGTATCATAAAATTAGTGCGTAAGCACTTATGCGACTTTTATTCATCTTACCCACATGTATACACGACTTTGCTTCATCTTACCCACGTGTATACATGACTTTTCCTTGATCAACTCGTGTATAGTTATTTAATTATGTACTTTATCTATCTTCTGCTAAACCTCAATTATTATCCAAAAACTATATACTTCATATTTTACAAGTGGGTTGCCATCAAGGACAACACATGCAATCATAATCCCAAAAATCTCCCCCTTTTGACTTAATGGCAACCATGTTGGTGTTTGATCACCACAACCTGTAGATACCTGATAGATACATAAATATAATCATTATTCAAACACCAATTCTGAAAAAAGGATTCTCTTTCCTTGTAGATATAAGAGATTTGTAGATCTGATCTGTACTATACTGACCATGCTCCCTTTGAGCACATGCTAAATCTTCAGATAGATTTTCAAAAAATTACATGACTCTATGACCTTTCCTATCACCAAGGAATCATACTTACATCAATCATCCAACCAAGTGGGGTTACATATTTGACTCAACTACGCAACCAAGTTGGTTTACATTTTTGAAAAATTCCATACATGACTGAATATGAGATTATTTACATCATAGGTTTCAACATGACATTTAAATCAAATTACAGATATTACTTTTATAACCAAGACCAAAGGATCTCAATAGAGAGAGATCATCGAACATAATTTAGCAACCATGATACACAAAATGCCGACAATGTATTATACTCAGCAAGGCTAATGATCCCCCAGAACATGTCCCACCACAACAATTCATTCATCAAATCATATTTCTCAATCAGATAATCATAACTTAATATCATATCAGTAAACTATAACCATCAACACTAGACCAATAAAATTATAAATGTCAGCAGCATATCATAAATTGTTCTTGAGTACGTCTCACTATTTTTCTTATTGGAGAAAAACATACACAACTATCTCAATTAGAACTCACATATCTACTTATCGGAGAAAAACATACACAACTATCTCAATTAGAACTCACATATATACTCGACTTTAGTTCTATTATAAGTAAATTTGGGCATCATTCCCAATGACATGGTCAAAATATACATCATCCCCAGGACCAATGAAATAGGGTCTATCATCCCCTATCATTTCAGTTGCTACATTCCCTAAGACAAGAACAAACTATTCATGACTTCCATTGCAAGGTTTCCAAGGTTTGAACTATATGTTATATCACCTATGAGCTCACCAATGCAGCCTCTCAAGGGACTAACTACTTTTCATATACAGCTACGTCCATTCAAGGATGATTTTCAAAGCACTTCCTGACACTCAAGAGTGTGTTGGTCAAATGGGAGCGAAAATCTCATTGTTCCAGAATCTCCACATGGCGAGTGCCTTCTACAAGAGTCCATATGTGTCAAACTTCGAATCCATGTATCCATCTAACACCTGTGAGCTTGGGAAAATGTCTTTCCTATTATTAGAAAGTAATTGACTGAGAAACTATGTTCAGTTGCCCTATAAATTGACCACATATCCTAGTTTTAGGGAAGGAAGAAATTTGGTAAAGAAATGTTGTTGGATTCTCAATTGAGTGTATGATAAGAGTGATATGCTATTGGTGAGATGTTTATTGTGATGAGGCTTAGATGATGCTGGAGCTGGTAAAATCAAATTGATCGCTGGTTGTAACCTCCCCCTTGTATCTATTAATAAATATTGCTGCTCATTTTCCCATATATGTATCTTTTTATGTTTCTACTTTTCATATCATGGATTATTAACTGAAATATATGTTTCATGTTTAATCGATTTAACTGATTAAGATAAATAGCCATATGTGTATTGCAATCTCTGTATGTTTAGTGTTTATATTTGCAGGAACTAGTCTAACGATCTAGGTTGGATTGGAAGCTACAACAAGAGCGACAGAAGGAGAATAGGAAGCACTTAGATCACAAGTAAGTTCCTCTATATTTTTATGTGTCTATTTACTGTTACATAAAGTGTCTGCAAAGTCTTTGATCTTTTGTTCTAAATGTACAACACCACATTTAGGGAATGTGTTTTATCTGTAATCTATAATTTCGCATAACAAATTGGTGACTCCATTGGGGATTTTCCTTATCATTCCTGGTGTTTTTTCCTCTACTTATTCACCTAGTAGAATCTAATATTAATTATTATACTTTTGAATCAAATAATTGCATTATAAGTGTGTTATGTAGCTTGAATTTTGAATCTCTGTTGCTCCCAATGCACTATTGGTCAAGACACAGTGCTTTGCATATCCCTCTCTCCCACTCAGGGGTGCTTTGCAACACACTGTATCCCCTTAGAGACCGTGTTTCTCCCTTAGCCAACCAAATTCCCTTTGATTTTTTCATTGCCATCATACTCAACCTTTTGTTTGTTGTGTTTTCAATTGTCTGATACCTCATAGACACCAGTGAATTTTCCTGATTCTTCCTCCTTTGAAAAGTAAGTTTGTTCAATGTCTCTTTAAGTGTTTTTCTTTATCATTGACAAATAATATTCAAAGTATTTTATTTCTATATTAGATCCATTTGTTTTCGTAAAGGAAATTGTCATTAAATTCTTCGTTTCCTATAGGAAAATTTGTAGTTCCATTCTTCGTTTTTCATAAAAGAGAAATTGTTGTTAAATTCATCATTTCTCAAAGAGGAAAGCATTTTCTTTTTGTTGATTTGATGCATATAGTTTCCTTTTTTCATTCACATTAAGGGGACTGAAAAGAAAAACTTGCATTTGAATATAGTGAATTGTGTGTTTTGCATAAGAACAAGTTAGGAAGTTGCATATTAATTTGTGCTCTTTGTTATTTTCTCTCAAAATTGATCGCTCTTTCCCTTTAGTAGTTAGGATTTTCATTGAAAAAGATAAAATTGAAAAGTTTGCTTATCATTTTAATTTGCATTTTAGTAATTTCCATCACATCATCGCACTGAACCTTGAAAGGAAAATAGATAAATAAGATCAACTTAAAATTTACATCAAATTACCTAAAAAAACATTGGAACCATAATGATAACATTTAGAAGGTCTAGGCTAGAGACTGTTCTAGCATCATTAAATATAGCAGTTGTCGTTAATTTTCTACGATAAATTCCGAGTTTGATTCCTCATTCCACATACGTAAGTATATCATATCTCATCCATGTACTGTCAGGTATATCGGGTGGTGTTATAGTATGAAAAGTATAAAGGGGTGCTCTCACTGTGTGGTTTCGAATTAGACAGTACTAATACGGACTTGGGCCTACACATACCTTCGAGTATTTTTGGGAGGAAAATTTTAGGTTTCTATCCATCCATAGTGAACTGAATCGGCCGCCTTGTAAATTGTGATACACCGAACACAGCATTCAGGGATATTGCTTCTGCGTACTTTCTGGTTCGCCAGGAGGTATTCTGCAGTTCACAGTTTCTTGGTAAACCTTTTCCTAGCACTACCCTTTTATTTTGTTTATTTGTATTTGGTCATAAAATAAATCATTCATCATGGAAGAAGAAAATCCCTTTCCCCGTCGTTCGCATAGACTTGCATTGAAACCACCTTTACCACCGGAAGTCACTTCTGGTCAGCGAAGGCGACATCGCTCTACCGAAACAAGTACCATCAGTACCTCTGGTGAAACATCATCAGCACAAGTTGTTTCTAAAAATCCTGGTTCATCTACTTTTGTCGAGACGGTGTCCTCACAGCTACCCATGGTCACGATCCATCCAATCGGTGAGACCATACCTCCAGAACCCGATGTTGTTCAATTGGAAGTTGATCTGGATCCCATCATGCTTTAGGGGGTAGCTGTTATTGGTCAAACTAGACATCATCCCTAGGACCAATGAAATAGGGTCTATCGTCCCCTTATATTGCAGTTGCTATATGCCCTAAGTAAAGAACATCTAGATCCTGAAGTCAAACAACCAAAATTTGTTCCTGTATTGGTCGCTCCATAATCGATTGTAGCCATTGAGTATCCCATATCACGCAGTCAACCACCTAAAATATACTTCGAGCCTGAAGGTGAATATCTTCCACCTAGTTTGATTTCGATTGAAGAAATATCACAAGACAAGACACCTTTAACTCCAACTCATTTTTGGGAGGAGCTTTACCTGTACAAGTCTTTTCCTCAATCACCTTCCTCTGCTTTTGTTGATCCTATTTTACTTCGAGTTCCAAAAGATTCTATAGGGTATACACTGGGTCATTTGACCACGGCTAAAATAAAATCCCAGACTGAACCATCTATTTCAGCTGTGACAACATTTACTGTTGCTTCATCTTTGATGTTTTTTTAATTGACTTCACCCATGTCATTATCTGGAATCCTATATGGTTCCTCCTTTATGAGTACTGGACAGATTAATCCTTTATTCACATCTTCAATGCAATATCAAGTTGATCCCATCATTTATTCTCCTTGGTGGATGGTGGTACCACATATGTTACCCTCAGACATTCCTAAATTCAATGGAAACCTTGGAGAAGACTCGTCAACGCATGTTATAACTTATCATTTTTGGTGCTCCTTAAATGATGACTTCGTTAGACTACGTATTTTCTAGCGCACACTCACTAGTCCAACTACACAATGAGGATGGTTCTTTTACTGTGTCAACCTCATTAAAAAATGAAACAGATTTATGTGGATGGTTCTTTTACTGTGTCAACCTCGTTAAAAAATGAAACAGATTTATGAGGATGGTTCTTTTACTATGTCAACCTCATTAAAAAATTAAACATATTTTTGAGGATGGTTCTTTTACTATGTCGACCTCGTTAAAAAATGAAATATGCCATGAGCATAGTTCCTTTACTTGTGTTAATCTCGTTAAAAAATGAAACAAGGTTACATGAGCATAGTTCTTTTCCTATGTCAAGCTCATTAAAAAATGAAATAAATCCTCCCCTATAACGAACCTTCATTCCATCTAGCTATTAGTAACCAGTGATCTACTTAGGTGAATGAAATGAAGCTTGGGGGGCATCTCCTCTTGTAGGGGACATTTGACATGTGCTCTTACAAGGGGCATTCAAAATGTTCTTACCAATTGCACCCAAACAACAGCTGAAGTTCAGGGGAAAAAACAAGTTCAGAGCTCCAAAATGCAAATGGTAAAAATGAATAGTAAAACTCTATTAATTAGTCATTTGATTATTTGAAAATCACATTTATTGCTATGACTATGGTTTTATTTGATTTTTATCATGAAACAGGTATTTTTAATCCACTTGATGTTGTTCTGAACAGGTTTGCAACTGATGAGAAGATTCGTCGTTCACATTTATTTTAAGAATGATTTGACCACAAAGCATACTTTTATCCTTATTTTTAGAGCTTTGATAAAAATGAAAAAGGACTTGAAGCACACTTTTATCTCTTTTTCAAGCTTCGATAACAATGAAAAAGGATCCCTTGGAGTCTTTTCTTTAGCCCTTTTCACACTCCGATAATGTGAAAATATTGTCGAGTACTTTTGTTTTTGAGCTCGTAAAAGTAAATGAATTGATATCTACTCAGTATAAGTTTAACCCTTTTCCGAACTGAGATAGATTATTTTATGAAAAAGGAATGCCTTAGTCGAACATGGCTAGGAGGTTCTCTTAGATATTATTTTATACTTTTTCGGATCTAAGCGACAAATTTATGAAAAAGTACCTATGGAGTTTTCTTTTTTCCTCTTTCTCAAACTCTCTAAATATGAAAAAGGATCGGGCTGCCACTGTCGTTAGGTTCGTTAAAACATAAAATAGCAACGGGGTTTTCGATCATGGAAATAATTGAGTTTCATTCATCACTAGACTCGTTAAATTATTAAATAGCGATAAATTATTCGCCTGAAGGGTTGAATTATAGATCAAGCATATGTTATACTCCTCAAGATTGTTAAAAAATAAAGAGGTACTGGTCGACAAATGACCAGGTAAAATTTGGGAAAGTGAACAGAAATCTTACGGTAGCAAGTCGCTCTTGAACATTACACTTCACTCCATCATCGTGACTGTTTGGGTTGGGTAATCTTCTTGACGGTTCATTCATACATTTGGCTCATCATACCTTCACTTCGATTTTGGGTCAATGCTACCAACTCATCTCGGTGTCGCCTATATGTTCAAGAGAAGTCAACCAGTGAATACTCATCCTTCTGCAATACTCATAAACCTTCATTCTCATGACACTCATCCCTAAACATTGCTATGTCAAGTCACATTTTGTCTCTGAAATCAGTAACTCCCATTTCACGATAAAGTGACTTCTTTTCGACGTCAAATCATCATCCAAGAAGTTTACTTTAAAACATCATCTTCTAGTACCATGAGGCTTGTTATAACATCAACAAGATCCTTACTTCCGGACCTTTGACCGAAATATTTTGTTTGTGGTTTGACATAAAATCGTATATTCACGCCTTACAAAATGTACTGCAGTACCTTGAGGGCCATTAACATTAGGTGGATCTCTTTCATTTGTTAACTACTCACATCATTAGTTGGTAATAAAATGTTGTCTTACCATGTTCGAATACAAATAATATATTCGCATGGCTAGACTTGTACCCGAATGATCAAGTGAATGAGATAAGAAGACCCCGTATCTAATTTCAGCCATTTGGGCTGCAATTTTAGGTTTGTTGTACACATCATCTGTACGGTGACCTTACATACAGATCGTTTTCTGAACATGGGCCTATATCTGTAGGCATGTCTGTATTGGGCAACATTCCAATATAGACGACTTTATGCACTATGTACATGTTATTAGATAGTTTATGTGTTGAGCATGGGAATTCATCCCTAAGAAATTCGTGATCAAGAGGATAAATCATGATGTAATGTATTGTAAAATTGATGTAGGTCGCCACTCCACTTCAGTTCCAACCCATCACATCGTAAAGCATCTCATTTAGAAAATATTGTTATTATTCTAACTTCATGCTTTAGGGGGAAGCTGTTATAGCTCAATTTGGGCATCATTCCCAATGACCTGGTCAAACTGGACATCATCACTAGGACAAATGAAATAGGGTCTATCATCCCCTATCATTTTAGTTGCTACATGCCCTAAGACATGAACAAACTATTCATGACTTCCATTGCAAGGTTTCCAAGGTTTGAATTATATGTTATATCACCTATGAGCTCAACAATGCAGCCTCTCAAGAGACTAACTTCTTTACATATGTAGCTACCTCCATTCAAGGGTGCTTTGCAAAGAACATCTCGACATTCAAGAGTGTGTTGGTCAAATGGGAGCAAAATTATCATTGTTTAGGAATATCCACATTGTCAGTGCCTTCTAGAAGAGTCCATATGTGTCAAGCTCAGAATCCGTGTGTCCATCTAACACCTCTGAGTTTTAGAACATGTCTTGCTTATTATTAGAAAGTCATTAATTGAGAAAATACCTTCATTTTCCTTATAAATTGAGCATAGATCCTAATGCTAGGGAAGGAAGAAATTTGTTAAAGAAATGTTGTTGGATTCTCAATTGAGTATGTGATAAGAGTGATATGCTGTTGGTGATATGTTTATTGTGATGAGGCTAGGATGATGTTGGAGTCGGTGACATTGAATCGATCGCTGGTTGTAACCTCCCCCTTCTATCCATTAATAAATATTGCAGCTCACTTTCCCATATATGTATCTGTTTATGTTTCTACTTTTCATATCATGGATTCTTAACTGATATATATGTTTCATGTTTAATCAATTTAACTGATTAAGATAAATAGCCATCTGTATATTGTAATATCTGTGTTGTTTATTGTTTATATTTGTAGGAACTAACCTGGCGATCTAAGTTGGGTTGGAAGCTACAGCAAGAGCAAAAAATGGAGAATAGGAAGCGCTTGGATCACAAGTAAGTTCCTTTATCTTTCTGTGTGTCTATTTACTCTTAGAGAAAGTGTCTGCAAAGTCTTTGATCTTTTGTTCTAAATCCATAGCACCACATTTAGGGAATGTGCTTTATCCGTAATCCATAATTCCGCATAACAAATTGGATACTCTGTTGGGCATCATTCCCAATGACCTGGTCAAACTGGACATCATCCCCAGGACCAATGAAATAGAGTCTATCATTCCCTATCATTCCAGTTGCTACATGCCCTAGGACAAGAACAAATTAGTCATGACTTCCATTGCAAGGTTTCTAAGGTTTGAAGTATATGTTATATCACCTATGAGCTCACCAACACAACCTCTTAAGGGACTAACTACTTTTCATATGTAGCCACCTCCATTCAAGGGGGGTTTGCAAATCACTTCCTGACATTCAAGAGTGCACTAGTCAAATGGGAGTGAAATTCTCATTGTTCCAGAATATCCACATGGCCAATTCCTTCTAAAAGAGTCCATATGTGTCAGACTTTGAATCCATGTGTCCATATAACACCTCTGAGCTTGCAAACATGTCTTGCATATTAGAAATTCACTGGTTGAGAAAATACCTTCAGTTTCCCTATAAACTAAGCACAAATCCTATTATTAGGGGAGGAAGAAATTTGGTAGAGAAATGATGTTGGATTCTCAATTGAGTGTGTGATAAGAGTGATATGCTACTGGTGAGATTTTTATTGTGATGAGGTTAGGTTGATGCTAGAGTTGGTGACATCAAATCGATCGCTGGTTGTAACCTCCCCCTTCTATCCATTAATAAATATTGCTGCTCATTTTCCCATATATGTATATGTTTATGTTCCTACTTTTCATATCATGGATTCTTAACTAATATATATGTTTCATGTTTAATCTATTTAACTGATTAATATCAATAGCCATCTGTATATTGCAATCTCTGTACTTTTTAGTTTTTATATTTGCAAGAACTAGTCTGGCGATCTAAGTTGGATTGGAAGCTGCAGCAAGAGCGATAGAAGGAGAATAGGAAGTACTTGGATCACAAGTAAGTTCCTCTATTTTTCTATGTGTCTATTTACTCTTAGATAAAGTGTCTGCAAAGTCTTTGATCTGTTGTTCTAAATGCATAGCACCACATTTAGGGAATGTGTTTTATTTGCAATCCATAATCCACATAACAAGTTCATGCAACTTATGTACCAAAAGTAAAATACTAAAAATTTCACATCTCCATCCCCCCCTGAAATTATGCAACCTATACCTATCTTCTGTTGTCACATTAGATGCACTATCAGAAATAAAAACAATAAAAATGATCTAATTTATTAAAAAAGTATTATTGATGTCTATGTGAGAAGCTTATGTTACTTAGTGCAATAGATTGATAAGATTGTGAATGACATAAACAACATAAGCAAAAGAAACATATTCAAACACATCACCACAACAAGAATTTAATAACAGAGTTCACTAGACTTCCTAGCTATGTCTCTGGGTCCTTAGCTTCCAGTGTTGACTGCTTTATTTTGTCTTCAAAATTATTTTACAGGTATGAGTTCAAAAAAAGAAACTCAAATGAGAAAATGGACCTCACCATTGCAACGGGCTCGAAATTTCAGAAAAAACATGTATAAACTTTCCTATATTCTGCCATTGTCACCTCTACACCCCCTGGAGCAATCCAAAACCACCTCTGCCTTCCGGAAAACCACCTTCCATGCAAAAAACTACCTAGGACTGTGCATTGGTGGTTTGGGCTTGTTCAGCTTTGTGCTGAGTTAAATGAAGTTTCGGTGGCTTGTATTACAAGCTCCATCGCTTTGGCATGTTGGTTGTGCGACTATGTGTTAAGGCGTTACATATATAATGTTTTGGAAGGTCGACAGGTCGTAACCCCCGCCCAACCCTTCTATCGTATCTTTGTCAGTTGCGCTAATGGAAACATAAGTATGATGTATTATTTGTGTGGCATTAAAACCCATAGATAAGGATCCGGTGGTCGTGGGGTTGACCCTGACCGTCCGACCCTTTTCCGGTGGCACAATCCCATTCCAACTTAAATACAAAATATTACATTTAATACCAACTAACACATTAGCTCATCCAATGAGTGGATTCCGTAATTTTGGGAGGTTAGGGGTTTGATCCTCCCTAATCCCTAAAATTTTGGAAATGAGGCCATATTGGGAAAAATCCAGGCTGCCACGTGTCAACCCCGGATTGGCCCATTCCAACCAATCAAACTCTGACATGTCACTGATCTGTCGACATCACCCTAGACATGTGGTGTATTCTTGGGATGACATGTGTCTTGTTAACATCATCCTGACCGTTGACTTGACTGTTGACCGTTGACTATTGACTTTGACTTTGACTTTGACTTTTTGTCATATTGCCCTAATTTGTCATAAAATTTGACTGGCCACATCTTCTTCATACGAATTTGGTTTTACGAGTCATTCACACTGTTGGAATCCTATCGATGAGCACTTTAACTTGATCCTATTTTCATATGCATTTGAATACTTTGATCTGGAGGCAAAAATGAATCCATTTTGGATCACTCCTCCCCATTGGAAGCTTTTGGACCACAAAAAGTTGGTTTTAGTTGTCGAGTAAGTGAGGATATGTTTCCTTCACTTTTCATATTTATATCCATCGTGCTTTACTTGGATTTGTACCTTTAAGCCCAACTCAAAGATACTCAACATCTTCTCATCGTGAAGTCCTTATCCTCCTATCGAGAATTTTGTCCTCCTTCAACTTGTTGAGATAATCTGGTGAAAAATATTCGATGGAAGGTACCTGACTTTGCTCTTTTGGATCTTCAATCAATGAAGGTTCATACAATCGCAAGTTTTCAACATTTACAACAGAATAGATCTGCATATAAGCTGGTAGATCTAGGCAGAAAGCATTCTCACCAATTTTATCAAGAATTTTGAAAGGACCATATCTAATTGGTTTCAAATTTTTACCTTCCCCTTGAAGTCTTTCCTTGTTGATCTACAACCAGACTTGATCACCAACTTGAAAACTATGCTCAACTCGATGCTTGTCATTCTACTTGGCTCTTTTCCAATTGTTCCTGTACTTCCTAGTGAATTTCCTAGATCTGTTCAATGAAATTCGTTGCTTTGTCCACATCACTGTGTCCATCAGTTACTATGTATTTACCAAAGACAAAATCCAAGGGAGACTTTGGTACAAAATCAAAACAAGTCTCAAATGGAGATCTTTGAGTAGCAGAATTTTTCGCATGGTTGTAAGGATGTTGCACATAACACAAATTCTCATCCAAAAGCTTAGGATGCTTGCTACAATAACCTTGAAGAAACTGTACCATTGTCCTATTTACCATTTCTGTCTGGTTGTCTGTTCGCGGATGAAATGTCGTGCTCTTCTTTAACTTTGTGTCCATGAGTTCCCATAAACTTGAACAAAATTTCCCGAAAAATCAAGAATCTCAATCAGATACAATAGAAGTGGGTAACCCAAAATGAACCCAAACATTTTGAAAGAACAAATTTTCAATTTGTTCAACTGTGACCTGTTTAGTACATGGTGTGAAAATACACATCTTAGTGAACCTATCCACAACTACATACAAATAATCATGACCTTTTCTAGACATTGGCAATCCCCCAACAAAATCTATGGATAAAATTTCCCAAGGACGAGAAGGAATTGGAAGTGGATTGTACAAGCCTAATTTTCTGTTTCTTGGCTTTCCTATAGCACACATAGTACATTCTTTAATATATATTGAAATTGTTTCATTCATTCGTGGCCAATAGTAGAATCTTTGTAATTGTGTAATTGTTTTACTTACACCAAAGTGACCTAAAATTAGAGAGTATGTACTTCTCGAATCAAATTAACTCTTTCAGTTTGTGGAATGCATAATTTTCCCAAATGATATAAGAGTTTTTCCTTTATGAAATAATTCAATTCTTCTACCTACTTGGCATGAATTAAAGCTGCATATACATCCTTAAAATATGTGCCTTGAGCATATTGTTCAATATAGCTTTCGTGCATTATTGAATTATGCTTAAGAATTGTGGATGCATTTATTATTGGTCTTGATAACATGTCTGCAACCTTATTATGTATGCCTTTCTTATATTTGATTACAAGAAGAAATTGTTGTAAGAACCCCATCCAACAATAGTGTCTTGATTGTTGCAATTTAGTTTGTGAGTGTAAATATTATAGTGGTTGATGATCTATATGTATGATTTTTTGTTTTCCCATTATGTAATGTTTCCACTTTTTAACACTCTGTACTAATGCATATAATTCCTTATCGTATGTAGGATAGTTAACTACTGCTGATGTGAATGTCTCAGAATGAAAGCGCATAGGCTTTTTGTGTTGCATCAACACTGCCCCCATGGCATATTCACTTGCATCTGTCTTGATTTCAAATGGTTGTTGAAGATCTAGCAGTGCTAGTACTAGCGTTGTACTGATCCTTTCTTTCAATGTGTCAAAGGATTTTTTTTGTTTTCCTCCCAACTAAAACACCTGTTTCACACTTGTCAAAGCATGTAGAGGAGCTGCAATCAAAGAAAAGTTAGCAATAAATTTCTCCAGTATTGTGCTGCCCCTAAGAAACTTCTAACTTCTGTAGTAGTTTTGGGCTTAGGCCAATTTACAATGACTTCAACCTTAGAGGGATATATATTCAATTCACCACCCCCTACAATATAACCCAAGTAATTTAAATATGTCCTGCCAAATTCACATTTTTACAGTTTTACATAGATATTTTCTCTTTTTCACACATCTATAACTTGCTTTACATGCTTTATATGTTCATCCCATGTCTTACTAAAAACAAGAATCTCATCTAAGTATAATATTACAAAATCATCAATGAATGGCCTAAAAACATGATTCATGACACGCATGAATGTAGCTGGAGCTTAGGTCAAGCTGAAAGGCATAACCATCCATTCATAGAGCCCTTGCTTCATTTTGAAAACAATCCTCCATACAGCTTGTTCTGAAACCCTGATCTGATGGTAGCCACTTCACAAGTCTAACTTAGTGAAGTAAACTACATCTTTCAACTGATCTAATAAATCGTCAATGCGAGGAAGAGGATAACGATTCTTTATTGTTATTTTATTTAATGCTCAGAAATCAATGCACATTCTCCACGAACCATCTTTATTACATACCAACACAATAGGCGATCTTCATGGTGAAGTGTTTGGTCAAATAAACCCTTGATTGAGCAATTCCTATACCTGCGTCTTTATTTCTGCATTCTCTAGAGCTGATAACCAGTACATTCCAATGTTAGGAAGAGGAGCATCTGGCTGTAAATAAATCTCATGTCTATCTATCGCTTGGGAGGAAGCCCGTTAAGCTCTTGAAATAGAATATCATAATCAGAAACAACTTTAACTAAATCTACTTTCTGTTTAGGATTACAGCCTTGAAAAGCAACGGATTTATCAAGATCCTTTGCTTTTACAATCATAAGTAAAAATTGTTTACTTGAATTTATAATTTTTTTCATCTGTCCTGAATTTATGAGAGAGTAGTTATCTTTGAGTTTATGAGCTCTTAATATATATTTGATCCCATCTTTAGTGAGTTGATACTTATTTTCCCTTCGATAGAAGATATTATCTCTATCATATAAGTATGGACTCCCTAGTACAATTCCACATATATCCAATGGGACTATATCTGATTCAACCTCATCTAAAAACTTTGATCCAATTGCAAAACAAAGTTTTCATTGTTTCGTAACCTGTAGTTTAGTTTTATCACAGACCCAACCCAATGGGTATGGCTTTCTATGAGATTTTGTTTCAATACCCAATTTCTTTACAATTGATTCAACAATCAACTTAACTTGAGAGCCACTATCAAACAAAGTATCAATTTTAGTATGCTTGTAAATGACTCTAATATAAAATAGCTCATTTCTTTTCCTCTCGTCATTTTCATTATCAACAGAATGCAAAGAAGTACTTGTAGATGCTTGAGAATTTTTACCTTTTATACCTGTATTTGTAATTGTTGTTTCGTCTCCTAAATCTAATCCGAAGTCCTTTTGCATAGTAGCAGCATTCTTTCACTCTTTATTTCCAAACTTATTAGGCTTCAATTCTAGATTCAGTGCCCAGTAGTGTGCCTCATCATGTCCTTCTTTCTTACAGTGAGTTCATGTAGGCTTTTCTTTCTTCACAGTGTTCATTTTCCTTTCCTTCCATTTTTGTTTCTTCTTTTCTTCATTCTTGATTTCAATAGATTTAGATGACTTTCCAAGGTCATGAGATACATTTTTACCCCTAGCTTCTAGATGAGTTGCTTGAACTGATACATAATATAAGCTAGTCAGATTAAACATCAGTATGGTATGCCTTAAATAACTATGTAAGCCACCTATGTATTTCAATAATGTTTCTGGTGATTCCAATGATATGCCTAGTGTCAGAGCTCTTTAAGGAAATTACTGAGTGTAACTTTGCACACTTTGACCCTTTAACTGACGCAATGTTTGCCAACTCATCATAGCTTTTTGCATATAAGAGAAAGGATAAAAAAAAAATATAGCAGAAAAAAATTCATTCCATGTTGAAATAATTTTACCATGTTTTTGGAAATCTGCTTGTGTCTTTCCTTCCCATCATACAAGTGCAGTTCCTCCAAGACAAAGGCTAGAAAGCTAGATCTTATTTCTTTCTGAAACAAATTTCTGTACCCTGCAATAAACTTCAATTTTT
Source organism: Pinus albicaulis (assembly GCA_034641835.2). Classification (NCBI taxonomy): domain Eukaryota; kingdom Viridiplantae; phylum Streptophyta; class Pinopsida; order Pinales; family Pinaceae; genus Pinus; species Pinus albicaulis. The sequence goes on from MU968389.1 coordinate 8,951,509, forward strand.
ATTATCCAATTATCAAGTTTTTTAGTGTTAATCTCACCATAATAAATTGGTAAATCAAATTTTACATCTAATTTGATCAAAGAGGATTTATTATTCTTCTTCTTTTTAGAAGAACTAGACTTATGAGAAGTGGACGATGATGATGATGGTGATGATGATGGAGGAGATGGTGGAAATAATGTAGGAGGCTTTTCCCCTAATTCTTTTTCTCGTTTAGGTGATGAAGTGCCTTCAGCTTTTCCCTTTTTAAACTCTTTATACATCTCTTCTACAATTGCACATATTGTCATGAAGTTCTCCACGAATTGAGCTGCTGTTCCCATATGTTTTCTTCTGTCATCTTCTTTTGTGAAAATACCCTTCCAATCTCTGGATTTTCTTCAACAAGTTCTCCTTCTCCTCATTTTAAATTTGACCTAAAAAGAATTCAAATCTTCACATGACATTGTCAAACCTTTAAAAATTAACCTTAAGCTCTGATAACACTTGATATACTTTATTAAAAAGGTATTATTGACGTCTATGTGAGCACCTTATTTTACTTAGTGCAATAGATCGATAATATTGTGAATAACATAAACAACATAAGCAAATGAAAACATATTCAAACACATTAACACGACAATAATTTAATAACGGAGTTCACCAAACTTCCTAGCCAAGTCTTTGGGTCCTTAGCTTCCAGTGTTGACAGCTTGTTTTTGCCTTAAAAATTCTTTTACAGGTATGAGCTCAAAAACAAAAACTCAAATGAGAAAATGGACCTCACCATTGCAACAGGCTCGAAATTTCGGAAAAAACTAGTATAAACTTGCCTATATTCTGCCACTATGACCTCCAAAACCCTTGGAGAAATCCAAAACCACCTTCCCTGCAGAAAACCACCTCGGACTGCGCACTGGTGGTTTGGTTTGGTTCAGCTTTGCAATGAGTTAAATTAAGTTTCGGTGGCTTGTATTACAAGCTCCACCGCTTTGGCATGTTGGATGTGCGACTATGTGTTAAGGAGTTGCATATATAATGTTTTGGAAGGTCGGCGGGTCGAAAACCTCGCCCGACCCTTCCACTGTATCTCTGTCAGTTGCATTAATGGAAACATATATATGATATATTATATGTGCGACATTAAAACCCATAAATAAGGTTCTGGCAGTCATGGGGTTGACCTCGACCATCTAGCCCTTTTCCAGCGGCATAATCATGTTCCAAATTAAATACAAAATCTTACATTTAATACCAACTAACACGTTAGCTCATCCAGTGAGCGGATTCTGGCATTCCATGATGTCACGGGTTCGATCCTCCTTGATCCCCAAAATTTTGGAAATGCGGCCATATTGGGAAAAATCTGGGTTGCCACATGTCAACCCTGGATTGGCCCATTCCAACGAATCAAACTCTGACACGTCACTGATCCGCTGACATCACCCTAGACATGTGGCATATTCCCAAGATGACACATGTCCTGCTAACATCATCTTGACTATTGATTGTTTACTGTTGACTTTGACTTTTACTTTTTGTCATTTTTCCCTAATTTGTCATAAACTTTGACTGGCCACATCTTCTTCATACGAACTCAGTTTTATGCGTTGTTTGCACCATTGGAATCCTATCGATGAGTGCTTTAACTTGATCCTATTTTCATATGCGTTTGAATACTTTGATCTGGAGGAAAAATTGAATCCATTTTGGATCAAAAAATTACCAAACCAACCATTGGAATCACCATATATTTCTCCCCCTGTGATGATACATTACTGATTAGGATAATGTATCTCACATCACTCCTACAGTCATTATGAGAAGTAAACTTTAGAAATAGATGAATATAGTAGGGTCAACATTCCCTAGGTTTTTTACTAGTGTTTCTTCTTTTTCCAACTTTTCTTGAAATTTCTTATTATGTGCTTGAACTTATCCAATCTCTCGGTTATGTTCAACATACTTAACCTGCAATCAGTGGCCTTATGCCCAAATGAGTTGCAATAGAAACAATGTCCATGAAAGCATCCTTTTTTCCTTGATCTATGTAATTTTTCAATAAACAGATTCTTCTCTTTTAGGGAATTATCATCATTCATGGTACATGCCATGAGCACTTACAGTTATTGACGAGACTCTCCCTCTTCTCCATTTGAAAATCCATCACTATCTTCATTTGTATAAATAATTCTTCTATTTTCAAATTGTTTCCATTTTTCATGATTTTCATTATAAGGAAACTTAGCAGCATAATGACCAACTCTACCATAATAAAAACACTTTAAGGGAAGCTTACCTTTGAACCTTCCAGTACCTGGTTGAAGTTTCCTCAGAAAATTTGCCTCTTCTTTTTCTGATATATAAGTTGATTCCTTGAGAACTTCCTTTCCTTTTCCTTTTGCACATGCCTTAAATGTCGCTTCTCTGACTTGTGAGGGGCCTCCTTTTCTCATTTAAAAAGTATTCAGGATAACATGAAGTTGAACAACAGTAAGAGTCTATAGATCCTTCTTTTCTTTAATGGCAGACACTTTTGACTCGAACTTTGGAGTTAGAGATCTCAATATTTTCCCTACTAAAGTTGAATCTTTTATATATTCATCCATATTTCTCATAGAATTCACAATCTCATATATTCTTAGAAACAAGCTTGCAATACTTTCATCATCATGCATTTTTAGATTTTCATATTGAATTCTAAGAGTTTTAAGTTTGGCACTTTTGACCTTTGCATCATCTTCATAGCTCTCAATGATCTTGTCCAATATTTCCTTTGTTGAATTTAGTTGCATGACTTTGGAAAATTATGTTTCTGACAGGCTTCCCAATAAGGCATTGACATCTTTTGCATTGGCTTCATATCTCTTCTTTTTTTTGCATATGTAGGAATGGTTTCTAGGTACTAGTAACCTCCTCCATGATTCCCAATAAATTTTCTCCAAGACTTTGCAGATAAGATTTTGTTCGTATCTTCCAGAACAAGAGATTACTTCCACTAAACAGTGGTGTCCTGATAAAAAATACTCCTTCATGACTTCCCATTGGAATGGATATCCTTCAAGCGATCAAGATTCTTCAGAAGGACTTGTTGTGATACCAATTGTTGGGAAAAACACTGAGAAGGGGGGGGGGGGTGTGTTGAATCAGTATTAAAAACTTTTCCTTACTTTAATGATTTCTATATGAAACTTTAATTAATCCAACTAGCGTATGCATGTGTCTTTCTTTAAGGAAACTTGTGTATGCCCAGTGTACTTATTGTTCAGATAAAACTTTACTTGGCCCATTACATCGTTTATTCATTAGACATTTAGTAAGAAGTAAACATGTACAGTAAGAACATAATAAATTGTCACACATAAATATCACACATGAACACCAGGATTTAAGGTGGAAACCCAAGTCAGGAGAAAACCACTGATGTTGTCATCTCAGTCTTCAATATTTATTATAAATAAAAATGCTTCATTAGACAACTTTTGAGGTCTAAAATGGGCCTCCTAATAAAAATGTACACCAAAATAATCTTTATAATAACAAATAGGATTCAAGATGATGATGTCAACCATGCAAGATGATTCACCACTTTTGGGGTAAAAAAGTAAAAAGATTAAAAAATAATAAAACAATAAAACTACTTTTTCAACTTGAATTTTCAACTTATCTCCCTAAATTTTTACTCAAATTTCAATCGGGAGTATTCATTGGGTGAAAAATTTAATTCCTCATCTAAGTATTACCCATGTTTCATACTTTTGATGGACCCTACTATACGAAAAATGAGAAATGCATGAAAAAACGTGATTGCAATCACACTTTTCATGTATTTCACTTTTTTCGTGTAGAAAGGTCCATCAAAAGTGTGCAACATGGGTACTTCTTGGATGAGGAATCAAATTATGTATCCAATGAGTGTTCCCACTCTAAATTTGAGTAAAGCCATAGGGAGATAAGTTGAAAATACAAATTGAAAAACTAGATTTTTCTTTTTTCCCTATAAACATTGATGATGTCATCTAATACAATTTTATTATTTCCACTATTATTTTATAATTTCCTTAGGAGGCCTATTTTAGACCTCAAAATTCCCCTAATGACAATCTCGTACTAACATAGATTCATACTAGCACGCATGAACCTACCTACAGAAGGCTACAACCTTCTCTCATTCGCCTACTACTACTAGAAGGGAGGTCCAACTCCCTGATCTTGTTTACTAGCTACCACTGGAAAGGAGCTATGACCCCATGCTCTCATTTACCAGCCACTCCTAGAAGGGAGCTACTACCCCTTGATATTGTTTACCATCAACCACTAGAAAGGAGCTACGACCCCCTCACTGAAGGCTCCAACCCTCAGCACTATCGTGGACCACGTTTTGTAAATTTTCACACTGGATCCAACATCTTCAACACAACACAACTTGTAGGCCATTTTTCATCATATTTTTAGACTAGACCCACTACACTCATTTAAGCCCATTACCATACATAAAACTAAAACATATAATTGTAGTAAATCATTCACTGAATCATCAATCAACCAACCAATCACTGATCTTTAATCAAAATCAACTAGCAGCATAATCAATACTCAATCAACCCAGATATATATGAAGACATCATTGAGAGACAAAAGAAACACAGTAAAATTGATCAGACATTTCCTTCAACATTCTTTAGCAAAACCCTAGCTTGCATACTCTCCTTTCACGAGACAAATCCACGAATGTATGCGCTTCTTTTGAAACCACACTACATATAGATTTACTGAATATATATGTGCCTCTGCAAAACTGAACCTGCGTGTATATGTGCCATCCTTGAATCGAACCTATGTATAGATCTGTAAATATTCAGGACTGTGCAACACTTCCAATCAACAAACTTACTCAGATCATACCCTTCACTTTAGCAAAAATGCGCCAGACCACTGATGATCCTAGTGGATATTGGTGGCCACCTGCCAATTCCACTTGGGACCCCACCATTGTCTCTTTCAGTATTTTAGTTTCGGCACAACTTACTATTTTTAGCAGTTTTTGGGGTCCTCAACTTCTGGAACTGTTTTGAGGCCCTAAATGACATTGTTTTGGAATCGCTTCACCAACGAAACAAATTCTATTCTAAAATTTAAATTCATGGTTCATAGTTTTATTCCTCGGATAGATCTTTCTAACGATGTATCATGTGCATCAAATGGAGATAGTACGCCAAATTTATGACCCCGAGAAATTGATGTACCAATTTACCCCAACAGATCCCATATTCTGGCATTTCATCTCCTAGGGTTAGGTTTTTGGATGTTTGGGGTTTTCCATTATTTCTCAATAATATATAGCCCTTTGAGCCTCATTGTAACACAGGGTTCAAAGTCTTATAGCTACCACATCTCTTCTCAAAGATAAGCTACCAACGCCAGGCTAGCTAATTTGTTTCCATTTTGTCTGTAAGCAAATTTTAGTTCTTTGATATTAATGAAATGAATTGATATTTCCACTACGTTCCTACATAAATGCGGATCAATGGTATCAGAGCTGTCTTATTTTTCTTGATCCTTCTTTGTATTTCCCCAATGAGGTCGAGGTATAAGTAGTTAGGGCTTGATCTGGTTGAACCTTTGCAATATCAGCCTCGCAAACCCCAACGACCACCCATCGGGGACGAAAAGAAGGAAGAGGGAGTAGGATATCATATCAAAATATTTCTCGAGGAGGCCCTAGAAAAAAAAAGGAACGTGATGATGAATAATTTTGCCCAGATCCTTCAATGACTGCCCACCGATGATGCATCTGCATCTAGAAACCACTCTAGAGGCGCGACTCCCTTTAAGGTACAAGTAAACTTTGAAACTCCCATATTTGAGGGTCAAATAGATGCAAATGACATAGCTATATGGTTGAATCTATTAGAATGATATTTCTTGGTTCATGACTTTTCTGACCAAGAGAAGATTATTTTTGCACTCCTCAAAGCTACCGCCCATGTTAAGGATTGGTGGGAAACCTACTATGAGAAAAAGGATGAGATATAACCCTCTTTGTTCTCAGCCGTACCCACTTGGAATTATTTTTGAGACGCCATCAAGGAACAATACTATCTCGTGGGGAGCTCTGAGGACAAGTACATATAATGGACCACGCTGCGGCAACAAAGGGATCAAGATGTGCATGAGCTGACGAATTTGTTCCATACCCTGTGCATAAAGTTGGGTATCAAAGATTCAGAGAAAAATTTTGTGCTAAAGTATTGCAGTTGTCTACACAGATACATTTAGGAGGAAATGGAGTTCCTCTACATCTCCTCGCTTGGTACGGAATACCAGTATGCTGCCAAGATTGAGCATAAATTCAAACAGAAGAAGCGAGAATTTGGATCTTCAAATCAAAATCAAGGGAAAGGTTCCCCCAAACCGCAGAACAAAGAAAAAATCCAAGGCATGGCAGCCCAAGAAAACCTGCCAAAGCTGCAAGCAAATAAAAACACCACGAAGCCAAAGAAAGACACGGGAAAGTGGTGTGAGTTTCGTAAGAGCTCCACTCACAACACAAGTGAGTGTCGAGCCAAGCAGTCACAGGTGGCCGAGATGTGGGATTTTGAATCAGATGCATGGTTCGACTCTGAATCAGAACCTGATAAGGGGAATGATAAAGGGAAACAGATTATTGATGCAGAGCTCAACGCCATTGTTGCCACTGCAAAGATCTAGAAGGAGGAACCAGAAGATCCAGAGGAGGAGGAGTGTCTCTTCCACTCCCAGATGTGGGTAAAGGGTTCCCTGCTACAATTCATTGTCAACAATGGGAGACAAAATAACCTCATTTCAGCAGACACCATGAAGCGGTTAGGCTAGCTGACCAACACACACCCACAACCATATACCATCGGATGGCTTCACCAAGGACGAGATCTCCGGGTTATCCAACAATGTCGCCTTCGCTACAGCATCAAGCCCTTCACGGATGAGGTATTATGTGGCATTGATCCTCTTGATGTTTGTGATATATTATTTGGCCAACCATACTTTTTGAAGTGATATGCTGTGTATCAGTCCCAGTCTCACGCTGTTATTGTTACTTTGGGAAATAAATTGTAAAATATACCAGAGGTACCACCATCTGTCGTTATCTCTTTGGTTACTACAAAACAATGTAGTAAGCTCATTTAAAAAACCAGGAAACTTTTTTTCTTGATGATCCGCCCCTAGGGAAAAAATAATATTGTGGCCATGACCTCTAGATAGGGATCCTCTACATGACAACAACAAATCGACAAGGTTGTGGAGGAGTACGGGGACATCTTCACGTCACCCATAGGGGTGCCTTTGCACTGTCAAGTCAACCACCCCATTGATTTGACCCCAGGTGCGCTGCTACCCAATGGACCGATCTATCGGTGCTCTATTCTGGAGAACGATGAAATCAAGAGGCAGATTCAAGAGCTTCTGGAGAAAGGTCACATCTAGATGAGTTCATCACCCTGTGGGAGCCTGATCATGTTAGTACAGAAGAAGGATTGGACTTGGAGAATCTATATTTAATATCTGGCATTGAACAAGATCACTGTCTGGAATAGGTACCCAATCCCACGAATTGATGACCTTCGGGACCAACTCAAAGGGGAGAAATATTTCAGCAAGATCGACTTGAAGTCTAGGTATCACCAAGAAAAAATCAAACTCTCTGATGTGTGGAAGATTGCCTTCAAATCCAAGAAGGGCCTTTTCAAATGGTTGTTCATGCCTTTTAGGTTGATGGATGTTCCTGCAACCTTCATGAGGTTGATGGACGACATATTTTAGCCATTCACCAACTCATTTGTAGTGGTGTACTTGGATGATATTCTAATCTTCAACCAGACTTGGGAAGAGAACCTCCACCACATCCGACAAGTCCTCCAAACACTGTGCCAACACAAGTTGTGCGCCAATTTGGAGAAGTTCACTTTTTGCATGACCCAAGTTCAATATCTGGGATACATTATTGATGAAAGGGGGGTGCATGTGGATCCAACCAAGATCCAAGTCATTCGGGATTGGCCAACACAAACCACTCTAACAGAGCTTCACAACTTTCTGGGTCTTGCTAATTTCTACCACAGGTGCGTGTTGGGATTCTCTCATATCACTTGGCCCTTGAGTCAAGTCACCAAGGGAGGAGAAAAATAAAAATTATTTTGGTCAAAATCTCAACAGAAGGCTTTTGTAGAATCGAAACAATGCCTCTCTTTTGACCCAGTGCTCACATTACCAGACTTGCAACAACCATTTGAGATCGATACAGATGCCCATGACTATTATATTGGGGTAGTTCTTACTCAACAGGGCATCCAGTGGCATATCACAGTGAGACATTGTCAGACACAGTCCACAACTATCCCACTTATGACAAAGAAATGTATTCCATTGTGCAGGCTTGTCGAAAATGGAAGAATTACATTTTGGGGAAGGAAACAATCATCCACACAGACCACCGACCCCTGCAGTTCATAAAGACACAAGGGAAGTTGCAGAATGATTGCCTTCAGAATTGGTCCACATATCTGCAACAGTTTCTTTTGAACATCAACTACAAGAAGGGTAGCACCAATAATGTTGCAGACTACCTCAGCCGACCACCGATCGTGGTGCTAACCACCATTCTCAACTCTTGTGGGCACGATACTTCTGATTGGCTGCTTCTCTGCAAGAGTGATCCAGAATTCAGTCACACATACAAGGCACTCTTGCGGGGTACACAAGTTCCAAATTTTCACCTCCAAGATGCACTGTTATGTCACTTGGGACACCTTTGTGTTCCTTCAAGTGAGCATGCCAAGATGATATGGGAAGCACACTACAATCGAGTCACTGGGAATTTTGGGGTTGAGAAAATAGTGGCTGTACTACAGAAGTATTTCTATTGACCGAACCTTCGACAGGATGTCGAGAAGTACATCAGATCCTGCACTACTTGCGCCATTGCCAAACCGACCATCAAGAGTGAAGGCCTCTATACTATGCTACCTACCCCTATTTGACCTTGGGAATCCATCTCCATGGATTACATGTTGGGACTTCCTTCTACTAAGCATGGAAACGACTGTGTTTTTGTGGTGGCCGACAGATTCTCGAAGATGGCCAATATGGCGGCCTGCAAGAAGAATATCACAGTAGAAGCCACTACTAAACTCTTATTTGAATGAGTGTGGGTGCACTTTGGGATCCCACAATCTATCATCTCAGATCGTGATAGCAGGTTCCTTAGCACATTTTGGTCTAGCCTCTAGTCAATGTTGGACACCAAGCTCACCAAGTCCACAGCTTTCCATCCCCAAGCTGATGGCCAGACAGAGGTCGTCAACAGGATTATTGTACACATTCGGCGCATGTAAAATTCAAAGCATCCACACACATGGGATGAGAACCTCCCCTATGTATAGCATAGTTATATCTCAGATCTCCATAACTTAACCGGCCACAGCCCCTTTCAGGTGGGCTTGGGATTCCAGCCACTATGTCCCATTGATATAGCCATGCCATTTGCAGCTACTCAGGTTGATTCACCTCATGTCAAGTCTGAAGTTGAAAAAGTGAACAGCTTCATCGAGCGCATTCAACACATCCATCAACAAGTTCATGACATATTGGACAGAGCCAATTCTAAGTACAAGAAACAACATGATCAACATCAGGTACCAAAAAACTTCCAGGTGGGCGACAAAGTGTGGCTACATTTGTAGAAAGAGTGCCTCATTGGACCCCACCACAAGCTTCACCCGCTCTGATACGGGTCGTACACCATAACCAAGGCTATAGGGAACAATTCCTTTGAGCTCAGTATTCCACCATTCCTTGGTCTACAACCAGTATTCAATGTGGACCGCCTTCGTCCCTACTTCCCACCTCTACTAGACACCTTTGACATTGTATAACAACTAACACCAATAGAGTTATACACATATTTCATGGAACAAGCTACCATAGATTGTATCATGGAAATGAAAATCAAGAACACTCGCCAACAGTAGATCCAACTGTATCGTGTTTTCAGAGCTAGCCAACTCCTACACTAAGGCAAGTGGTTCACCAGGGACCAAGTTTAGCAGAAGTTTCCTCATCTCATGAAGGAACTTAACGCGATGGGGACCATTGCTTCCTAAGGGGGGAGGAATGATCTAGGTGGATATTGGTGGCCACCCTCCTATTCCACTTGGGGCCCCACCATTTTCTCTTTCATTTTTTCATTTTCAGCACAACTTACTATTTTAGCAGTTTTTCGGGTCCTCGACTTCTGAAGCCATTTTGAGGCCCTAATCGACATTTTTTGGGCATCTCTTCGTTGGAAAATTTGATTCCATTCTAGAATATACATAATTAGTCGACAATTTTATTCCTTGGATAGATCTTTCTAACGATGTATCATGTGCGTCAAATAGAGATAGTATGCCAAAGTTACGACCTTGTGAAATTTTTGTACCAATTTACCTCGACGAGGCCCATATTCTGGCGTTTCATCCCCTAGGGTTAGGTTTTTGGATGTTTAGGTTTTTCCATTGTTTCTCAATAATATATAGGCCTTAAAGCCTCATTGTAACACATGTTGGGTATGTGTTATATTCTTTCCACGACTAATCACGCGAAAAATTTGTTGGTCCTTAATTTCCGGTGGGCGGTCCACACCCATGGTTTTGTGCATAGTTTTGCACATGGTTTTGGGGTACGATGGTTTTTGGCCCCTGGTATTTTTGTGGATACGGTCAAGGGAACTACAGTTATGTTCTAATCCAAGGTTAATGGATTAGGGTTTATGTATGCTTCGACATGTATATATATGTGTTGTAACACTAAAAGGAATATAATGAAATATCAAGCTGGTTGTCCCGATTTGGGATCCAGGGGAAAATATTTGTGTTTATCTGTTTTATGTTTTATGCTCTCACTATTGTTTATTTTATTTTATAAGATTTGTTTGTAGATAATTTTTGTTCAGGGTTAAACCTTACAACACAGAGATCAGAGGCCTGTAGCCACCAGATCTCTTCTCAGAGATAAGCTACCAACACCCTAGCTACTTTATTTCCATTCTGTTTGTAAGGAAATTTCAGTTCCTTGATATTAATGAAATGAAGTGTTATTTCCACCGCATCTTTGTATTTATGGTTATATGTGTATTCCATTGCATTCCTGCATAAATCTAGATCAACAAATCTAAACATCTCACAAACAGATCATGCAAATACATAGTCATTTCAGGTCTACAAACACTGATCCATCGTTGTATTCATAGGTGCATCATTATTTCATATCTATCAATAAATTGTAACCCATTCTATGCAGATATACTTTAGAGTGAAGCATTCATTAAACACCCATACACATGCATGCCTTAACACTATGATCTTCACCTCCTTATATAGTTTGAGCCTTAACCAATACCATGAACCAAAACCACACAAGTGTCGATGCTATTCTTGGACAGGATCACATAGTTGTTATTGCACTCAATACTATTGGCTAATACCATGGTAAGGACCCCTGGTATCATAAAATTAGTGCCCAAGCACATACGCGACTTTGGTTCTTCTTATTCACGTGTATACACAACTTTTCCTTGATCAACTCGAGTATAGTTCTTTAATTGTGCACTTTATCCATCTTCTTCTAAAGCTTTGTGTTTATCCTGAAACCATATAATTCATCTTTTACAAGTGGGTTTCCATCAAGGACAACACATGCAATCATAATGCCAACATTCTCAGCCTATGTTGGCCATCTACAGTCCTTGTTGCTTTTTTTGCATTGGCCATCCCTGTGTCTATTGTACTTCATGACTCCATCCATTCACATCATATCTCAATTTATTCCATGTAAATTGATAGAGGATACATCAAGGCCTTCCTTTGATAGATCTTCTCCTATCAACTTTAGCTCATTGTCTAGGAGATTGATCTAGGAACCAGTAGTACCATGGATCTTTTAGACCTTAATGGTAGGTTTCCTTGTCATCGACAGTGGATTTGCCTCATTAACTCCTACTCGGCCAATTCTGAAAGTTTTCAATTCCATCTCATTTATTCACACTTAGTGGGGTCCATTTTCATTATTGGTGGGTCCACTCACATCAGGTAATGGTATAAGCCATTGACCGATAATCAGGTGATTTCTACCAAGCTCGACATCAGCACATCTATTTGCATGTTGTGTATTTGTACCATTGGATTTGTTTAGAAGACCTTGGGTTAGGTACATTTCACTCTTATATAGAACCCTTCCTAAGTTTCATTGGATTTACGTATCATTTATGTACTATTATGACTACTTTGGGGAACATCTCTTTTATGTGTCCATAGTCTTATTGATGTACATTGTGTTGTAGATCCACATTGTATTTTTTGGTGGCTATGATATTTTGGTCACGTGGATTCACTATGTATTCCTTGTGGCCATGTCCTAGCATTTCATGTCATGTATCTACAGTGTATAGTTGCGGCCATGTTCAGTTTCTCTTTATGACCAAGCATGGGTATGCCCAACTTGGAGATGATATTAGCAGGGTTGAGATTTCAACATTTTAGTTCCTTTGATTCAAAATTTCAATATTGGATCCTTCCTCTCATTTTTATCTTTAAGTTTTTGTTTTAATGCATTTATATCATTTGTTCGTCTTATGACCTGATACATTATGGGGCATTTTTTCTAGCCTATTTTTACCCAAATTGTGTTAGTTATAGAAGCCTTTGACTTCTTGACCTTGATGCATATTTTGTGCCCTTAAATTTTACCTTTCTACAATAGTATCACTAGTTATCCATGTATATCCTATGTCACTCCCTTATTTCACAGTGTACAACTAGGGCCATTAGCATAGATTAGCCCTTTATAACTAGAAACAATCTCAATCCTCCTAGATTTTTTCATTCCCTAGGTGATTAGCTTGATTGATTTGTTTATGAGTTCACTAAGGGAGAATTATTGTAAAAGTTTCCTAACTTGTATTACACCTAAGTGTCTAGATACTTTCTCCTAAGGAGGGAAAAAGGCCTATATAAATTAGTCATGTTAAGGGGAAAGATATATCTAAAGTTTTTTTTATAGCACGATAACTTTTTTGATTTTTTAGGTTATCCTTCTTAAAGGTGGAGACAAGGTTGCAAGCTAGAGAGGAGGACTTATTGTTGAAGGTATATCATTCTATTTGTGTGCCATTTTTATATTATAATAAATGTACTTCCCTTCTTTTATTTTTGAAGTCCTTTGATGTTTCTAGGTTATTCATGGGTTATCAATGGTATTATTATTATTATTATGTTGACATAATCTTTCAAGTAGAATTTTGGTAGCTTTTTTTATTGTCTTTATGTAGGTGTTTAGTTTGTCATTCGGGAGCTAGGAGTTCTGGTGTCCCTCAAGCCAGTTGCTCCAACCATCTGCTGCTTATTTTTCTAAGAGGCATGACCTATCATCTTTATGTTCATTCTATATTATTTCCTGCATGTAATGGGAATGTTTTAACTGCACACTTGTTCACACATGTTTTTTTCTTCCAAGGATCCATGGAAAGTTGGCACCGATGAGGTGAGATGGTTTAGTATTTATTAATTTGAGTTCTGGTGTCCCTCAAGCTAGTTGCTCCAACCATTTGCAGCTTCTTTTTCTAAGAGGTTTGACCTATCATATTTCTTTTCATTCTATATTATTGTTTGCATGTAATGGGAAATTTTGAACTACAAAGCTTTCTTTTCATTCTATATTATTTCCAAGGAAAGTTGACCCCAATGAGGTGAGATGGTTTAAGTATTTATTAATTTGAGTTTTGGTGCCTCTCACACTGGTTGCTCCAACGATCTGCAACTTATTTTTCTAAGAGGTATGACCTATCAACTTTCTTTTCATTTTATATTATTGTCTACATGTAATGGGAATGTTTGAACTACATAGCTTTATTTTCATTCTATATTATTGTCTGCATGTAATGGGAATGTTTGAACTACATAGCTAGTTTCTCCAACCATCTACTGCTTATTTTTATAATATGTATGACCTATCATATTTCTTTTCATTCTATATTATTTTCTGCATGTAATGAGAATGTTTGAACTACACACTTGTTCACACATGGTCTGGTAGTCCAGGGAGCCAAGAAAAGTTGGCCCCAATGAGGTGAGATTGTTTATTATTTATTAATTTGAGTTATGATGTCCCTCAAGATGGTTGCTCCAACCATCTGCAACTTCTTTTTCTAAGAGTTATGACCTATCATCTTTATTTTTATTCTATATTATTGTCTACATGTAATGGAAATGTTTGAACTGTGCGGTTTTCTTTCCATTCTATATTATTGCCAAGGAAAGTTGGCCCCGATGAGGTGAGATGGTTTAGTATTTATTAATTTGAGTTATGGTATCCCTCAAGATGGTTGCTCCAACCATATGCAGCTTCTTTTTCTAAGAGTTGTGACCTATCATCTTTCTTTTCATTCTATATTATTGTCTACATGTAATGGGAATGTTTGAACTGCACAACTTTCTTTTGATTCTATATTATTGTTTGCATGTAATGGGAATTTTTGAATTGCACATCTGGTTGCTCAAGAATGTTTGAATTTCACATCTCGTTTCTCCAACCATTTGCTGCTTATTTTTCTAAGAGGTATGACCTATCATCTTTCTTTTCATTCTATAATATTGTCTGCATGTAATGGGAATGTTTGAACTGCACACTTGTGCACACTTGTTCACACATAGTCTCGTAGTCTAGGGAGCCAAGGAAAGTGTTCCTTGATGAGGTGAGATAGTTTAGTATTTATTAATTTTATTTATTTATTTGATTTTGCTGCTTATTTTTCTAAGAGGTGTGACTTATCATATTTCTTTTCATTCTTCTGCTTCTTTTTCTAAGAGGTATGACCTATTATCTTTATTTTCATTCTATATTTATTGTTTGCATGTAATGGGAATTTCCCATCAGAGGTATGACCTATCATCTTTCTTTTCATTCTATATTATTTTCTTCATGTAATGGAAATCTTTGAATTCATTCTATATTATTGTCTATATTATTTTCTTCATGTAATGGCAATATTTGAATTCATTCTATATTATTGTCTTCATGTAATGGCAATCTTTGAATTCATTCTATATTATTGTCTGCATGTAATGGGAATGTTGAATTCATTCTATATTATTGTCTGCATGTAATGGGAATGTTTGAAATCAGCATTATTTGTCTTGCATTTATGTATATAATCTTTGAATTCATTCTATATTATTGTCTGCATGTAATGGGAATGTTGAATTCATTCTATATTATTGTCTGCATGTAATGGGAATGTAATGGAAATCTTTGAATTCATTCTATATTATTGTCTGCATGTAATGGGAATGTTGAATTCATTCTATATTATTGTCTGCATGTAATGGGAATGTTGGGAATGTTGAATTCATTCTATATTATTGTCTGCATGTAATGGGAATGTTTGAACTGCACATTTGTTCAGGAAATTTTTCCCCGATGAGGTGAGATGGTTTAGTATTTATTAATTTTATTTATTTATTCTAGTTGACTCGAGTTAATTGTAATCTACAAATGTGTTAAATTTGAATTTATTTTATTACTTTAATTTTTCGTAGGAGAAAAACATTCCAATGTGAGCTCCTCCTCTTCATTATGTTTTCACATAAACCATGGGAATCATGTAGAAAAATATAAACCCTCAAAACCTTTCCTCCACCATGCATGTGGTATTATATTTTTGAGATTTAAATCAAAGGATGAAATCATCCCATAAATATAATAAATGGTGGTTGAGCATCGAAGTCTCAATGCTATATCTCAAGTTCTAGAGCACCAAATTAGGTACAAGCTAGCTTGTTATAAAGTTATAAAGGAGGAGAGTAATGTTGGAATGTTAATTTTTTCAAATATGTAAGTTAAATTCCTGGAAAATCGAAAGGAAAAGGATCCACAAATTTACCATGAAACTTGGGTTGCAAAGATCTAACTTGGGCATTAAATGGCTCGCTAGTTAAACAAATTCATAAAAGATATTTTTAGATGGTTTAGGTTGGTTAAATTTAGAAGGAATTTTCCTATAAAAATAAATAAAAGATATGTGTGTGATTTTTGTTTCCATTTCTGGGTTGTAAATCAGTGAATTGTTTTTTCTAATTAAAACCTTCTTGTTGGACACAAACATAGTTGGTAGCTTATGGTTCAAGGATTAAATTATTAGGATTCAATATTTGATTCTCCAACTCATTGAAAAATCACAAAACAAATCTTTTATATTTTCAATTATGTTTTTGAAACGGAAATTGAACAAAATTCTTTTAAAAAAATAATTTGTATTATTATTTAAGGGAAACCTTCCAAAGAAGAAGATGGGCAGTCTAATTTCTAAAATAGGAATGAAGCATATGCACTACTGTAGAATTTAATTCGCAGAAGAAATTTTGGAACATGGATGGTCAGACCGAAAGGGTAACAATTTTTATTGGAGATGCTTGTGATATCATAGTGGATCTTTGGAACCATTTATACCCTGAAGCTTGAAGTCAGATTTTATTTTTGTGCACTATTGTCTAAAATAAAATATTGGAAAAAATACTTTAAAATTTTGTTCATATATGTTTTAATCTTTGTTCTAGATAAGAATATGTTTTATATCGTGCATTGTTGTTGATTTCATAAAATTTCATGCCTATTCAAAACTAATGGAATGTTATCTTTTCACGATTGGTCAAATTTGGATCAGAATTGAATGATGAATTCAGTTAAAATTTGTGTATTTTTTTATAACTAACTATTAATTGATTTAAATTGCATGATCATTTTTGCTTCAATTATTGTTATTTGATATGAGCTATTTCTATGATGCGATAGTAAAATTATATCTTGATTCAAATTTTTTATTTGAATCTAAGTATTTGTTTGTGTGGTTCTAGTAACTACTTATATAGTTAACTACATATGCACATTTTCCTTAATTACTTCAATTCATATGAACTTGTTGAGGCCTCAAAATTTGCTGCTACAATATGGGGGATGGCCACCCGGTCCAGACCTTAAAGTAGTTCATTTTCCATTTTGAATGGTTGCTCCGACTGGTTTAACTAGGTCTAGTTACCTTTTCTCAATATCCATTGGCTTAAAATATAACTTTTGCCTACAAATGGGAAAGAGACATCATATTATTTTTCTTTCTGATCTAGCAAGAAAGTGATCTTTAAGCTAATTTGGGCTTAGCCAAGCCACTATTAAAGTTTTGCCTCTTTGGGAAGAGGAATTTTTAGGGATGTAGAATTTAATCTATATGCAAAATTATTCAAAGATGCAAGCAAAAGGAACTATCTTAATCCTATCTCAATTAGGCAGATATAGATATATCCCAACCGAGAACAAGATATTTTAAATAATTGGGATTTAAATATGTCTGGCTTATAATTAATATCGAGTTAACGAAGTAGTTCAATTAATGGACATTATGAATACCAAACACATCCTATCTAGAGACCTCTTAACTGAAATAATCAATCAACAACACTCAGGAAGAAGTTCACAAAATGATATTGATCATTTAATCAATAAATTGAATAGTTAAACAATAATATGCAGAAAAAATTCACAACATATCACTATTCAATAAATCAGTTTTATAAGAAAGATTTCTTAGTAAATAGTTACTCATAAATCAAAATTCAACCCATAAGAGTAGAGATAAATAATAACATAAAATTGAGACAAATTACCCATATCGAAAAAAGTGCACAAATATGTAAGTAAATTGACATATTCCTGTTATCATAAAATGAAATTGGCATTTAAAATAAGAGTATTATAAATACTAATTTATTAAGCCCATTTATCCAGCTCCAGTCTCTAACAATCCCTTACAATGCTTGAATTTATGCTTTCAAAACCAGAGCTACAATAGTGCAAACTCTGCTCATTATACATAAATCAGAATGTAAAAGAAAAACCTCAATAATCCTGAGATCTCATATTCCTCTCCTCTTCCCTACAACTCTAAATCTCTATTACAAAAGAGTTTTTTGAATTCCATAATAACAAAGGAGATAAACCCTTATTAAATTTTGCAATATGCTATTTATAATATTTGCAAAAAAATTCTTTAATAAGAAATTTTGTTGAAGAAGAAATCTGCTCAATCAAATTTTTATTTGCTCAAAATTTCGTTCTTCAATTGCTGGAGTTTTATTATTGATTAAGATCTTGTTCTCCTCATCTCTTCAACTGTTTTCCTGCAAAAATTAAATCAAAACAAAATTAAAATGCAATAATAAAATCGAAATGCCAAATCTGGAATTAAAATAAATCTAATCAAAACGTAATTAAATAAATTATTTTAAGAGAAAATTTAAGCTTTCTATTGATGCCTGTGATTATATAATTGTTCAAGGTTACAATTGACGAATGGATCTGCATTTTAGAAGAAGGTGTGAGTAAATTAAAATGTATAAAATAAAACTCAGCAAATTGATTTTGCTTTAAAAATTCAGAGCTTGATCTTCTACCTAATTTTAGACCTAAAAAAATATCAAATCTATTAAGGAAACCTTATTGGAAACATTCGCCTCAATTTTATCTATCCAACAAGCTATCCTGGGTCTCATTTGGTCAAGTAAAACTCCATTTATGAGCTTCCAAAGATGATGGGTTAAAATTGTCAGAATTCTGAAATTTCTATTACTTGGGCTTAAAAATCAGAATTGTTTAATTAAATTTTAATTATTTATTAATTAATATTAATTTAATTGTTAATAATAAACTAAATTAATTATTTACACACTAACTATTAATTAATATTAATCTAACTAACTAAACTATACAATTAAATTTTAAATTAATTAAATTAATAATATATTATATATTAATTTATTTATTTAATTTTAAATTTTAATATTAAATATCAATTAAAAATATTTTAATTTTATATGTAAAAGTCAATTAATACTCATTCCTTCAAAATGAATTCGAATGAATTTAAAGCAAATGAAAAAAGTTTAGTTTGAAAACAAAAATCGCATACATCGCATTCGCACAAACATTTTTTTTCGAGGTTTTTGAAACATATAGAATGTGTATGCTTGTGATAAAGCAATCGTTGTGGATGAAATTATTTTTTATGATTTTTCATATATTTTAATTGGGGTTCGAGATTTTTGAAGTTTAGTTAAGTTAAAAATGAAATAAAGTGTGGACCACTTAGAGTGAGATTTTCCGATTCTAAATTATAGTCACTTTGGTAATTTATAATTCTAAAAAAAATGGACTACAACCACTTTTCCATTATGAAATTTTGAGTTTGGCATTTTTTCTTAAAAAGAAAATTATGATAAATTACCAAAATCTCGAAAAGCGTGTTTTTTAAATGCTCTATAATTTGGTTGGATCATTTAGTAGGATCATTCATGAAAAATGAAAGATGTTAGTAATAAATGACTAAGAGTTCATATTTACAATCAATGAATTATTGAATTAAATTAATAACAAAAATTGAAATATTGTACATTTCATAATTATTCGAAATTTTATGAAAAATCAGATTCAATGAAACAATAAAATAGAAATCTGATAAAAAAATGAAAAATGAAAAAATTACAAAAATAATTAACTTAGTCAAAATCCTAAAGGTGTTTATCCAAAAACATTTGTAGAAAGGGTCCCCATTTTTTGAAGTACATAAGTAAAAAATGGGGGGGGTTGTGTTTTACCACAACAATAGCGACATGCGAGAGAAGAACCAGTTATCGTTGATTAAAGATAATGAACTTAAATTTACCCAAAGGTTAAAAATAATGAAATCATAAAATCATTTAACAGTAAAACATTTCCATAGATTCCACATAAATAGGTTAAACAATGTGGGTTTGTAAAGAAAAATACTTAAAACAGACTCGAGTAAAAGTAATGAATCCAAATTTGGGGAAATTTGTTTTCTAAACTTTCCTCATATGAAATATAGAAGAAGGTAGAGATAAGAGTTTTTGATAAAGCATGTATCCATTTTAATATTGTCTCTGACATCATTTCACTTCCGGCGAGCCTGAATAGTTCCCCGACGAAGTTGGATTTTATACCATATAAACCTAATCCCACTGTAAGTGAGCATCCATAGCCTTGGTGGGTTTACTTGTATTTCTTATGCTTCCTCTTTTAATCACCCTTTTGATAAGCACATTTGCAAGTTTTTAGTTATGATGTATTTGACTGAAAAAGTTGGAATGGTAATAGAGATTTTATGTTTAATGGACACAGTACTTTCATAATGTTTACTCCAAATTCTTTCCCTGCACTATCAATCAGAGGTTTTTATGTGGAGGGGTGGAAGGGATTCATTGTATTAAACTTAAATAAGTTATTTCCTTGAAAAATTAAACTCAATCACTTAGAAAAGATGTGTGTTCCTCCATGAAAAATATTTAAAACAAGATGACTTTATGGTTCCATAAAGATATGTCTTTAATGATAAATGAAATTCACTTGAATGGATAGAGTAAAATATTTCCCATGTATGTCAACAACTGTAAGGTAAGAAAAATGTCTTTTTCATAAGTCATGAAAAAATCACCTAAATCAAATCAAAACTGAAAGTAAAAGGAAAATAATTCCTAAACTAAAGTAAGAAAAAAAATCAGTGAAAAAAATAAAATAAAAATGATGAAAGTAAAAACTAAAAGAAAAACAAAATTTAAAAGATAAACTCCTACAAGACTGTTTATATAAATTTCTTCGACAAAAGATTATAAAAGAAAAAAAGCATATGTATGTTCATTCCTATATTGAGATTAAAATTTTTATCTTGCAGAGTTATAAGAAATGAGGCTCTCAAAATTTAGAAGGTGAATAGCGGTTATGATTGATAATACGTTGAATGAGAAGTTTATGTCTGTTGCAAATTTTCTTCTTCAAGACAAAACCTGCATAAAAGCATCTTAACTATTTTCTAATAAAATTAATGCTTTAAATAAATAGATTAGAGGTTCAGAAACTCACCAATATATTTGATTTGATGAGGATCATTACTGATTTTCTCAAGAATCTCAAAGAGCAAAAAGAAATTTTGAAAATTGTTCTGGTAGAGGCACGAAAGGTTCATGAAGACCTAAAAAACAGAGTTCGAGATCAACAAAAACTTGTTGGACATTGGTTCAATGCTCCCCATGTATTTTGCGACATGGACTAACTGCCTCTCGTGGATCCTAACTCTGGCGATTGTAGCGGAGAATAATGCCTGTGGGTTTTGGTCTAATGGCAATCGTGATTCCAACAATTGGTATCATAGCGACAGCTCTTGAGTTCGAAACTCACCCAGCTCACATTGGGGGGAGATTGTTGGACATTAGTTCAACGCTCCCCATGTGTTTCGCGACATGGGCTAACCGCCTCTCATGGATCCTAACTCTGGCAATTGTAGTAGAGACTAATGCCTGCAGGTTTTGGTCTAACGAAAATCATGATTCCAACCAAACTAAAACAAAAAAAAAAAAAAAATGAAAATAAATGAAAGTGGGCACATGAAACTTACCATTGGAGAACTGCATTTAATCTTACCTGAGAAAGGTGATTTTCTCCAATGCAAGTTAACTTCTTTCTTTAATTAGAATTAAAAGCATGAAGAAGTTAAATTGATTAAAAT
Source organism: Pinus albicaulis (assembly GCA_034641835.2). NCBI lineage: Eukaryota > Viridiplantae > Streptophyta > Pinopsida > Pinales > Pinaceae > Pinus > Pinus albicaulis. Next base: position 8,973,131 of record MU968389.1, read on the forward strand.
ATTATTGACCCAAAATCATTATTTATTGAATCTAAAGTAAAACAAGAAGTAAACTAAAAGAAAACAATGTTTCGTGTTCAAGGAATCAGAAATAAATCGAATCCATCAGAAGTGAGGATGAAGATATGATTCTTTATGAATTTCAACGATGAATGTTCTCTTTGCTTATTCTATTCTAAATCCATATCAGCCCCAAAATATTAAAGTTGATTCAAAATCCTGAATAATGTAACAATATATGAAGAGGACTTGAATCTTTATATGATAAGTATGGAGTGAAATTCAAAATAGAAGAGAAAAATATGAATTAATCATCATATAGATCAATGTCTTACCAAATATTTCACATTGTGAGATTATTTTTCATGCATAACTTAAAAGCCACGACTTCTGCCTTTGTCGATATATGATTGAGCATTTTCTATAATAATTAAAAGACAATGCTGGAGAGACATATATCGGTGTTTTATCGCATCATAAGATCTTAAGACAAAACTTTAGTTGAGTTTTTTGCGATGCGATATAATAGTTGCGATGGAAAAATCGTGACATGAGCATGTGTGCTAGATAAATACTATGGAGTGGATACCATATCGGAGTATAGTCCTATTAGAAGATTAAAGCTGTTCAATAAAAAAGAAACACCGATATTAATCTTGCGATAATGAAAATGCGGTAAATGATTAATGCAGCATGACTGAAAATATTAGAATATACGCGTGGAACTTTTGGTTTTACAGCCCATGCAAATGGTGACCAATCACGCACAGTTGCACTTTGCACCTTTTATAACCTACCTTCCCGTAGATTTCACAACTTAACACTTCTGTAATTTTGTGATTTTGCGATTTCACAATTTGCAGCGAACTCCACACCACTCATTGCAACTTTTAATGTTTAACAATAAACGTATTACTTATCTTGTGTGATATGTTATATGTGTAGCATCGCATCACAATCTCCTTACCTTATCTTTTATCGCATTGAAATTAATACAACTTACAGAGTGAGGTCTTTAACAATAACCACTAAAATTTCCAATATGCAAAACCTTGCTAGGTGCGATTTAAACTCCACCGTTGATCTCACTTAGATCTAACGGTACTCATTTCTCCTTTACTCTTCCGCTTCGCATCGAAATTCAAACAACTTATTGTGTAAAGCTTTAATGAGTAACTCTAAAATCTGTGATGTGTGATGGTTGAGTTTTATAAGAGATTGGCAATCGAAAGATTTGGCACGAGATGTAACATTGTTGATATGCCAATTAAGAATGGACTCAGTATTTTTATTATATGGATTTAATCTCATATCGAATCCAGGACATCGAAACCTTTAAATATATGCCGCTACTAAACTTGTGATTTATGAACGGATTCCATATCTTACAGAGTTGAATTTAAACTTTCTATCGGGTCTGGGGTTATATGAATATTGCAATTTTTGGGAAGTAATTTTATTGGAAAATGAGCGAGAATGAATATCGGAAGACATGCATCAGAGATTTCCTATCGAGAATTGTTAAGAGTTGCCTCTGATAAAATGTTTTGATACAGATAATGCAATATCAGATAGAAATATCATCGTAGATCAAAGGGAATGAGAATATCGGGAGATTGGAGATATTTGGTGTATGCTCATTTCAGAGCCTCCAATATGCGAATTGCAATATATGATGAGACATATGTGGGGTCGATGATTTCTTAAATTATTCAATTCAAAAAGAAGTGACTGATTTAACTTTTTTTTTAAATAAATAACCCTTGAATAATTTAATCAACTATTAGAATCTAATCAAAAAGTAATTTTATCATAACTTTCTTATGAAGAGAGTTGTGAAATATAATGATCTTATATGATTATTGCGACAATTTATTAAGAATTATCAGGATTTCAATAAATATAAGCAAAATTTATATATCCTTCAAATTTTAGATGAAATCATAAATACTTCCCTAAACATGTCGCAGATTTGAGAAAAGTTGGTTTCTTTCTTATCTTGAGTTTTCATAATTAAGTCAATGAAGACCTATAAACAAAACAAAATATAAATAAGAAACAACATTTGAAATTTAAAACTAACAATAAATGACGATGAACCTGCAAACACATACCTGGAATAATTTTAATTGTAATTTTACCTCATGAAGCTTCATGTTCTTCAAAATTTTCATATGCTCAAAATTACCTACTTATTTTGATCTAAAAATGCTAAGTAATGAGTTTTCATATTGCATCCACTTCTAATTTACATCGTAAGACAAGAGTGGTAAAAACGAGTTATTCAGAATTACTTGTGAATAAAAAAATTTCAAGTTGTAGAAAATTCTTGGAATTTCTTCATGTTTGATTAATGTGATGAATTTTGAAAAATAAGACACTTGAAGGCTTGACAAATATGTATGATCTGAAAATTCAAGAGCTTCTAAAATTCTCTATGTTGTTTTTTCCACAATTGAAATGGGATGCCCGGAGTAAATTAGATTCATTACTTTCTTTATTGAAAATCTGAAATAATGAAATAAGTGCAAACAAAAAAGAAAATTAATCTATTCCTATTTCTAACTCAATGAAGGAAACATGACTACGTATATTCATACTTCCAATGTAACTATGTAATCATTTTAATTTATGCATGTATGTACATGTCAAACATTAGTAACAAAAATGAAAATATAATTAAACTACGAAAACTAAATCTAAAAGCAGAATGTATCTTTATTGTTAGTAGCTTATTCACCATTACCTTCACTTGAAATTTCCTTTCCAACTGAATTTCAATTGGATCATAGAAATATGGATGGATTTCCATTATTGAGTGGTAGAGGTTTAAAAGAGAAGAGGACGGGCCAGGTTGTAGAAATGATCTTTCAGAAATAATGGCCTATGTGATTTTGTTAGTGTTATGTTCAAGTGCTAAATTATTAACGATTTTCCATGTAGGAAAACTTTCCAAATGTCTTTCAAATGGATTAATAAAAAATGGATGGAAGTCCAATAGATCCATCGGAAGATTATTAATTGAATTAGATTGCTCGTCATAAAGTGAAAATATAATCTCTTCTTGGAATTGCTCTTGAGAAGTAAAAAGTAATTGATAAGGAATGAACATCAATTGAAATTGGAAGTTTAATAATTCTTGATGTTCACAATTATAATTTGAAACTTTATTTTTCCATTGAGGTAATGCATTATTGAGTGTTCAAAATTGAGTTGCTCAATATGCCAGCCAAAGTATCTAAAAATCTAGGGCTAAAAATAGAAAATAAATCCAAAGTTAAAAATAAATGATGAAATAATAATAAAATTGAATCATAGTTTACACTAGTGTTACAATTATTGTTATAACACAATTAGGATTGACTTAAAGCAATTTTCTCTTCACAAGAATTGGGCAACATAATGCAATTAGAATGATTTTTGATACCCACTTGTGAATTTGAGAAATGATTATGCCGATGAATGAAAATGTGAGCTTGATCATTTTCAAAATCATATGTTGGAATGGTTTCTTGAATGCTCAAATCATTAATATGATTAACTGTTTGAAATGATTAATATTTGAAACAATTTTTGAATTAAATTGTTCTTCACTTTCAAAAGTGATTCGACTTTGATCATGAGGATTCAATTGTAAAGAAGACAAATCAATATCTTTAATGTCAAAATAGCTATCATAAATAACCTCATGACATTCATTATAATTCCCTTCGATCTCACCTAATATATATATAAAAAAAAAAGGAATATTGAGCTCATGTTCATTAATGCAAGAAGAATGATCATTTATTAATTCTCTATCCTAATAAAATCTAATTGGAAATTCATTTAGATCAGCCTCTGTGTTTTCCGAAATATCATTAGCGTGAACAGAGGATAAATTATTATTAGAAAAATTATCAGGATAAAGGGGAAAATATGAATCTGAAACAATGTATTTGAAAATGTCTCTATTTGAAAACTCTTGTGCATTTTCTTCATTGAAAATTGTAGATTTAAGATCATTTACTTTGCTACTTATGCTTTCTTGAAGAATGTTTCTTTTTTGTTGTGAATTTAGCATTTTCTCATCGCAAAAGAATTCATAAATTTGTACAGCAGATCACATATTATTCAAAACTTTAATCACTGTTGCTACTTGTCGAATTATGCTCTGATTTTCTTATTTTAACTCATACTGATTTTCAGATTTCAAATCGGTATCTTCTTCAAGAGTGTTTCTAATATCTTCTTGCGGTTGATTAGTGAAATTTTCCAAGCTTCGTGATTGAGATTCATTAACATGTGAAGGTGCACCTTGATCTTTATCAATATTGTAGGAAGTGTGCAGTAATTGAAGGAATTGATTATACAAAATAGAGGCCACTTCATCATCATTTGTGTGTACCTCCATATTGGAATTGTTACTTATGTCAATGAAATTAGAAGGAGATTGATCAAAGCTTGAAATAATTTCACATGGATTATGAATGGAAGGAAGATAGCAAATATTTTCAAACCAATCTAGTAATTCTTCTTTCTAAGGTTTATCTTCAATTTTAAATTTTAAACAATTTAAATGAAACCTTATGGTAAAATCAATTAAAGACTCAGCTTCAAACCTTCATAGATATTCGAAATGGTCACATACATGTTCATAGATCTATCCATCAAATTTACGAAGGAAGATTGTAATAAATTGTTCCCAAATGTGGATTGAGGCAACTGGAAGTGATCGACACCAGCTTCTGGCTTTTGCCAAGAATGTAAGAGTAAAAATCCTTCATAAAATATCTTCATCTATTTCTTGAAAAATAGAATTTGAAAAAATTTTAAAAAATTGAAAGACATGATTAAATGCAGAAGTATTCCTCTTACCATTAGGATTTACCTGATACAAGAGTCTTACTATTTCTGGTGTAGTATTAGAAGATGCACGTCCAGAAATACAACTCCAAACTGGAAGTTTTAAAGGAGCCATTGTAATAAAAATAAAATATTAGAATACAAAGTCTCCAAAGGAAAACAAGTCTCAGGCCCTCCTTCTAGCGCCAAAATGTTGAGGCATCGAAATTTGCTACAACAACATGGGGGATGACCACCCAGTCCGGACGTTAAAGCAGTTCCTTTTCCGTTTGTAATAGTGGCTCCAGCTAGTATAACTAGGTCCAGTTACCTTTCTCAATCTCCATTGGCTTAAAATATAACTTTTGTTTACTAATGGGAAAGAGACATCAAATTATTTTTCTTACTGATCTGGCAAGAAAGTGATCTTTAAGCTAATTTGGGCTTAGCCAAGCCACTATTAAAATTTTTCCTCTTTTGGAACAGGACTTTTTAGGGATGTAGAGTTTAATCTATATGCAAAATTATTTTAATATTTAAGCAAAAGGAACTATCTTAATCATATCTCAATTAGGCAGATATAGATCTATCCCAACCGAGAGAAAGTTATTTTAAATAATTGGGAATTAAATATGTTTGGCTTATAATGAATATCAAGCTAAAGAAGTAGTTCAATTAATAGACATTATGAATACCAAACACATCCTATCTAGAGACCTCTTAACTAAGATAATCAATCAATAACACTAAGAAAGAAGTTCACAAAATGATATTGATCATTTAATCAGTAACTTGAATAAATAAACAATAATATGCGAAAAAAGTTCACAACATATCACTATTCAATAAATTAGTTTTATAACATAGATTTCTGAGTAAATAGTTACTCAGAAATCAGAATTCAACCCATAAGAGTAGAAATAAATAATAACAGAAAATTGAGGCAAATTACCCATGTCGACAAAAGTGCACAAATATGGAATTAAATTGACATATTTCTGTTATCATAAAATGAAACCAACATTTAAAATATTAGTATTATACATACCAATTTATTAAGTCCACTTCTCCAGCTCCAGTCTCTAACAATCCTTTACAATGCCTGAACTTTTGCTTTCAAAACAAGAGTTACAATAGTGCAAACTCTGTTCATTATACATAACTTAGAATGTAAAAGAAAAACCTCCATAATCCCCAGATCTGAGATTCTTCTCCTCCCACTTACAACTCTAAATCCATATTACAGAAGTGCTTTTATAATTCCAGAATTGCAAAGGAGAGAAGCTCTTATTACATTTTGCAATCTTCTATTTATAATATTTTCAAAAGAATTATTTAACAAGAAATTTTTTTGAAGAAGAAATATGCTCAATCAAATTTTTATTTGCTCAAAATTCCATTCTTCAATTTCTGGGGCATTCTCATTGATTGAAATCTTGTTCTCCTCATTTCTTCAACTGTTTTCCTGCAAGAATTAAATATAAAAAAAAAAAAAAAATGCAAAAATAAAATCAAACTGCCAAATTTGGAATTAAAATAAATCCAATCAAAACTTAATTAAATAAATAATTTTAAAAGGAAATTTAAGCTTTCTATTGATGTCTGTGATGATTTAATTGGTCAAGGATATAATTGACGAATGGATCTGCATTTTAGAAGAAGTTGTGGGCAAATTAAAATGCAGAAAATAAAACTTAGAAATCTGATTTTGCTTTAAATATTCAGGGCTTGATCTTTTGACTAATTTTAGACTCAATAAATGAACAAATGTATTAATTAAACCTCCTCTAAAATGTTCTCCTCAATTTTATCTATCCAACGAGCTATCCTAGGTCTAATTTGGTCAAGTAAAACTCCATTTATGAGCTTCCAAAGATGATGGGATAAAATTGCTAGAATTCTGAAATTTCTGTTGCTTGGGCTAAAAAATCAGAATTTTTTAATTAGAATTTAATCTTAAATTAAATTTTAATTATTTATTAATTAATATTAATTTAATTTTTAATCATAAATTGAATTAATTATTTACACACTAACTATTAATTAATATTAATCTAACTAACTAAAATATACAATTAAATTTTAATTTAATTAAATTAATAATATATTATATATTAATTTATTTATTTAATTTTAAATTTTAATATTAAATATCAATTGAAAATATTTTAATATTATATGTAAAATTCAATTAATACTCATTCCTTCAAAATGAATTCGAATGAATTTAAAGCAAATGAAAAAGGTTTAGTTTGAAAACAAAATTCGCATACATCGCATTCGCACAAACATTTTTTTTTGGGGTTTTTGAAACATATAGAGTGTGTATGTTTGTGATAAAGTGATCGTTGTGGATGAGATCATTTTTTATGATTTTTCATATATTTTAATTGAGGTCCAAGATCTTTGAAGTTTCGCTAAGTTAAAAATGAAACAAAGTGTGGACCACTTAGAGTGAGATTTTTGAATTTTAAACTACAACCACTTTGGTAATTTATAATTCTAAAAAAAATTAACTACAACCAATTTTCCTTTATGAAATTTTGAGTTTGGCATTTTGTCTTAACAAGGAAATTATGATAAATTACCAAAATCCCGAAAAGTGTGTTTTTTAAATGCTCTATAATTTGGCTGGGTCATTTAGTAGGATCATTAGTGAAAAATGAAAGATGTTAGTAATAACTAACTAAGAGCTAATATTTACAATCAATGCATTATTGAATTAAATTAATAAAAGAAATTGAAATATTGTACATTTCATACACTTTTTAATCCAAGCGAGAAAATGATCAAACTTGAAAGGAATGTCATTTACAAACCGGTTGAGAAAATGAAGTGAAAAAAGTATCGTTGGAAAGCTTATGAAAAACCAAATTCACTGAAAAAATCAAAATAGAAATCCGATAAAAAATGAAAAAGGTGTTTAGCCAAAAAAATTTGTAGAAAAGGTCCCCATTTTTTGAAGTACATAAGTAAAAAATGATGGGGTTGTGTTTTACCACAACATAACTATATCAACTTATTTTTATCTTAGATTCAGTTATGATCCTTTCACCTTGCTCTTGGTTAATATTTGTATTATTCCCTCTCTTTATCAAGATAGGATAGATTGAGTTAGTTTTATAATAGTGATAGGGTAGTTATTTTGTAATTTGCATCTTAACTTAGACTGCATTTATATTTAGGAGATCATACTAGAAATTATCCTTGCAAAGGGAAATCCTTATAGGCGGAAACCATGATCACATATTGGTCATAATCACCATCCCAAATAGATAAAGGTATAATTGGTACCTTGACTAGGTGATCTCCTAAATGTTGGCTTGGTCATTTGTAGGCTTCAACAAGCCCAAAACCTCTGAGCCTTCCATATCCAATAATTCCATGGCCCACTAATCCACCAAGACCCACTCATTCCACCACCTCATAATTATGTTGACCCATCACAAACCTCCATGTGGTGCCACCTAGCTTGTCCTCCCAAAACTCCTAATATGCCAATATGCTATTAAGTTAGCTCAGTAAGCATGTTGGTCACAAGCATTCAATCACTACATGACACATGGCACAAGCTGACATGTCCCCCCAATACATGGCAATACTATTGTATACCACATGTACTCACCACTCACTTCAAAGGTGTTCCCAAAGGGTCTTATCTAGTTGACACACATATCCCATGTGGCATTGCCACATCATCATTGATGAAATCATGCTAAAATCACCCTCCAAGACCTATAAGAGTCCATTATTCTAGTTTCACCAATATCTAAGGGCATGAGAATTCAGTTTCAATAGATGGAAATTTATGACTATCAAGTGACTTTCCATCATTCAACTTTGGCATCTCAGCAAATTCTCCACACACAATTGTTACACAGCAATTTGTCACTGTCCCTATACTCCCCATTCCTAATCCTTGAGACCCCTAACTATGACCCCCGTGTCTATTCTCCATCATGACAATGTGCCATCATATCCCTTCCAGCACAATGAGTAAACTCTTTGTTGACCATTTCTAAAGCGACTCCTTGAAAACATGATTATCTAGAGGGGAGTGCCCTCTCCTTGTCTCACTCCTGCCGATAGCTCCTTTTTGGTCTAGGGCAGCACCGATTGGCCTTAGAATGAGGATCATAACCACACCGATCCTCTTATGGAAAGTTTTTTTAAAATGGAAGTGAAGCTTCGAGATCTAGAAGCTTCGTGGCGAAGAGCTCATTGTTTGTTCTTGATGATAAAGCTGAGATTCACCCTTTGGACTTTTTGTTCTTATAAAAGTGGAAACACCCAAAGGGATAACCCATTTCCCCACCTAAATTGCATCCATGCTCCCTCCTCCCTTGCTATAAAATGGACATTCTCCCATAGCTTTACTAGTTATAATAGAGATAGAAGAACATCAGAGATATATTTGTTGATATGGGTATTGAACGAGACTTGAGACCTTTTTCCATTCACATCAAGTTGAAACGAGAGCTTTGGAGACGTGCCTAGATCCAGACCTGTCAAAGGAGAGTTGTGACATCAAGGTGCAGGTTGTAACTCCCCCTCTCTACTTTAATATAATACAATTGATTTGTTCTTTCCATTCTCGTCTTTTATGTATGATTGGATTCTTAGTTCTCCTTGATCAACTACGTAGATTGAATATGCGAGATATATGTTATGATTTCAATTTTGTTGTTGCTTGATCCCTTGTATAGGTAACCAAGTGCTAAACACGATGAAGATCTGACTATGGAGCACGAAGGATTAAAGGATTCAAGCGAGGAATAGCATCAGACCGAGGTAGGTGATCTATTCAAGATCTGGGCAGATTTACAATCTAGGAAAGTAGGCTTCTAATTGTTCCCTATTATTATTAGACCCATCCTAGGGATAGAGGGATCATCTCTGTCCGTAGAGAGGATTTTCCTACATAACAAATTGGTGACCACACTAGGGAGTTTTAGCCTTTAAGTCTCATGTTTTCAATTTTTCATTTCTTGTTTTGTCATCAATTTTCATCAAGTGTCCATCTCCTTGTCCCTATAGCTTTTGTAATTTCTTACAAACATTTATCTCTCTGTTGAAGTGATAAATCTATTGTCAGTTTAGCAATCCCTTTTATTTTTTAGTCTTCTCCTCCATCTGCGTTGAATGCATTTTCACAGTCACACTTTTACTCTTCCAGTGCGGCTTGCAGCCTAACAACCGCGCTGATTTCTGTGTATAACTTTTTAGGGTTTCCTTCATTTGGTCAGCCAATGGGTCTTATCCTTCTGAGTGCTATTTCTTGTTTGGATCACTCTTGTTCTTCTCTATTCAGCGACAATTTTTTATTCAATTTTCACATCTTTGGTTGTCTCTTTTGCGAAGTTAGTGCATCCTTGTCATCCTAGGGTTTCTAGGTGTCTTCGGGTCATCCGAACGATTTCTCACTTTGTTGATGTCCAGACTTATCATTGAATCAAGTCTTATCGTATCTTTCAGAATTTTTTTTTTATTGAGGTTTGTCTTTCAGTCGATTCTCGCGAATATAATTTTCAAGTGTCAACCCTGAATGCATTTGAGTTTCTTTTCACCTTCAAGCATAGATCACAATTGATTTTTTTCCTTCAATTGAAGTTTTATTTCTTTGAGTGATTGATCAATGTGAAAATGAAGAGTGCCTTGTTTTAAGGAAATTGGCTTATGTCTCTCTTTGATTTTCAAAAACTTTGCCTAGTGCATTCATTTTTGAGATATTTCATTGGTACTCAAAGCATTGTTGATTGATTTTCATTCTACATTTTACATTGTTCTTATAGGAAAAATTTATACAAAAAATATTTTTCATTTTGTTTCGCTTTAGAAAATGAAAATTTCATTTTGATTCTCTTATAACTGCATTTAGTGAAAAGAAGAAATTGTAAAAATTTCGTTTCACTTTAAGATTTCGCACTTGAAGAGAAAAGTGAATGCCATTTTATGCATTTGTTTTGTTTTCTGTGTGGATTGTGTGAGTTTATTTCTCCTTCACTAACATAGTATTCATCGAAATGAATGGTTCTTCTCTCATTTAGCTGCATCTTAGGGGTTCAAGTGACATCAGTATGACTTTAAAACCGAGACATAATTCATGATCAACCTTAAAATTTATTCAATAAACCTAAGGAGCATTTGGAATCTAATGAATCACATTTAGAGGTCTAGGCTAGAGACGTGTTCCGACGTCATTAAGCGTAGGAGTTGTCACTAACGACCTGCGTTACAGCCCGGGGTGATATCCCGCCCCGCGTATGGAAGTATATTGATGTATGAAAGTATATTTTGGGAAGCTATTATCGAATGGTTACACATCATACAACCCTACTATCGATTTGGACTCCCACATACCATCACGTTTATTTTGGGAGACACTATCAGGCTGCAAACCTACCATAGGTAACTAATTCGACCGCCTTTTAGATGTGATACATTGAGCACAAAATTTGGGGAGATTGATTTACATACATTAAGTCCCTAGTCATTTCTCTTTCATTTGATTACCAAGGTGTATATTGCAATTCACGACTACCTGGTAATCCTTTTTCCTAGTTCACCCCTTTGTTTGTTTTGTTTTAATTTCTAAAACTTATCATCCACGATAACATTTTACCTGTGCTCATGTTAGATTGAGATCAATGGAAATTCTTCCTGATTTCATCAACCTAGGGGTCCCCTTGGATGGGAATCCTGGTTTGTTTCCTTCATTCAGAAATGTTGGTGCACCATATATGGCAACGTTGTCCCTCCAGGGATTAACCATTGGCCTGCCAGTTTGGTTATTTTCAACCCCTGTGGTTTCAAATATACCAACTTCCTCTCAACCGAGTTCTCCTCTACCTAAACCATGTCAACCCCATGTTGATCTTAAGGTTGACCCCTTGCCTTCTTTTCCCATTTCTTCACCTTGTTCGTCCTCTTCACCTGGTGAAAGTCTGGATTCTAGTACCTATGCGGCTAAGAAGAAGAAGGAAAATAAGCAACAGGGAAACCCTGCAACTGTTGCTACCCATGTCACTAATGTTGAGAGACCTCTCATTGTGTCTCGTAGAGTAAAACTACCTTGCAAGATATGTGAGGGTGACCACATTCTTCGTGATTGCCCTGGTATTCCCAAGGTGTTATAAGTGTGGTCTATTTCCCTGATTCATCCTTCATCATCAACCTCTGGGCATCACACTTTTGATGAGCCTTTAGCTAGAGATAATAAGACTCGTAAGAAACAAGGTAAGATCAAAATTCCCTGTAAGTTGTGTGAAGGGAACCATCCCATTCACCTCTGTACTTATATGGATGAAGCTTCTAAAGTATTGGATACCTTTTAGCTTATGAGTCCTATCTTCCCGTTAGTTACTGGAATTTTTCTTCGATTCCTCTGCTAGTTGATCAGGTAATTTATCGGGATTCATCTCTTGTCAATTCCACTCTCTCTGAAAGTCAGTCTCCTGAGTCCATTTCTTACCAATCATTGGTTGAGAAAAAGGTTGACCTGATTCCACCTAAAGTTCATCAAGTATTTTCAGTCGAGATTGGACCTCATCCTAGTCAGGTTCTCTTTTTTGTCTCTGCTTCCCCGGGACTAGAGGGTGATCCTCTGAATCTCGTCACCATAGTTCAAGAAAGTGATCCTCCTGCTCTCGTTCCCAGAGTCCAGGAGGATGGTATTTCCACTCCCATAATGCAAGGGGATAATCCTCTTATTCTTATGGCACCCCCTCTATGTATTTTGGTCACTTCCTTTGATTGGAGTTGATTCACGGGATACTGTCTTCCTTCTTATGTGCCCTTTGAGATCACTGTAAAGCCTTGTAATATGGTCGTACCAGGAACGATTATAGATGAAGGCGCATCGGTTAGTATTTTGTCCTCAGCTACCTAGAAAGCTTTCGGTTCTCTGTAACTTGTGCTTGTTACTCAAAATATATTTGCTTTTAACAGAGGAACGAGTCAACCATTAGGGATCCTTCTGAAGTTACCTATTACTTTGGGAGGAAATATTTTCTATATAGACGTGATGGTTTTCCAATGCCCCTTGGATATTAACTTAATCTTGGGGCGTGACTATACTTATATCATTGGAGCACTTGTCTCTTCCCTCTTTCGTGTGGTATGTTTTCCACATGAAGGTTAGATCGTGACCATCAATCAGCTTTCATTCATTGGTCCTAATGTGACGTCTGGTTTGCCATCGTCCTTCCCTGGTCCTTTCCTGCCAGTGGTATCTTCCTCGCCATAGGTTAATTATGTGGCCACTTGTTCATTTCCCTCATCTAGTGATAGTACCATCATGTACCATCTACCGATGGCATTAGATTGCGATTTCTGAGATGTTGTTCTCCCATCAAATGACAAACTCTTGGAAGCCATGAATTTTCATATGTTTTTTTCAAGTCTTCAGAGCATATTTCACTTTCTTGTGTCAAGCTCCTTAAAAAGTGAAACAAGCTCTTTAGTGCAAAGTTATTTTCTTGTGTCAAGCTCTTTAAAAAATCAAACAAGGTGTCAAGAGGATAGTTCTTTTACTGTGTTAACCTCGTTAAAAATGAATTAAGTTCCCTTTTCAATTTGAGTCTTTGATAATATCTCGTAAAATTCTAGTCGAGTATTTCACTTCATCTCATAATTGAACCTTCATTCCATCCACCTCTTAGTAACTAACAGTCTACTCTGGTGAATGCACTGAAGCTTAGGGGGCCTGTACCTCGAATTGAGTCACCATGTTGGGGGCATGCACACTATTTCCAGCAGAGTTTTCCATGTTTTGAAGCTTATGTAAAAATGAAACCATTACCTCTCGTGATTTCTTTTTTAACAAACTATTATGCCAGATGAGCCTTGTTTTTTTTCATTCCATCATCACCATCTGCTCAGCCGATCATACGCCATCACTTTATTATTTTACCCACTACTGAGGAACCATGAAAATGAGTGGTCTTGTTAGCCAGCCTCTTGACTTTTATCATGTTCTGAGAAATTTCCATCGTAACCAGAACTAGTTTCTATCCTTTATACCGCTCATTCCTCCAGGAGGAGTCAACTTTCAGCTCTTTTCTGACTCTTGAAAAATGAAAATATTGAATATTTCTTGTCATTTTGAGCTCATTAAAATTCATGAAACATCATTTACCCAGTATATGTTTACCCTTGTTTCAGGCTGGGATAAATTATTTACGAAAAAGGAATACCTTAGTCAATCATGACTAAGAGGTTCTCTCGCACTTCATTTTCTACCTTTTTAGCTATGAGGGACTATTTACGAAAAGGGCTATCTGGAGTTTTCTTTTCCCCTCTTTTCAAACTCTATAAATGTGAAAATATGTCGAATTCCACCTTTTTCAGACTCATTAAAATTTAATGCCATTTCATCCGTCATCCTGACGACACTGAATTCCTCCTTCCTAGGGCTCATAAAATTTACTAGGATGGATTTGTCTGAAGGAAAAAATTATATGACAAGAATATGCTATCCCCTTCAAGCTGGTATGCAAAAATAATTGGGGTACTCACCAGAAATAGTGGGGGATAACAGAAAGTATTAGTCAGTTGTGTTGGCAGTATGTCGCTCTTGAACATGACACATCCTCTATTTCATGTCGGATTAGGGATATCCTACATTTTCCACTTTGCCTCCATGGGTTTGGTAAATTTGTTTTTCCTCTCATTCCATTACCATTTCATCAAACATGACCTATAATTCCATTTGAGTCAAATATTGCCAAACTTCGGAGTTGTGTCTCTGATATGTTCAAGAGAAGTTCCTTCTATGTCTCATTCATTACCTGGTTCACTGATCACTTTCATTCTTATCTTATTGCCTTCATCTCATATCAATAATGTGGGATACATTATGGCCCTCCTTCAACAGGTCACTTCATGTCAACTTGAGCTCATTATCTGGGAAGTTGGTCTAGAGATCCCTGTTTCAATACCTTAGAGCCTGCATGCCCTAACGGTAGGTTGTTCGCATCTAACGACAGGATTACATCATTGGCCTTCTATCAAGTGATTCTGCAGGTGTTTGATGCCAGCTGCTTATTCGCATATCATGGATTGTAATGCTAGTACCTTGAGATCCATTGTCATTATTGGTGGTTTCTCTTGTTCCTGTTAATAGTTTACATCATTGACGAGTAATCAGGTGATTTTCTTGCATGCTTAACTTCAACTCATTTATTCACATGCCTAGATTTGTACTTGATCAGGTCATGATGGAGCACAAGACACTGGGTTTTGTCTGATAAAGCCTAGGTTGCGAGGTGATATATATTATTCATGATTGTACACGTGACTCTTTCATTTGGATGGCTATGACCATAGCCTGAGTCTATACTTGTGATCCTCTTTATTTGGATGGCTACAACCATACCTCAGATCCTATTTCATGATCTCTTTTATGGATGGTTTTGTCCATACCTCATGTCATGTGATTAGTTTAGAGATTTTAGTTTATGTATATATGTGCTTGTTTGCACAGGTTTTCCGATGACGACGTCTTCATACTCGCATGTACTAGTAAAGAATTTCACCCCTCTCTCTCGTTCGACCTTCATGCTTTAGGGGGCATCTGTTACACAAAAATTTTTCTTTTTCCATGTACTCCCTATTCCTGATCCTGGAGACCCCTAACAGTGACCCCTATGTCTATTTTCCATCATGACAATGTTCCATCATATCCCTTCCAGCACAATGAGTAAACCCTCTGTTGACCATTGCTGAAGCAACTCCATGAAAGCATGATTATCTAGAGCGGCACATCCTCTGCATGTCTCATTCGCACCGATGGCTCTTTTTTTGTCTAGGGAAACATCAATTGGCGTTGGAATGAGGATCATACCCATGTTGATCCTCTTCTGGAAATTTTTTTAAAAATTGAAGTGAAGCTTTGAGATATAGAAGCTTCATGGCAGAGAGTTGGTTTTTTGTCCCCAAGGATAGAGCCAAGATTCTCCCTTTAGGCTTTATGTTCCTACAAAAGTGGAACCACCAAAAGGGATAACCCATTTCCCCACCTTAAGTGGATCCATGCTCCCTCCTCCCTTGCTATAAAATGGACATTCTCCTATACCTCTGCTAGTTAGAACAAATATAGAAGAAAAAAAGAGAGATATATGTTTCTATAGGTATCGAGTGAGATTTGGGACCTCTTTCCCTTCACATCAAGTTGAAACAAGCGCTTTGGAGACGTGCCTAGATCTGGACCCGTCGAAGGAGAGATGCGACATCAAGGTGAAGGTTGTAACTCCCCCTCTCTATTTTAATATAATACAATTGATTCATGATTTCCATTCTCATCTTTAATTTATGATTGGATTATTAGTTCTCCCTGATCAACTAGATAGATTGTATATTCAAGATATATGTTATGCTTTCACATTTGTTATTTTTTTGATCCCTTGTGCAGGTAACCAAGTGCCATCGACAACGAATATCTGACTACGGAGCATGAAGGATTAAAGGATTCAAGCAAGGAATAGCATCAGACCGAGGTAGGTGATTTATTCATGATTTGTGTGCATTTACAATCTAGGAAAGTAGGCTTCTAATTGTTCCCTATTGTTACTAGATCCATCCTAGGGCTAGAGGGATTATCTCTGTCCACAGAGAGGATTTTCCTGCATAAAAACCATCTACCACATTCATCTGAGGGTCAATATACAAATAGTCCCATCCTCACGTGTAGCTTCCACTATTGGCTCCATGTAGCCCATATGACCAAGGCTAAGATCGGACCTCCACAATTCCTAAGATATCAAGCTATAGCATCAAAAAGGGATGAAATACTCAAAGTGTCCTAGGGAACCAAGGTGCTAAGGGACCTAGCTCCGAAATCCTTGATGACACAAAATAAACTAGCCTCATGAGGAAATGGCTTATGTTCATGAAGATTTGAGATTTTAACTCGGAACACAATGACAAACAAGAACGCTGCACACTAGTCCTTTGATCTTGGTGGCACACATACACCATATATATTTATAATGGTTTATTTAGAGGGCATATAACCATCTCCCAAGAAACATGACTAAGTTTGGCCTCTTAAAATCATAAAGATATATCACATATATTCACACTTATGATAAATGGAAGGCTCCCATTATCACCAAACATTCCTTTCATCAAAAAATTCCTTCCAACAATAAGGAAAACTTTACTAGCCACTTAGCATACCATTCATGCATAATTATCTCAACAACATCCCAATTCACTACTTACATGGTAAAATTCCAGCATATTACTTAAATAAAAGAATTGGATAATGTTTACATTCCTTATGAAAAAGAGATAATACACTTATCCATTCTTCTTAAATATATTGGAAACTGAGGATGGAACTACAACTATCCACCAAACCATAGGAACAGCTACATTACAATCTCCTTGAATTTGTCCAACCCCATGGCATAATTGATGTTTAAAGGATGCTTCACTCAAGGTGTTACCTCAAAGGTCAAATTTCAGCGTAGAGATATGAAGGCTAATCTCCTTCAATGGATATGAACTAGGGGTGTCACTTCTGAAGTTCTGAGTCATGACTCAATTCACAACAAGTATGCCCATTATTTCCTACACATCACAAAAGCATATCCCTTCTCCACTTCTCCAGTCCCTTGGTGATCCTTCCTCTCTAATAGTTCTCATGAACGGTGCAATAACTCAGTAGAGTTCCTTTCTACCACCTAAATCGGGAAAATGGATTCTCCCAATGGTTTCCTCAACTATATCTAATCAAACCAATAGTTTATAGTTTAGTTCCATACATATTTTACAGTTCACAAGGTTCTCAATATCCTGGCTTACATAATTTTATGGATCCCTTACATCTCAATACTCACTGCAATACTCCTCAACTTCCAAATACATAATACTCTCCCCTCAATCCTTCCCATGAACATTATTTTCATATAGGGAGTCCAAGGATTCTCTTCTTAGGTTTTGGAGTCAACCCAGGGCTATTATGATGTATGTAGCCCCTGTGTAGGTGCTCCAATATCTCTTGCCCCGCTCCTCATAACCACTTGGGGAAATTTTTAGCTCAACTAGCACATCATGGGAGTTTGGGAATTATATTCAAGGAATCATAAAAGAATTAGCAATCCCTTATACATGCTTCCTAAGCAAGTTATCTTTCTAGAACATCAGGATCCATATAAGCATGTCCTCATCTCTAGATTTCACATGTTCATGATTAACCATAATTAACATTTTCATCAACCAATTTTTCCCTACAACCATGTTAGTTCTATTGCATTATCATCCTTTTAATTACATTACAAAATATGGGATTAGTAAAAATGGATATTATAGTTTACACTAGTTTGTGGTGTTGAGACAGAAGGAACACTTGGTATCAAAGGGTTCTTGTAAGGGCACACAAAATATTTTCTCTTGTTCCTAACATATATTATATTTGAATTTTTATTGTTATTTTTTTTGGGAGACACATCAAATAAATGTAAATATTGACTTCTTACATGGTGATTTGTTGAAGAAATCTATCTGGAACAATGACCCGGTTGATTTTTTTAAGATAAAAATCATGTATGTAGATTAAAAAAATCTTTATATGGGTTGAGAGATACACCTCTAACATCATATGAGAATACCAATACATTCTTCTTCAACTTGGTTTCAAGAATTGTGAATAAAATCACAAAATTTATGTGCTACATTTGAATGATTTGGTTCCCTTAATTGTGATTTAAACATATGATTTCATCATTATTATAAATAATTAGTCACTAAATGTTTCTTATAAAGTAAAAATTTGAATAACACATATTAAAATTATAGATTTAGCTCTCTTTTATTTCTTTCATGGCATCCATGATATGCAATTGGATGATGGAATTTTTATTTCTCGATGACAATATACTTTCAAACTCTTAAATGATTTAAAATGCAAAGCTATAAGCCATGTTCCACTTCATTTAGTTGGAATTTTCATTAAAAAGTGTGATTCTCCAAAAGTCAATGCCACTATTTGTAGGGAATTTGTTGACAACCATTTTTAATTTAACTCATAGTAGACTTGATATTGTTTTTGTTTTTAGCTTGCTCTCTAAGTTCACATGGAATCTGAAAGAGACCTCTCTAAAACCACAAAGAGGATTTTTTGGTTTTAACATAAGTAATTACTATCTAGGCATCATGTATTTAGCGAAAACTCAACTATATGGATCAAATACAAAAAAAATTGATTGTGTTCGAGATGGAGATGACCAAAGGTTTACTTTTGGATGTGTTTCATCTTGGAAATGACTTGATTGTATGTCCATGTAGAACACAATAAAGTTTTTTCTTATTCATATATAGTGTTAGTTACAAGGCATAAATTGTTGGAAGTGAGGCAATTCAAATTCACAATTTAATGGGAGAGATTGAGGTTCCCTATAAGGAATCAACTATATTTTACTTTGAAAATCAAAATGCAATACAAGTGGCTCAAATACTTGTTGCATGAAGAAATATAAGGCATGTTGAGCTTCATGCACACTATCTCGAGAAATTGGTACATATAACGTTAGAAGTGAAGAAATTCAAATCCACAATTTAATGGGAGAGCTTGAGGTTCCCTAGAATGAATCAACTATTTTGTACTTTAACAATAAAAATGTCATACAAATGACTCAAAATCTCGTTGCATGAATCAATATGGGGCATGTTGAGCTTCATGCGCATTATCTCGAGCAATTAGTGCAATGGAATGTCGTAACTATTTTTTATTGCAAAAGGAATTATCAAATTATTGATATCTTTATGTTGACAAAGACAAAATTTGTTAAAAATTATGGATGGGATTCGAGAAGTTGTCATTAAAGGGGTGTAATGAGATAATGTCACCTCCTAATTCTCAAATAATTTGTGTTGAAGAGGACATGTTGTATTTTGTATCTTTACCTAACTGAATGAGATCAAGTGTATTTTGGTGTCAATGGGTGGATCTATTAAGAAGTCAACCAACTACTTGAGGGGTTTCAACTAGGTAGATCATATTAGCTAAAGTGTTTGGAGTGGATCTATTATATGAGCAACTAGAAGAAAATGAGATAAGAAATACGAATTTTACAACCACTTTGGGCCACCTTGGATGATCAAATTAACCTCAATTTAAGGAAAATTTTTTACATGTTCAATCATGATCATGTATATCAATCCATTTAACCAAAATTTATGTTTTTTTATTATATTTTGTGTTCCTATGATATAGAATTGTTTCTTAACACCACCAACCCTTATTGGATCCATTTAAAGACTTCATAATATATCTATGAAATTCTGATTAAATAATTAATAAAGTATGGCAACCATATTTAAATCAACTCAGTTATCTCACATTGAATTACTTTAAAAATCTATGAATACAGTTGTCAATATTTTAGCAATATATACAATTTTATTCAATGAAATAATGTCATAGGAGTAGTTGTAACCTATAAATTTATCCAATCATCCTAAGCATAAAAGAGTGTTTTTCTAATCAAACATGAAATAGAGATTTGACTTGACATTATAATACAACATTTAGTGATAAGTTATGGGTTTCAACCACTTTCCATATTTTAAAAAAAACTACTACGAACTCCTTTACAAAAAAAAATTCAAGTAGAACAAACATGAGTGTATACATCCAATAACATCTAACTATTGCAATAGTAAACTTCATTGAAAATTGATTGTTACATATATATATATATATATATATATATATATATATATATATATATATATATATATATATATATATATATATATATTTATTTATTTATTTATTTATATATTTATTTATTTATTTAGAGAGAGAGAGAGATTTATTGTATTTTTTTATGTGAAAGGGTATTTATTTCCCATATAGCAGGTTTCTCAGTATTATTATTGTCAACAAATCCATTATTAATTAAGAAACGGTATCAACATGACAATGTTCGCTAGGAATATTCATCTTGGTAAACTATTACAAAGTTATGAATGCATTTTAATTTGTAGTTTTACACTTTATGAGATGTCTATTTTGCAATCATATGTCCAAACATTGTGTCCTCCACATATACAATCCTTGATTGGATATGAAATTCCTTTATTGGATATGAAATTGTAAGTTATTTCGTTTCCTTAGAGTTCAATATGACTTATTTCTGGAAAATATATATATATATATGGAAATATTTTACCTGGAAAATTAACATGGCATTAGGGTTTTCATTTTATCATAAAATAAATGTTATTTTAAACACATCCTCTAATATTAAATTAAATGTTAAAAATTTATGAGCACATTTTATAGAAAATCCACGAAATTTTGCAATTGCTAATATCAACAATCTGAAAAACTAGTTTCTTTACATATAGACAAAATTTCTCTAGCTAATTTGTAATGGAATAGGAACAAAAATAAATACACAACCACACAATTCAACAACACAATTTCTTGGGAAACCAACTAGGAAAACCCTTTGCTTGTTTGATAATTTTATTAATAGAATAATTAGCAATATATCTCTTACAGAACACTCTTGTTTCAATAGAAACAAATCTGATTTCTCCCTACCTAACTAGGCTTGAAAAAATCTACAAGACCCCTAAACTAATTTCCTTCATGCCTTGCCTGAATGAACCTGAAACCCTTGAGAAAGTATTGAGAAATTGATCTAAATCTGAATGTTAGTTTTGTTGTGCCAATTTCATCTTCAAAATTATAAATAATTTTCTGATCTCTTTCTTCATGTGCATAGGTTTATTGAGGTGTTTGTGAGTGTTAAACAGGTAAATGTATTGAGTTTCATGTTAAATTAATGATCATTTTAACTTAAAAACATAATACTAAAAAACAGCAATAAAATATACAACAAACCATCAAATGATCCATTAACAGAGTGTTTTGATGAAGGAGTTCACCCCTCCTAAGCTACATCTCCTTCATCCAGCTTCCATGGCTTGGGCCTCTGTATTAGCTAAAATGAGAAAAAATTGTTGTTTAAAATCATTTAATTCTCCTAAAACCTACTTCAATGTGTTCAGGATGTCAAAATCATCTAGGATACACTCTTATTGCTCCCAATTTGGTTGAATTTTGCAAAAGTTATGGCCTAAACAGTTTGGCCTAGGAAATATCCACTAAATTTGGGGGCAACACCGAATTTTGGGGCTTGGTTGTTTTAACCACCATATTAAATTCAGTTTTAATTAAATAAAGTGGGTGTTTAACAGTGGATAAGCTTGAATTAAATGTGCTAAGCGCATTTTAAATTAATCTGGATTACAATGAGGATTAGCGCTTAAAATCAGATTAAGGGTTTAAATGAACCTGCACTTAACACTAATTCCGCGCATTAACCATACTCTGCTTTTGGTCATAGCCTTTGGTCCTGTGTTGAGGGGGCTGGCACCCTACTTACCCCCGCTGAATGAACCACATTAACATAAGTATAAGTCAAAACCCTTACATTATAATTTGTAATGCATGGATGTAGTGGTATTGTGGTGCGCTGGTGCGGGGGAAGTCGTAGGGTCAAGCCTCGACCTCTGCCCTTCTGTCGGTTAATAATTTTTCATAATAAAATATGCATATCCCACCTTTGAATATTGTTGATAATTTGGATTTTATCAAACCTTTGATATATGAATTTCAACCATTGTTAATAAAAATTTGAGCTTTGAACTATCGGAACCTTGATAATTCGAAATTCGACCATAGGTTATAATTTGGACCTTGGAAGGGGGCACATGGTGGCCTCCGGGCTAGCCACGTGTCCTCATGCCATTTATTCTTGAAACATCCAACAAAATTGAAAAAGAAACTCCCCTTAGCAACAATCCACAGATTGACACTTGACATGGTGTCATTGAGAGAAATGGAGTAATATTCCAAGAATATCCTTTTTTGCTGACTGGTTTGCCATGTCAGCATTCTATCTTTTTCTGCAAAATTTTTAGTTATTTAGGAAAATGAACAATAGGCTCTATCTTCTTGACCCGGAGTCGATTTTCAATGAAACGAATTGCGTCGAATTCCTGGCGAAGAGCTCTTCAATATTGTTCAGTTTCCAATTGATTCCGAGCACTTACATTTTTTAGCTTAACACTAAGCACCTAATCATTCATCCCCACTAGAAGCCTTTTGGACCCCAAAATATCTTTGATTATTGATCATGTGGATGATGGTATAGTCCCCTCACCCTTCAAGTCTCAATCCACTAAAATTTTCCCATTTTCATCAACTTGAGATTTTCACAAAAGCTAATCTTTTTCCTTGATTCTGGAGACCCTCTCTTGTTGTTGTAGAAATTTTCATGTTGCAATTTCCTTGAATTTGAAAAGTAGCAAGTTGTTCTTGCAGAAACAAACTTGTTCCTACCTCGGTCATCAATCAAACAAAACTTAAAAACTATCTCACTTCGCACACTATTGTCGTGGCCGTTCTTAGCTGATATTTCTTTGTACTTGCATCAAATTTTGACCAATTATTTTTGCCATTGCCATGTACCTTTTGGAGACCAAAAACAAGCACGTGTGGAACCCATGCCTTCTTTGTCAAATTTCTTTGTCTCTTTCTCTTTGACCTTTTCACTCTCTTGCACCGGTATCTTGTTTCCAACACTGCTCAACACTGATGTTGACTGCTATAAATTTGTCACATCTTGTTTACCTTCTTTCAAAGGCAACCTGTTAGAGTCCTGAAACATATCATTACAAGCATAAGAAACTTCATCGAAATCAAATTTTTCATTTGATGCATCTTTTTGAAATGCCTCATTCAAAACATCTCGATGTTTGATCATTAACAAAGTCAAATTTTGACTTGCATTCACTATCCTCTTCGTTTCTCCTGCATGTATAAGAGACAAACTTGTATTATTATTATGCGTTCTAACTATGTACTCAATTCCATATTTAAACAAGTGATACTTCTTCTCATGGCGATGAAATATTTCTTTCCTATCATAAAGATATGGACTTCCAAAAAAAATACTTTAAATCTCAAGCAGCACGACATCAAGTTCAACTTCATCAAGAAAGTTTGAATTTATTACAAACCCTTGTATGCACTTCCTTATTACCTGCAAGTTTTCATTCTTGTATATCCACCCTAAAGGATAAGGTCTTGGATTTATAATAGTTTCAAGGTTTAGCTTCTTAACTAAGTCTTCGGAAGTCAAGTTAGATTGGGAACCACTATCAAATAGTGTATCTGTCTTGGTATGTTTAGAAATGAGTCTAATATGGAAAAGTTCAATTTGTGTATCTTCATCTTCAGTTAAATTGGAACAACTTGAATAACTAGTGTTTGCTATGGTCTTACCTTCCAAACCCATTTTTGTAATCTTAGTTTCATCTCTAGAATCTTAACCTAAGTCATCTTCAATTATTCCAACAATTTTCCCCTTTTCGCAGGGCTTTCAGTTTGTTTGGCTTCAACTCTAGATGAAGTTGCCAACATTGTTCTTCATCATGGCCATCCTTCGAACAATGTTTACCTATGAGTTTCTCTTTTTATATTTTGATAGATCTATTTCTCTTTCATCTTCCATTAAACTTGTCCTTTCCTTTACCCACATACTCAAGGAAACTATCACTTTTCTCATCTACACTTTGTTTCCCTCTTGCTTCTAAATGTGTGGCTTCAACGCAAACCTCATCTAAGTTTGTGGGATTGAACATGAGAATAGTGTGCCTAAGGTAACTGTGCAAACCCCCAATATAATTTAGCAAATTTTCTTGATAATAAAAATTAACACCCAAAATAAGAGCTCTTCTCCTAAATTCATGAGTATAATCTTGCACACTTTTCCCTTTCAATTGTCTAAAATTATGTGATTCCATAATGGCTTTTGCATGTAAGCTAGAGGATAAAATTTCCTTTTAATGGCAACAATAAAACTTGACCAAGACATTGAGATATTACCATAGTTTTTAATCTCGTCCCGAGTCCTTGCTTCCCACCATACAAGTGTTGATCCTTCCATCCTCAAGGAAGCCAATTGAATATTTATGTCATCTTCTTGAAGGTTATGAATTCTGCAATAAACCTCAAATTTACAAATCCAATTATCAAGCTTCTCTACATTTACCTCGCCATTATACATTAGAAGCTCAAATTTTACATCAACTTTGAGTAAGGAATTTTTTCCTTTTGTGTTTTTTGAGTGAGTATTGGTGGTTTTTGCTGTGGAAGTGGAAGATGATGATGATGGTGATGATGAGGATGATGATGAAGATGGTGGAGATGGAGGAGGATTTCCTCCACTGTCCTTTGAATCCCTCTCTTCATCCTTTTTTTCCCTCTCTTCAAAGATGATCCTAACCCTTTCAGTCATTTCATAGAAATCCTTATTGTATGCTTCCTCTTCTGAAAGACCTTCAGTCTCTCCAACACCTGACATGATGGTTATGGATTCAAGCTCAGCATCTGGTGCAACTTGTACCTCCTCAATCTCAACTACAAATAAAACTTGAGGTACTTCAAGTGCAGTTGTGAGTGAAACTTTGGGTGGAGATGGTACCCTCGTGGCTCTCCTTCTTCTGGTCCTAACCTCAGGATGTGCAATCAATAGCTTCCCTTCAAATGCTTACAACTTTAACCTTGTAAGCATCTCAAATTTGCAACCATTAAAACCCTACTTGCACAAAACTCAAAAAATCAAGCAAATAACCTTTCAACCTTTGCTCTAATACCACCTTGATCTGAATCTGAATGTTAGTTTTTTATTTGGTAATTTCATCTTCAGAATTATAAATAATTGGCTGATCTCTTGCTTCATGTGCATAGGTTTCTTGAGGTGTTTGTGATTGTTAAATGGGTAAATGTATCAAGTTTCATGTCAAATTCATGAGAATTCTAACTTAAAAACATAATACTGAACAGCAGCAATAAATGTATAGCAAACCATGAAATGATCCATTAACCCAATGTTTTGATGAAGGAGTTTACCCCTCCTGAGCTACATCTCCATGGTCCAGCTTCCATGGCTTAGGCCTTTGTATTAGCTCAAATGTGAAAAAATTGTTGATTACAATCATATACTACTCTGAAACCTACTTCAATGTTTTTATAATGTCCAAATCATCCAAAATAAACTCTTCTTGCTCCCAATTTGGTCAAATTTTGCAAAATTTATAGCCTAAACAGTTTGGCCTAGGAAATCTCCACTAAATCTGGAGAAACTCCAATTAAGGCCACTAAATTTGGGGGCAATGCCGAATTTGGGGGATCTGCCTTTTTAACTGCTATATTAAACTTAGGTTTAATTAAATAAATTGGTTTTTTAACTATGGATAAGTGCGGATTAAATGCACTAAGTGTGTTTTAATTTAATTTGGATCACAATGAGGATTATCGCTTAAAATATGCTTAAGGATTAATAAACCCGCACTTAACACTAATTCTGCGCATTAACCATACTCTGCTCCTAGTTGTAGCATTTTTCCTGTGTTTATGGGGTTGGCCCCCTCCTTACCCCAGCTGGATGAGCCAAATTAACATAAGTATAAGTCAAGGCCCTTACATTATAAGTTGTAATGCGTGGGCATGGTGGTATTGTGGTGTGCTAGTGTGGGGGAGGTTGCAGGGTCGAGCCCCGACCTCCGCCCTTCCATCGATTAATAATTTTTCATAATAAAATATGCATCTCCAACCTTTGAATATTGTTGATAATTTTTATTTTATCAAACCTTATGAAATTCGACCATTGTTAATAAAAAATCGACCTTTGAACTACGAACCTTGATAATTCAAAATTCGACCATAGGTTATAATTTGGACCTTGGAAGGGGGCACGTGGTGGCCTCTAGGATAGACACATGTCCTCATGCCACTGGTTCTTGAAACATCCAATAAAATTGAAACAATTCACCCCCCTTAGCAACCATCCATAGATGACACTTGGCATGGTGTCATTGGGCGAAATGGAGGAATATGCCAAGAATACACTTTTTTGCTGAATGGGCTGCCATGTCAGCATTCTTTCCTTTTCTACAAATTTGTTAGTTGTTTAGGAAAACGAACAACAGCCTCTATCTTCCTGATCCGGAGTCGGTTTTTGATGAAACGAATTGCGTTAGATTCCTGGCGATGATCTCATCATTGTAGTTCAGTTTCCAATAGATTCTAAGCACTTATAGTTTCCAATCGATTATGAGCACCTCCATTTTTGAGCTTAACACTGAGCACCTGATGAGAAATAGTCTACTATTTTCTAGCTCACGAGGATTCCCTATTAAATAGGAATTTCCTCTATTTCCTAGTGGGTTCCTAAGGAAAATTCCCACTCTATCAACTTGCACAAGCCTCCAGCTTGACTCTCTCTCTCTCATAATATCACATACAAAATTCATGCTCAATAATTAATACAATTGTGTCTTTGTTCCTCCTTATATGCAATTTGAATGGATAAATCTGGAAAATTATATTTTAGGAAATTGATTTTGTGATTAATGAGTTAATTGAGTTGAATTAACACATGCAACTTATCTCATCTCAATTCTTGAACTTTAGATTCAGTTACTTTTCCTTTTCCCAATTTAACTCGCACTAGAAGACAATAAACTCAGCCTTCCACTTTTACACATTAGTTAAATTATTCATAACTCATCCTAAATTTTAGGAATTAATCCTAAATTGTACGAATTCTTCCTAACTTATAGGGAACTTGAGCATGTCAAGGAGAAACTCATTGAGGTCCCTTTGATTAAGGCACAAATCAAGGAACCCTTTCTCTCTATCATTTTCAGCACTCCTACTTAGAGAGGAAGGGATTTTGTACAACTCCGAATTTATATCTGAAATTAACAAAATTGATTCTTTTCAATGCCTTGGCCAAGATATCTATTGTTTTCTCCCATATTGAAATGTACAGTAGCTTGGCTATCCCTTTCTGCACACAATCTATGATATGGTGATACTTCATCTTGCCTTAGGGGAATACTGAGGTCTAAAATGGGCCTCCTGAGAAAAATGTACAACCAAAATAAAATTTACAAGAACCAATAAGATTCAAGGTGATGATGTCAACCATGGGGGATTATTCACCATTTTTTAAGTAAAAGGGTAAAAATATTTAAAAAATAATACAATAATAAAGCTACTTTTCAACTCGTATTTTCAACTTATCTCCCAAATTTTTTACTCAAATTTCGAGAGGGAGTACTCGTTGGATGCAAAATTTAATTCCTCATCCAATAATTACCCATGTTGCATACTTTCAATGGACCCTGCTACACAAAAAATGAGAAATAAATGAAAAAGGGTTATTTCAATCACGTTTTTCATGTATTTCTCATTTTTCGTGTAGCGGGATCCATCAACAATATGAAACATGGGTACTCCTTGGATGAGGAATTAAATTTTTCATCCAACGAGTATTATCGCTCGAAATTTAAGTAAAACATTTGGGAGATAAGTTGAAAATACGAGTTGAAAAATTAGTTTTTTCTTTTTTCACTCTAAAATGTGATGATATAGTCAAATCTTATTTTATTATTTCCACTGTTATTTTATAATTTCCTTATGAGGCCCATTTCAGACCTCAAATTCCCATAATGATATGCTTTGAGTGATCATGAACACTAGGTTCTCAGAGAGTTTGATGCAACTTTTATTATCATATTTTATCATGGTATGCTACATCCTATATCTGAAAAATCCTACAAGCAATTTGCTCATCCAAATATCCCCACATGTTTTCAAACTTGAAGCCGTGTATTTGACCTCTATTGAACTGAGT
The DNA here is from genome assembly GCA_034641835.2 of Pinus albicaulis. Taxonomy (NCBI): domain Eukaryota; kingdom Viridiplantae; phylum Streptophyta; class Pinopsida; order Pinales; family Pinaceae; genus Pinus; species Pinus albicaulis. The sequence goes on from MU968389.1 coordinate 9,001,681, forward strand.
GCAATTGATCTTTGCTTCCTGTTGTACCAAGAAACACCTTTTGATCCAATGTTGAAGAAGCCACCTAAAGTAATCTTCTAGTTTGTGGAGCACCATTCCCAAACTTCATCCATGAATCCATCAAGCATAACACCATCAACCTATTTTTACCACAATCCAAAATTATTTGTGCCTCTAAGGTAACTCCAACACATGTTTCATAGCAACCCAATGAAATCTATTTGGTTCCAATATGAACTGACTCAGTTGGTTGAATATAAAAAAAAATATTAGGTTGTGTGTTAACCAAGCACCTCAACGTCCTCATGAGATACATGTATATTGTAGCTTCAAATCACTCTGCTCTACTAGTTTTCACCTTCCTCCAGTTTATGACTAGAGGTGTGGCTATGGGCCTGAAATACTGCATATGAAATCTCAAAAGAATCTCTATAGTGTACTTATGTTGTCCTATGAAGATATCACCATCACCCTGCCAAACCCCCAAGCCAAGGAAATAGTGCATAAGCCTCATATCCTTAATCTCAAACTCCCTTGTAAATTCCTTGCAATCCTAGGTCAAGTTGTCTGCTCCAATTAATATAAGGTAATCAACATAGAGCAGTAGGATGAGTGGAAGACCTCCAACCATAATTTAGTATAGGTTGGTATCTGCCTCACACTTAGTTAAGCCCAATCCTTAAAGGTAGCTATCAATATGATTGTACCATGCTCTCATAGCCTGCCTGAGCCCATAAAAATCTCTCTTCATCATGCATGCATGTGTATCTTTTTGAACTACACAAACCACTCTGGTTTCTCCATATAAAGCTCTTCCTCAACCACTCTAGTGAGGAATGATGTCTTCACGTCCATCTTGTGGATCTTCCACCCCATTTGTGCTGCAAGTGCCATAATAGTCCTGATGGATGAATATCGTGTTACTGGGGAAATGGTATCATCATAGTCTATGCCCTCAATCAGTGAGAAGCCCTTCACCAAAAACCTCTCCTTATACTTATCTACGCTCCATATATGACATGTTTTACCTTATACATGCATCCCGATCCAAATATTAATTTTCCCTTAGTTTGTGGCATAATCTCCCAGACATCGTTATTCATGATGGAGGAATATTCCTCCATCATGGCATCCTACCAAACCTCTAAGAAGCTAACTCCTTATAATAATAAGGCTCAATTTCCACAAACTCTTTCATCGGTTCCATATAACCTATGTACCTTATGTGGTTGCCTAATCTCCCTAAAAATGTTGCTAGGAGCTTCAACCTTCTCCCGGGCCTCCTTAATCAACCTTTTGGCCAACTTGGCCTTCTTCCTCCCAGTGGTGAAAGTATTTGGCTGAGTAGTTGTCTACTCTTTGCCTATTTTCTCCTCCTCATCTTGTTGTAGATATTTTTTTTCGATCCACTTGTCACCTAGTTGAGGCTCGTTATGTGTTCCTAGTTGTGGCTCTTGCTTAGGCATGAGTAGCTCCTCCTCGGGTATTTCAATCTTCTCACTTTCTAAGTAATCTCTCAAACCTTGATCCTCTGGTAATTTCACATCCCACCTAAGAATTTTCTTCCTAAGTCCTAGAGGATACACCATGTATTCCTAAGTTGTATCACTATATCCCATGAAAATACCCCTTTCTGTTGTGACATCCAGCTTCTTCTTGTTATCCTTGGATACATGACAGTAAACCTTTGGGAAAAATATCTGGAAGTGTGAAACATCACGTTTCTTGTCTGTGAAAGCCTCCTCTAGTGTAACTAGTCTAAGAATATTTTGTGACCTTCTATTATGCATAAATATTGCAATGTTGCATGCCTCTTCCCACAAGAACATAGGCAGTCCGTGATCATGCAATATGGCCTTGGTTTCTCCAACAATATTAAAATTATTTCTCCTATCCACCCCATTTTGTTGAGGGTTATGAGGTGCTATGAAATATTTCCTAATGCCTTCCTTCGCACTCAAATCCTTGAAGGCATCGGAGTCATATTCTCCATCTTTGTCACCTCTAACTATCTTGATCTTATTTCTGGTATAGTTTTCAACTAAGCCCTAAAATCCACTAACCTTATTAAGACAGCAACTTTATTTTTCATAAATAATATCTAGGTTTTACAATAATAATCATCAACGAAAGTAACATATTACATGTGTCATAAGAGTGATGGAGAAGAGAAGATCTTGCACAAATTTGAATGCACCTTCTCCAAAATCCCTTTGGCTTTGTTATCTTGACCCTAGAAGGAAGACTTGGCATACTTGCCAAGTGTGCACCCCTTGCACACTCCACTCTTGTCAAAATTTCATGTTGGTAATCCTGTGGAAATTTGTTGAATAATTTCTAGCGCCCCATGATGCAAGTGTCCCATACACATGTGCCAAAGCTCTCTAACATACCTACTTTACTCACATCCTTCCTTGTTTCTCAAGGTTTCATAAGTCTCTGCCTGCAACCTATAAAGGTTCCTCATACTCACACCTATTTTCTTCACTATCCTAGAAGATAAATGCTTGAAGTACACCTTACCTCTGTTGAAGATTACATCATATCACTTGTCCTCAAGGGTTGCTACTGAAGCTAGGTTCTTCTTCAGCCCTAGAACATATAGAGCATCTATGAGATAGAGAGAGCTCACAAACTCCCTCTCAAAGCTGAAAATACCAACTCCCTTGGATCCATATTTGTCATTATCTCCAAGCTCGATATGAACTTGCATATACTTCTCCTCTAGCTAGCTGAGATACTCCCTATTCCCAGTCATGTGGAAAGAGGAACCTAAAGCAATATACCACGTGTTGCTGCATACTGAGCTTGCCATGCAAGCCATCAATGATAAATATTTCTAAAACTAAGAAGTAAACCCATCTACCTTAGTTGATGTAGCCAAATGCTCCTTATTCAACCCCTTCATTTTTTTATTTGGGCACTCAGTAGTGTAGTTCCCAAAATAATGGAAATGGAAGCACTAGGTCTTAGATCCTTCTTCTTCATTTCACTCTTCTAACTGGTCTCACCCTTTCATTTTCCTTCTCACCCATGGATTTACCTACAAGAGAAATATTCTCCTCTTCCTTCTCAACCTTCGACCCCTTTCCATTTCTGCTAGTAGAGGCCTCGACTACACTGAGCCTTAGCTCCTCCTGAGTGAAATCACTCCATGGGTGTTCCTAATATAGAAGTTTATCTTTTCCAGAAATCCCTTAAATAATATTAGCCCAATCCTTAGTAAACCTATTTATAGAAACTCACACCACTTCTCTAACATCTGGTTTCTTCCCTATAGATGCTAGCTCATCATGAACATTTTGAACTCTGTTGAAATAGGAAGTTATGTTCCCGCCCTCCTGCATCATGGTTGTCCTCAACGTTTCCTTGAGAATCACTTTATGGTTCTTAGATGGATCCTGGTATAGTTTCACAATGACATCCCACAATTTATCTGGGGTATCCTTACTGGAATCATGAGGAACTATATGATCTTGGAATTCATTTAGGATCATCCTCTTGGCTTTCACCATCTCCCTTTGGAACTGTTGTAACTAGTTTGGATTTGAAGGTTCTAAAACACCTTTCTCTCCATATACTATCAGTTTAAACTTGTCCAACAAGAATGAAATTTGGACTTTAGAAATACCAAATTTTGAGGCACAATGAATTCTATCCTGATCTCTCAACCATGTTGTGGTCGTCTCTCAAATCTGAAATCTGTGTGTTGGTTGATTATGTTCAGAACTCTAATACCATGTAGAAAATCCATGAAATTTTGCATCCTATAATATGAAAACTACTAAAAACTAATTTATTTTCATATAGACACAAAATTTATCTACATATTTTGCAGTGGAATAGGAAAAAAAAAATACACAATCACACAATTTTTCTAGGGAACCTAATTGGGAAAACCCTCTACTTGTTCGAAAATTGTATTGATAGAAGAATGAGCAATAGATACCTTACAAAACACTATTGTTTCAAAAGAATCCAATTTTTTTTCTCACTTCCTGAATAGGCTTGAAACAATTTGCAAGACCCCTAATCTGCTTGCCTTCTTGCCCTACTTGAATGAGCCTGAAATCCTTGCGCAAATCCTAGGAAATAGCCTCATATTTCCCATTTTCCCTATTAAATATGAATTTCCTCATATTTCCTAGCACATTCCCAAGGAAAATTATCCCTCTATCAACTCGCACAAGCCACATGTTTGACTCGCTCAATCACAAGCTCACACACAAAACCCGTGCTCAATAATTAATACAATTGTGCCTTCATTCCTCCTTATAAGAAATTTGAGTGGCTAACTAGAAAATTATGTTTTAGGAAATTCATTTTTTTAATTTGTGATTTAACTTATTTGAACTAACTCATGCAACTCATATCACTCATTTATAGAAATTTTGATTCATTTAATTGTCTTTTTCCCAATTTAACTTGCACTAGAGGACAATAAAGTCAGCCTCCCACTTTTGCACATTAGTTAACTTCTTCATAACCCATCTTAACTTTTTGGAACAAATCCTAAATTATAAGAATTCATCCTAACTTATAGGGAACTTGATCATGTCGAGGAGAAACTCGTTGAGGTCCCTTTGATTAAGGCACAAATGAAGGAACCATTTATCGCTATCATTTTCAACACTCCCTCTTAGAAAAAAAGGGATTCTATATAGCTCCCAATTTATCTCTGAAATAAAAAAAAATTTGTATTTCTAGTGCCTTATTCAATATATTTGCTATTTTATACCATGTTGGAATGTACGGTAGCTTGACTATCCCTTTCTAGACACAATATCTGAGATCATCATAATCAATCTCGATATGCTTTTAGAAATATTGAAGCACTGGGTTCTGAGAGAGTTTGATGCAACTTTGATTATCCCAGTGTATCATATATGTTCCATCCTCTGTCTGAAAATTCCCACAAGAAAATTATTCATCCAAATAGCCTCGCATGCTTCTAAACATGAAGCCATGTACTCGGCCTCTATTGAACTGAGTGCAACTGGTCTATGCTTCATGTTGTACCAAGAAACAGTTGTTGAACCAATGTTGAAGATACCACCTGAAGTATTATTCCTGTCTATGGAAGGCCCTTCCAAACATGAATTTTTGAATCCCTCAAGCCTCACACCATCAAAATGTTTGTACAAAAATCCATAATTTATTGTGCCATTGAGATATCTCAATACATTTTTCGCAGCAACCTAGTTGTGAACTCTAGTCGGTTACAACATGAACTGACTTAGTTGGTTGACTACAAAATAAATATCAGGTAATGTGTTGACCAAGTACATCAATGACCTAATGAAATGCATCTATACTTTTTCATCCACTTACTTTTCTCTACTAGCATCCATCTTCCTCCAGTTTGTGACTAGAGACGTGGTCATAGGCCTACAATCCTGCATATGAAATCTCTAGAGAATCTCTACATTGTACTTCCCTTGTCTCACGAATATCTCACCATCACCCTGCAAAACCTCCAAGACAAGGAAATAGTGCATAAGCCACATATACTTCATCTCAAACTCCCTTGCAAGGTACTCCTTGCAATCCTAGGTCAAGTTGTCTACTCCAATCAAGGTAAGGTCATAAACATAAAGCACTAGAATGATCAGAAGTCCTCCAACCATTTTGTGATACAGGTTGGCATCTGAGTCACTCTTAGTGAATCCCAATCCTCAAAGTTATTTATCAATACGATTGTACCATTCTCTTGAAGCCTGCTTGAGCCCATAAAGAGCTCTCTTCATCCTACACACGTGTGTCTCTATTGAATCGCCTCCTCAACCACTCCATTAAGGAATGTTATCTTCATGTCCATCTGGTGGATCTTCTACCCCATATGTGCTACAAGTTCCAAAATAGTCCTAATGAATGAATAACATGCTACTGGGGCAAAGTTCTCGTTATATTTTATGCCCTCAATATATGAGAATATCTTGGCCACAAACATGGCCTTATACTTCTCCACACTCCTATATGCGCCATGATTTACCTTTTATAGCCATCTTGATTGAAATAGTGATTTTCTGTCAAGTTGTGGCACAATATCCCAGACATTTTTATTCATGATGGAGGAATATTCCTTCACCATGGTATCCAACCAAACTTGCTGAGAAGTTTCCTCCTTGTAAGAAGGTAGCTCAGTGTCCACTAACTCTATCTTCAGTGCCATATAACCTATGTACCTGTGTGGTTGTCTGCACTTCCTAAACATGGTTCTAAAAGCTTCAACCTTATCTTATGCCTCCTAAATCAATATATCGACCCACTTGTCCTTATTTCCCTTTCTGGTAAAACTCTCTGGATGAGTAGATGTCTGCTCTTGGCCTAGTCTCTCCTCCTCATCCTGCTATAGATCCTATTCCACGACCCTCTTGTCACCTATTTGAGGTTTTCTCTATGGTCCTAGTTGTGGCTCTTTCTTGGGAGAAAGTAGCTCCTCCTCAAGTACTACAATTTTATCACACTACAAGGAATATCTTAGAGCTCGACCCTCCTAGAATTTCACATCCCACCTAGGAATTGTATTCCTGAGTCCTAGAAGATACACCCTATATGCTTAAGTTGTCTCACTATATCCCACAAAATTACCCCATTTATTTGTGGGTTCCATCTTCTTCTTGTTGCTATCCTTGGACACATGACAGTAAACCTTTGTGCCAAAGATATGGATGTGTGAAACATCATCCTTCTTTGCTATGAAAGCCTCCTCTGGTGTAACTTGTCCAAGAATCCTCTGTGGACTCCTGTTCTGCAAAAATATTGTAGTGTTGCATGCATTTCCTCACAAGAACATAGGTATCCCCTCATCATGCAACATGGCCTTGGCCGCTCCAATAATATTGTGGTTGTTTCTCTTAGTCACCCAATTCTACTAAAGGTTATGAGGTGTTATCAACTCTCTCTTAATTCCTTCCTTCGCACACAACTCCTTGAAGGAATTGGAGACATATTATCCACCATTGTCACATATCACTATCTTGATCTTCTTCACAATAGAGTTTTCAATAAGGCCTTAAAATTCAAGAACTTGGTTAAGAGCTCATATATTTTTCATAAACAATATCCAAGTTTTACAAGAAAAATCATCAAAGAAAGTAGCATGATACCTGTGTCTCATGAGTGATGGAAAAGATAAGGGCCCGCACACATCTGAATGCACCCACTCTAAAATCCCTTTGTATCTATAGTCCTAACCCTAGAAGGAAGACTTAGCATACTCAGCAAGTGTGCAACCCTTGCACCCCATGTTGGTAATCCTGTGGAAATATGCTAAATAATTTTCAGCGCCTCATAATGCAAGTGTCCCATTCACCTATGTCAAGGCTCTCCAACATCCCTACTCTGCTCACATCTTGCCTTGTTGCTCAAGGTTACGCAAGTCTCTACCTACAACCTGTAAAGGTTCCTTGTGTTCACACCAATATACTTCACTCTCCCAGAAGTTATATGTTTGAGGTATGCCTTACCTCTATTGAAGATCCCTTGTACTCAAGGGTTACTACTAAAACTAGGTTCTTCTTCAACCCTAGAACATATGTAACATCTCTAATATGGAGATAGCTCCCAAAATCCCTCTCAAAGCTAACAATACCAACTCCCTTAGTTGCATACTTGATCCAGGGGATCATAAATATGCTCAAAATCTCCTGAAACTAGCACCAAATCATAGAGCTTGTCATTTTGATTCCAACAATGCTTGAATTACCTCAATCTAACACCGTATGAGGAAGTGATTGTGTTATGAGTTTTTGGGAAAACAACAAAATATGTCAAAGTGTAGGTTTGATTGTGCAGGTATGGATTCCATGTGGCAGTCTATACGCTGACGTGGTGCTTCATGATCACTCAAAGCATATCAAGATCTATGTGCCAAGTGTTTTATGTGGGCCAATCCCGTGAGGACACTTGTTGCTTAGTTATTGGTGGATGAATTTGTATTTGGGCCAATCATAGGCCACCATGTCAACCAATTATAGGGCACCATGTGGCCCTATGAGAGGCCACCACGTGGCCTCAAGAATGGCACCAAATTTTATTTCAATGACTAAACGACAACCATTGGATTCCACCCCATGACCTTCATTATACAAAGCAATCAGGCTACAACTGTGGTTCTTACTATACCATGGGTTTTGGTTATATTTATTATCATATGGTTTTGGCAGTTGAGGAAGGGTTAGGTTGGTCGGGCATGCATGGGTTTTATTACTACATGTGACCAATGGCAAGGGCTCCGAGAATGAGGGCGTCGGATAAGGCATGATCGACGGGCATATGATGACATATGACCAGAACCAATGGGAGAGGGGCTAGGGGAGGGTGCGTGGCCTATGGCCTGCGACCCTTGGTCCCATGCAGCCATATGACTGGTATGGAGGTGCAGTTCAAACCCATGGACTCTGCCCAACCACGCCAGCACCTTACTAATTGGGCTAGAGTGAATTGGTTTTGTTGCAGAGTTTATAGGAATTTTTGGGAAACAAATCATAACTTGTTCATTGTTTAGCCTATTTTGAGCTCAAGAAGAGCCTAGATAGGGGTTTTTGAGAATTCTGGACACAATAGAAGTGTTATTTTTGCATATTGAAGTGTGTATGTTGATTTAATGAGAATTTAAGGATATAATAAAGCATTCACCACTAGAAGTTGGACCCAGAGGCATAGCCGAAGAGGGTTGAACTCCGTTATCAATTTTCTTGTGTTTTATGTTGCATGTTTGTCCACTTTTAACTGTCAAAATTATGCAAATTTACTTAATTTTGTGTGATTTTTCAATCATGATCCATTGCCTAAAATACATGAACTAGCTTTAAAATTATTTAATGAAACCTTCACTCTTTTTTTTTTGGATCAGTTTGGTATCAGATAATGGTTTTTGTGAACGTTTGACATAATTTGCCAGGTTTTTGAATTATTACAAGGTCTATATTGAGAAGAGGAGAAGGAACACTTGAAGAACCTAGCCCTAAAATTGGCTCAAGAAGACCACATACTCCATAAGTCATGGCACATGAATAATTACAAGGACAATAATTGATGTTTGAGGATGAGAGCTTTTAGAAAATCTTTCTTTGATATGACTGAGATGGTGAAATTGTTGTATAGTGAGAGAACACCATGGTTGCAAGGAGAAAGTTCAAATCAACCAAAATGTGATGCTGGTAATGGGAGCAAGCCTCCACCTCCTCCTCCTCCTTCACCTCCATCCTCACCTCATTTTTCACCTCCTTCTTCACATAGACCTACTCCTCCTACATCTCCAAAAGGACATGCTCAAGTCTCCTTTTCTTAATCTTCTTGTGAAGTTTGAATTGAAAATGTACAATGGAGAAGTAAATGCTGAAAATTTGGATAATTTTGTTTGTAAAATTGAAGTTTATTGCGAGATTCAAAATATTGATGATGATGTCACAAAGATCTAGCTTTCTTCTCTTCACTTGGAAGGTGCATCTCTCATATGGTGGGAGGCCAGAACTCAAGAATATTTGAATAAAGGTGGTGAAATTATCTCTTCTTGGAATGATTTTATAGTTTCATTAAGAATAAAATTTTATCCATTAGCTTACATGAAAAAATAAATAATGGATTGGAAAATTTTTAAACAAGTTAAAGGTCAGAGTGTCCAAATTTACACATGACAATTTAGAAAAAATGCATTAATATTTTGTGTTGATTCAGCCTCACAATATACTCTCCTTAAATATATAGGTGGATTTCATAGCTATTTGATACATACTATACTTATGTTTAATCCCACCAATCTAGATGATGTGTTCAGGCTACTCATTTAGAATCACGAAGCAAGAATGTTCCTCAAGGGTCCAGCAAGAAACCTTTTAGATTTGTAGACAAAGTAAAGGGGAAATTTAAAGGAAAAGGTAAGAAGAATTCTATCGTCAATAAATAGGGAGTGAAAATTACTTGTAAACATTGTTCAAAATATGGTTATGATGAAGACCATTGTTGGAAATTACATCCAGAATTCCGACCAAAGAAATTCAACAACAAAGGGGAACAAAAGGCTAATGCTACCACTCAACAATATGTAGGATATGATTCAAGTGATGAAACCAAAATCACAGCCATGGGGATGAAAGGTATAGCTTCTAATGAAGTACTAGTTCTTCTAGCAAGTTTGTTGAATCTCAAAACAATAAAGAAAAAAGTCATCTTTTTCATATGAGTGTCATTACAAAACATACAAAGGTTAATACATTATTTGATAGTGGATGTCAAGTCAATATTATCTCTGAAGAAATTGTCAAGAAACTTAATTTAGAGATTGCACCTCATAGAAAACCTTACCCTTTGGGTTGGTTATGTGATGATTCCAAATTCCTAGTGACAAGAAAATGTAAACTTAAATTTTTCGTCACTGCTAATTTTATAGATGAGGTAGAGCTTGATGTTGTACCACTTTATATTTTTTGGATTGTCTTAGGGAGTCCATATTTATATGAAAAAATATCTATATTCTATCCTCATGAGAACAAATATCATATTTTCAAAGATTTAGTTGAGTATACTTTTAGAGCACATTGGAAGAAGATGAACTTATCTCGTGTTAGTGCATGTCAAATGAAAAGGCTTGTGAATGCTAGTAAGAATTTTGTATTGTTGATTATTAAATTTAAATATATTATTGAATCTAAAGCTTTCTAAAGATGTGATTCTAAACTCAAGCATGAATTGGTTGGAGAAAATTGAATATCTACTTGACAAAGGGGTCATTAGACCTAGTACATCTCCGTGTGGGTATCTTATTGTTTTGGTTCCTAAGAAATAAGGTACATGTCACATGTATGTGGATTTCCAAGCTTTGAACAAGATCACAGTAAAGAATCGTTATCCTTTTCCTCGCATTCATGATCTTCTAAATCAGTTAAAGGATGTTGTTTATTTTACTAAGTTAGACTTGAGAAGTGGCTATCATCATATAAGATTTTTGAAGATGATATTTGGAAAATTGTTTTCAAGACAAAACAAGGCTTGTTTAAATGGTTAGTTAGGTTGTTTGGGTTTTGTAATGCACCTGCCACATTCATCGGACATATGAATGATGTTTTATGACCATTCCTTGATTATTTTTTCATAGTCTACTTATCTGATATTCTAATTTTTAGTAAGACTCATGAAGAGCATGTCAATCATGTAAAGTAATTTTTAGATGTATTGAAAAAGGAAAAGTGGTATTTGAAGATGTATAATTGTGAATTTGGGAAAACCTATTTGGTTTACTTAGGTCATATTATAGTAGGTGGTGAATTGAATATTGATCCCTCCAAAGTTGAATTTATTGTAAATTTTTCTAAACCCAACAATGTAACAAAAGTTAGGAGCTTTCTAGGAGAAACCCAATATTACAGAAAATTTATCGCTAACTTCACATTCATTGCAGCACCATTACATGCTTTGACAAGTGTGAATGAGGTCTTTCTGTTGGGGCCTTTGTTTTAAAAAAGAAACAGTTTTGAGTTGCGGAGAATATTTGGCGAAGTGAAATCAAGGTAGACAGGGAGTTATCACAGTTGCAGATAGCTGGAAGATAGGTGGCATGGTAGATGTAGAGAACAGTGCAGATGGCAGATATGGGAGACAAGGACAATCAGCAGAACTCCCAGTAATCAAGAAGAAGCAGCAAGCAGCGAAGCAGGAAAAGAGGAAAGACTGACAATCACATTGGTGGAAGAACAAATAGGCCATTAGCTAGCATAGATGAGTTAGTTAGTCAGTGTGGCAGAGGGTCGAGAGAGAGAGAAAAGCCGTAGGAGAGCTCTGTGAGATCTCTGTTGTATTGAATCACATTGTAATAGACTCTGCGAAGTGATGTATGTCGTTCGATATTGATAATGAAATATGGTTATTGATGTGTTTAATGTTATGAGTTGAGTGTTAATCAGTTGCTTACTATTAATGTATACCCCATTTTAAATTTTAATTCAACATCTTGAACATGCCTTATGAGTAATAGCATATACATAATAGTGAGATATGTTTGTTGTTTCAAGTTCCTTTAGTTGTTCTTCATGGTTGTAATTTTCTGGTACATGATCTGTCTCCTAATATTACTAAGGTCACGGCACACCTCGGGTGAGACGCTCTAATCCTTGGAGTAGGGTGAAAATGTCGGCGTTGTGCTAGACTACTGTGGAAACCTTGTTGGCCTCTATCCTAAACCTGGGTCTTGCTTAGAGACCTCCTTTTACACCAAAAAATGGTTTCATTGCCGGGACCTGAAAATTAATTTAGGAGTTAGATTAGGGTATCGTGGAACTATGAGAGAGAACTACGAAGCTGGTGGGATAACCACTTAGACCAATTCATATCGCAACAAGTGGAGCTGCGACAGCATAGGGAAAAGACTATCAAGGATCGGATCATGTTTTTTGAATCTACAAGTGACCTGTACGAAATTTTTTGGGGAAATTTTCTTGAAGAACTTTATAATTGGTTGCGGAGACTACAAGTCAAGTCACTTCTAGGAGGGTTGCGTAGAGTCTGTCGCAAGTGGACGCACATGGATCTAGTAGCACTCCATCGATTAGATAACGATTTGACCCAAGTTGTACATTTCTAGGTACAATCTACCTTAGAAGGATACATTGTGGAATTTGTAGCTGAGTGTTACCAATCCTTTTCAAAAGCTGAGGACATATTTAGATCCAGATTGTGGGGAGAAATGTTGGAGGAAATCTCGTTGTGGATCAAAACTTTAATGGTGGATGAGGGTTTGATGGAATTTCAAAGGCCTGAGATGGAGACTTAAACCTCCAGTACTGGGGGCAGGAACTGAGGGAAATATGCTACAAGTAAGTTAGAAGGGGGAATAGGGATATGGATGCCAAAACCTCTAGTATATTGAGAGAGTGACGAGCACATCGGAGGGTGCAGATTCCTGAGAAGTGGCAGGTAAGGGTGATGAAGGAGTTTGAGAAGCAGGAAAGTAGTTGATAGGACAAGGAGAAGGTGCCACAAATGGCAAAGGAAATGGAGGGTCAGATGGGATCCCAAGGAATAGGAGGGACCATCAAAGAAGTTAGGCAAGTGTATAGGATCCCAGCCTGAAGAGAAAAGGGAGAAAATTCCAATGTCAAGGATGCGTGCCCCGAGGAAATATCTAATGTGGAGCTACATGTTGCAATGGAGCAACTATTTCGAGAGAGGTCGGCACCTGTAATTCAAGGTAATCCTATTCCCCAAATTTCAAGTAGCTCTAGTCCCAACCTTCCCCTAGTACTCTATTAGCCACTACATAAAATCTTTGTTAAGTTACAGGAGTTTAGCAAGTTGAATAGTGTTAAGTCTACAGTACAGATATCTACTAGCTACAGTGCTAGTAATAAAATATCACAGCCAGGAAGTAGAGGTTTTATTTTTGTACCACCCATACAAATAAATATGGCGGGATCATTTACCCGATACCCACAATTCTCTGGGAGGGGAAACGATGATGTGGAGCAACAATGGTATCTCTACGAAGTGATATGGAGGGCTCGGCAGAAACTAGAGACAATTAAGTTGATCAAGTTACAGACTTCTTTAAGAGAGAGAGCTCTTCGTTGGTTCATTAAATGGTTTGAAGCTCATCAAAACCCAGCGATAGACAATGCATAGAGAGAATTTTTCAAAGAATTTAAATTACCTCAGATAGATCAGCAAGGATTATCTGAGTTGTGGGAGATTAAACAACGAGAAGGTGAAATGACGTGGGACCTGATGAGAAGGTTCAAGGATATGATTGGGAAACTGAGTTACCCAATCGATCCAAATCACAAACAAGATTGGTTTATTAAAGCACTTCTTCCATTGACAAGAAGTCCACTGACACAGCAAAATATTGATACCTTACAATATGCCCTGGAGCAAGCCATGAAGATAGAAGCTATGGCATGGTATCCACAAGAGTTCACAAGAGGAGTAGCAATTTAAGACACTTCCATATTGGAGCTACAACATCAGATAGCCATTCTAATGGAGAAGTTGAAGGACATTCAGTCGATGTGACCTGCAAGGCCTAACGTGTGGTGTACCCATTGTTTGATGGAGGGACACATGGCCACAAAATGCTCGAGGTTGTGGGGGGAAAATGCAGGAGCTTCAGTAGCAGGGACCTAGGGGGCTCCACCATGTTGGGGTAGTTCGCAAATAAATACCCAGGGATTATACCAACCACAACCCCACTCTCCAGGGATCCCCACTCAACAAAATCAGACTGCAACTAAATACTGTGAAATATGCAAAGGCGTTGGTCATCCTCCATGACTATGCCCATTTTTGCAGAAATATTCCAACATTCCAAATAATACATATTGTGAATTTTGAACTTCTACATTGCATAATACAAAGCAGTGTAGAGCCCTCGATGCACTGGTAGAATGATTAGACAAACGATCTTATAGAGTGAATGAAGCTCCAAAGGGCCGAGGAGGAGGAATGAGAGGAGGAAGAATTGGAGGAAGAGGATGAGTAAGGTGCTACAACTGTGACCAAGAAGGGCACGTAGCAAGGGAATGTACACTACCTAGAAGACCATGGTGCTCTCAGTGCAGAGTCAATACACATGCAACTGAAGACTGTCCAGAATTAATTAAGAGGTGGGAGGAAAGAGCTAGACAGAGAGGAGCGAATCTGGTGAATGTAGAACCAAGAATAGTAGAAGCTCAGCGCATGAAAAGTGTAGCCATAGTAACCTGGGGAGGAAATAAAATAGGGGAGGATGCATAGAATATGGACCCGATAAAGCTAATCAAGCCAACATCTCCAAAAACTACTTTCAGACCGTATAGACAGAAGCAATATTTTGAGGCAGTGGAAACATTTTCCCAAATACAGGGGGAGTTAAGGCATTGAGCTTCCACGACCAACTGTGGAAAAAGAGAAATAGGCCCATACAAGTAAAATGATTGAGGAAAGGTTCCGACTATTTTTGAAAATTGTAACCAATGCACCAATGCTGGAACAACTAAAGAAAAATCTAGAATTGGTGGTGCGGGAAAAGTAGAACCGGGAGAGTCAAGAGATTCAACAGAAAAATACATAAGAATGATAAAAAGAAACAAGAGAAGAATAGGAAAGGAATTTTGTGTGAATACTCAAGTTGCGGGATTTCAAATCAAAGACACCATGCTCGACCTAGGATCAAATGTCAACATTCTACCAAGAAAGACGTGGGAAGCACTAGGAAGGCCAAAGCTAACATACTCGCCGGTATAGCTCCGCATGGAAAATCAATACTGTATTGTGCCCATAAGAAGGCTAGAAGAGTTCGAGGTCGATGTTGCGGGAGTGAAAACATATACATATTTTGAGGTGATAGACATCATGGGGGACAAGGATCCCTATCTTGCTTTGTTGGGGATAGATTGGGCCTTTGAGAATCATGCAATGATCGACTTGAAAAAAGAATTGATGATATTTGAAGATGGTGAAGTTAGGGTCACTCAGCCACTTGACTCATATCAGGGACCCCGATATAGAAAATGTCGACAACAAAGAGGATGCTCAACTTCTCAATCACCTCTACCATATAATGACAGGGAAGGGAGAAGATTATATCAATCCAACAGTGGGAGGGACTGTAAGCTGGAGAAGTGTTTAGATTTCAAAATTAGGCTCGGAAATAGGTTAGGATGATTGGCAATAGGGAGGATACGAGACTAATACTAGAAGATGTGCTAATATCCAAGGAGTCAACTAGATTGGAACTAAGGAAAGAGGATACCTGACTCTATCAAATATTAATGTTGCAAATACATTTATTGGAAAAGTAGAAGAAAAGGTACCAATAGAACATAGATTCCCTCTTATGGATGTATCATTGTAATCCACGTCAGCAAGGTGGTGGGTCAACCATCGCAACTCACTTCCGAAGTGGGAAGATGTTGCAATAACACTAAGAGCTAGATTCAAGGAAGATGCATGACCACAATTCATTGAGAAGTGCCAAGGGGACTCTAACCCCACAAAGAATTTAGAAAATTGTGAGTACAACTAGAAGAAACTAGGGTATCCAGAATCTCTGTGGATGCACAATTTTATACATTCACTGGACACAATTCCAGAGGCCTGGTACTTGACCGAAGAAAAGAAGAGAGGAACTAGAACCTAGCAAGTAGTTTTGGAAAATTTTATGCAATGTTTTTCTTTTAAAGGAGAAACAAAACTGGTTACAGATGCACTACAAGCCATCAAAAGAGTACTATGTTTTCCAGAGATTCAAGAAGATGAAAAGCAACTGCTCTTGGAGCATATTATCAAACAATCAGTAGCATGCAAACAATTAGATAGTGAGATGGATGACGATGATTTAGAGAATCTCCAACACTTATACTTTGAAGAGAGAGAAGGGGATCAGGATATACAGGAGGAACCAACAACAGAAGGACTACACCTGTTACCTTTGAAGACCAAGAAGCTGAACATTGGAACCACAAAGAAACCCAAAATTGCATCCATCAGAGACTACAGGGATACATATACGAGCAAACAAATCTTCGACCTTTTACAGGAATATGAGGATTTATTCCCATCCTCAGTAGTAGAGCTAAATGGGATAAAAGGGGACATGAGGGAAATGCGCATAGTCTTGAAGCCCGACGCAAGACTAGTGAAGCATAGGCCTTACCTCCTAAATCCAAGGGTAAAGGAGAAAGTCAAAGGAGAAATAGATAAAATGCTGAAAGCAGGGCTGATTTTTCCAGTGGAGGAAGCAGAGTGGGTCAGTCCCATTGTGATACAAAGAAAAAAAGAGAAATCTGAGATTAAAGTATGTGTGGATTACAGAAGCCTCAACAATGTATGCATACATGATACATTTCCCACTCCATTTAGTGATAAGGTTCTCAACAATGTGGCAGGAAATGAAGCCTATTCATTCACAAATGGTTTCTCCGAGTATCATCAAGTGAGAATAGCAGAAGAAGACAAGAATAAGACCACTTTCACATCTAAATGGGGATCATTTGCATACCATGTCATGCCCTTTGGACTAAATAATGCGCCAGCGGTGTTTTCACGAATAGTGATAGCAAAATTTCAGGATTATATCCATAAGTTCCTTGAGGTATGTATGGATGATTGGAAAGTTTACAGTTTACTCAAAAATCATGCAACTTTGATGAGAATAATGTTTGACAGATGCAGACAACTCCAAATTTCCCTCAACCTCAAGAAATTCATCTTTGCAGTACCTTTTGGGACGCTTCTATGGCATGTTGTTTGTAAACAGGGTGTTTGTGTGGATCCAGCAAAAGTAGCAGTGATTGTTAACATAGAAGCGTCAGAGACCATGAAACAGTTAAGATCACTATTGGGACATACCGGGTACTACAAAATATTCATCCGCAACTATGCAAAGATAACAGCACCATTGGAAAAGTTGTTGCAGAAGTTAGAGCAATTCACGTGGAGTGACGTATGCACTAGTGCCCTCAATACATTGAAAGAAAAGTTAGCAAGTGCACCCATCTTGGTTCATCCTAACTGGGACAAATAGTTCCATGTCCATATTGACGCCTCCAGCATTGCATTAGGAGTGGTGTTAGCTCAGCTAGGAGAAAATTCTGTTGATCATCCAGTCTATTTTGCAAGCAGGAAGTTGTCTATTACTGAAAGGAACTACACAACAACAGAATGAGAAGCTCTTGCGATGGTGTATTCTCTTCAGAATTTTCGTCATTCCCTACTAGGATGTAGGTTCAAATTCTTCACATACCACTTAGCATTGAAGTACCTGGTTAAAAATGTTGTGCTTGAGGGAAGGATCTGTAGATGGCTCCTACTGTTCCAGAAGTTCACCTTCGAAGTGATAGTGAAACCAGGAAGGTTAAACATGGGTCTTGACCATTTATCAAGGTTGGAATATGGAGAGAATGGGGGATCCCTGGATGATCAATTACCAGATGTTGATCTCTTCAGATTGGAAGCCATTCCATATTATCTGGAGCAGATAGCAGTATATCTGGCAACAGGACAGTGCCCAACTGAATACACGGTGACTCAGAGAAGACATTTGGTATTGAAAGAAGCTGAGTATCAACTGATAACAGGACAACTATATAATATGGGGTTGGACCAGGTCTTGCAAAGATGTGTCATGGACCATGAAAGAGAGGATATCTTGTGGGAGTGTCATTGTGGAGTTGCGAGGGGCCATGTCGGCCCAAAACCCACCGCAAGAAAAATTTTACAAGCTGGGTTATGGTGGCCCATAGTTCGTAAAGATAGTAAATCATATGTAAAGAAATGTGATTTCTGCCAAAGAACGAGAAATCCATCACATCAAGATGAGTTGCCACTACAACCTGTAAGAGAACTGCATCCATTTGAAAAATGGGTCGTTGATTTCGTAGGGCCAATTGTACCAGTGGCAAGACATTCACAAGCAAGGTACACGATAACTACAATAGATTCTCTCACAAGATGGGCGTAGGCAGCACCAGTGAATGCTTCAGGGGAATTTTGAGGTCTAAAATGGGCCTCCTAAGAAAAATGGACAAAAAAATTAAACTTTATAAGAACTAATAGGATTCAAGATGATGATGTAAACCATGGGGGATGATTCACCATTTTTTAAGTAAAATGGTAAAAATATTAAAAAATAATAAAACTACTTTTTCAACTCATATTTTCAAATTATCTCCCAATTTGTTTACTTAAATTTCAAGCGGGAGTAATTGTTGGATGCAATATTTAATTCCTCATCCGAGGAGTACCCATGCTGCATACTTTTGATGGACCCTGCTATGCGAAAAATGAGAAATACATGAAAAAACGTGATTAAAATCACATTTTTAATGTATTTCTCATTTTTCATGTAGTAGGGTCCATCAAAAGTATGCAGCATGGGTACTCCTTGGATTAGGAATTAAATTTTCATCCAACGAGTACTTCCACTCGAAATTTGAGTAAAACCTTTGGTAGATAAGTTGAAAAAGTAGTTTTTTCTTTTTTCCCTCTAAAATTTGATGATGTAATCAAATATTATTTTATTATATCCACCATTATTTTATAATTTCCTTAGGAGGCCCATTTAGACCTCAAAATTCCCATAATGATTGCACAACATACACAGTAGCCAAGTCCATTTTTGAAAATATCATTAGCAGATTTTGCTGCCCCAGAAGCCTAACTAGTGATCAAGGTACACACCTCATCAATACAACAATCAAATCTTTGTTAGATAATTTTATGGTGCAACATCATAACAGAAGCTGGTACCACCCTCAAGCAAATGGAAACGTTGAAGCATTCAATAAGATCTTAAAAAAAGGACTAACCAAGATATGCAATTTCGATCAGGATGACTGGGATGAGCGGATACCAACAACATTATGGGCATATAGGATAACTGTAAAAAGGTTGCATAATCAAAATCCTTTCTAGATGGTGTATGGAAGAGAGGTGGTGGTACCTGCTGAATTTATCATACCGAGTTTATTAATCGCTTCAATAGTACATCTAATAGAGGCAAACTCAATCACTAAATGCCTCCATGAGCTACAAGAGCTTGAAGAAGAGATATTCCTGGCATAATTCCATCAGACGGTTCAGAAGGAAAGACAGAAGGCTTAGCATGCCCATCACATCAAGCATAAGATGTTCACTATCAGAGGGAAAGTTCAGTTGTACGACAACAAATTTCAAAAGTTCTTGGGAAACCTCAGAATGCACTGGATGGGACCATACCATGTCATTGAAATTAAAGATTCAGGCGCGGTTCGATTGGCACAACTGGATGGAAAAGTATTGCAAGGATGGGTGAATGGCGCATGCCTGAAGCCTTATCATGAGTAAGTTTCATGATTTGTTTTTCAAATAAATCTCGCAACCGAGAGGAGTCAGTAGGGTAGAATAGAAATAGATTGAGTCAATAACTCTCTCACACCCAAAATGAGAAATAGGATAGGAATCCCGATAAAAATAAATCACAATAATGCAGAGAAAAAATCCACCTATTGCGATGCGGAGACCACATTGCAACCGATTGTGGTATGGGGGGGTAGCGTCTAACGTGTCATCCGTGTCAGAAAGCCAAGTGTGTCAAATATCATTCCATCATAATAACCCATCATACCATTGTCAGTTCGTAGGATCACCTGGATTTGAGAATTAACTACCATAATTAGTAACAACCATACTGTAATTAATTTTATATATTAAGCCATAATCATTACCCATCATGTCTACCCAAATCTCGAAGACACAGTCAGTAATGTCAGAATACACCTCACCGCGGCAACTAATCGCACGATTATAGCTGCAAGAGAGACAGAAAATATTAATTATTTATGGGGTCTTATCAACCTCATTCATGCCGGTTACATTATTTAAACTGCATGAAAGAAGAAAAGCACGAGAATGCCAGAAAATTTTGAGTTAGAACAAGAAACAGCCACAGCGACAAGTGAAATTTCATCAGAGGAAGTTCAAAGAGATAGTCCAGTAGCAGGAATTCATAGAAATAGATCAAGAACAGCACTCCAGGTATATAGAAGAAGAATGAAGATGACGAAGGTAGCACCAGCAGTCGTCGAGCTTGAGCTCGATGAGAGAGTTCAAAGGATAGAATCGCTAGTTGGAAAGTATGACAATGCATCGTTGATTGATACAGATTTCACATATTCCTATCAATTCCTAGATATGAAGAGACATGTATACATAGAGAATTATTCCATGGAGGGAGGAGGGGAAGCAGCAAGAAGGAATCTAGAGTTCAGAGGCATCCAAAAATCGACAATATTGAACCTCAGGAAACTCCCAGTGTTTGGAACAATGGGAGCTGCAATGTAGTGTATGAAATTCCTGCTGAGCAGAGTCCGGAATAGATCATTGTGGTTGGGGAAATAAATAATGATACATGCAAATTATATCAGTAGGCTTACGGGATTATCAGCAGAAGGGAAGGATGTCTCAACGACATTCCAGAACGTGTCCAAGAGAGCCAAGAAGGCAGGAGACTGTGATTATTATAAGAAATATGAGACTAGAAGAGGAGGGAAGGGGGTGAAGATAGACCTCATCAAAAATCCAGTAGTGAAATTTGCCTCCTATATAATAGCGGGTAAGATGATGAGGCATTACACCAAAGGAAAATGCACCCTCGACACCATTTCAGTCGTGGAACATTGCCTCCAGGGAACCCAGAAAATCTGGTGTACCTTCCTACTGAACGAACTGTTTGAGGCCTTCAAGGATAATTACAGACGAGCCACGCGATTCATTTATGGCTACCTCGTAATGGCATTTGCGATGTGTAAATGGACTCACCCGGGGGTAAGACAACTCACGGAAATCACAAACGACCAGTCAATAGCATTAAGGTTTATGCCATGGAGAATCTCAGGAGATCCCATCACCAAGGAGGTAAATGAGGAAGCTTTCTCATTCTAGTACAGGAAGATGTTGGATGTGGTGACGAGACAACAAAGGGTTCTGAGGGACCTGTTGGACAAATATTCTTTGCAGATATGGTTTGGGGTCACCCATAAACAGACATATATCATACCTACTCGCGTGGGAAAAACCATGTTCAAAATGAGACCATTAAATTTTCAAGTTGAAAAAAAATCATTCCACACCAAAGTTTTTTCATGGCCAGGAGTTACGATGGAGGTTAGAAGTGGAATACCTCACTATTCGTTTGATAGCATGCTGCCAAAATCACTCGTAGGGGAGACACTAGAGGAAAGAACAAGTAGGATTTATCAACTGCAGCTAAAACATTTACTGGACCAACTAGACACAAAGGTGAAGGACGTTAATCTGGTAATACAAACCCTCACAAGTGCTTCTACTATGTTTCTTTCTTTTTCTAATATTCAGTCTTCAAATTCTGCATCACCATCCACAATAACACCTATCATCACTGCCCTACCTTCCACCATGTTCAATTCAACCCCAGTAACCATAGTCACCTCAATCCATAAGAGAAAGGCACCTAAACCCCCGGTACTTACACCTAATGCCAAGAAATCAAGAATTATGGTACATAGGAAAATAGTTGACCTCGCCGAGGAAGATCAGACCCAACCCATGGATACATGAGTACCATTTCGAGAAGAGCTAGAGGCTACCACCCAGGTCACCTCCACACTACCTGTGTTTGATCCATTCACGATTTTGAATATTCAAACATAATCTCCACCCACACTCACACCTTTTCACCTCATACTCACCATTCATCACCCCATACTTCATTTACTTCCAAAGACAAATCCACTCGCACTCCATCCACCTCAGGAACTATCTCGGACCCTGTAAAGCTAAGAAACAAGACAAATTGGAACACCGAGGTAGAAGTTAACTCAAGTAAGGCTAGGGTACCCGATATTAACCAACCTCTGGTGGGGCAAGTTACTTTCCTAGAACTATTAGTTCAAGGAGTATCTTTTACTGTAGATACAACACCCTCGCCAAAAGAGTTGAACCCATTTCAGCAAGCCAACCTAATACTGTGGCAGATTCTACTTACCACTAACATGAATAACCCAGAACCTCAGCTGTCATAACAGAACCAACCTACATCACCACATAAGCACTCAAAGAGATCAATCGCCAGCGGTAAACCCCTCAGAGAAAGACTGCCAACCCAGGACATGTCAGGCGCTGAGAGCATGTAGAACTGGGGGACTGGAAAACTATACAACTTCATTCAATGAGCAGCACAGTAGGCAGAAGGGCTGCACAATGACCTCCAACAGAGGTTCGAGTAGCAACAACAGCAGGTCATCGTGCTTACTAAAGAGCGCAATCAGCTAAAAGGGAAGAAGGAAATTCTATAGGAGCAGTTGGAAAAGGTAACATATATCTTCAAGGACCACTGGCCAATAGTAATTTCCAAGGATAACAAGACATTGGAGGACATATCGGCCTGCTCCATGGTCAAAAGGTCTATCCAAGTGAAAATGACATGTGCAAACCTTAGCAAAGAAAACCAAGAGCTCATACAAATGCTAGCTTCCATACCAACATTACCAGACCCCACCATGATATATGCTGAGAAGGTTACCGAGAAACAGAAGTAGGTAACTGGAATGAAGCAAACCGTTGGGATGACAGTCAAAGAGACCTACAACCTACTGAAGCATTTACATGAATTCTCTAACTTGTTAACTAGAAACCAAAATACAGAAGATAGAAGAGGATTTTGCTGCCACAAAGCAGGTCCTGGGAGAGCTAAGGCAACCAGTAAAGTAGAAAGCAGAGGCAATACAGCAGATGGAAGCCAAATTCAGGCTGAATATTCAAGAGGTATTCAGCAAGCTACCGCCAGTAGCAAGTGAAACCGAGGCTAAATGAGTTGCCACCAAAACCGAAAAGCTAATTAGAGAATGGAAACAGGCAATCACTGAGTTCATAGAACTCAAGTCTTTAGCATTGAGCAAGGTTCCAAATTTGGGGCCTTTGATTGGACAGAGTGGAGATACGAAGAAAACTAAGTGAGCCTCAGAATTCGACAGACCAATGGAAGCCGCAGCAGCAAGAAAATATTGACTTGGGATGAGTCAATAGCGTGTGGTTGGGGCCTGTTGGGTCCTTTGTTTTGAAAAAGAAATAGTTTTGAGTTGCAGAGAACATGTGGCAGAGTGCAATCAAGGTAGACAGGGAGCTATCATAGTTGCAGATAGCCGGAAGATAGGTGGTGCGGTAGTTGCGGAGAACAGCGCAGATGGCAGATATGGGAGACAAGGACAATCAGCAGAACTCCTAGTAATCAAGAAGAAGCAGAAAGAAATGGAGCAGGAAAAGAGGAAAGACTCATAGTCACATTGGTGGAAGAACAAATAGGCAATCAGCCAACGTAGATGAGTTAGTTAATCAGTTCAGCAGAGGGCCGAGAGAGAGAGCAAAGCCATAGGAGAGCTATGTGAGATCTTTATTGTACTGAATCACATTGTAATAGACTCTACGAAGTGATGTATGTCATTGGATATTGATAATGAAATATGGTTATTGTTGTGTTTAATTTTCTGAGTTGAGTGTTAATCAGTTGCTTACTATGAATGTATGCCGAGTTTTAAATTTTAATTTAGCATCTTGAACATGCTTGATGAGTAACAGTGTATACATAGTAGTGAGATTTTTTTGTTGTTTCAAGTTCCTTTATTTTTTCTTCATGGTTGTAATCTTCTGGTACATGATCTATCTCCTAATCTTACTAAGGTCACGGCATGCCTCGGGTGAGATGCTCTGCTCCTTGGAGTAGGGTGAAAATGTCCACGTTGTGCTAGACTACTGCGGAAACCTTGTTGGCCTCTATCCTGAACCTGGGTCTTTCTTAGAGACCTCCTTTTTCTCCAACACTTTTAGTGGGGAGGCAAGCAATAGAAATCCTTTGACACTTTGAAAGATAAAATCAATACAGCACAAGTGCTAAAACTTTCATACCTCAAGCAACTATTTGAAATTCAAATCGATGCAAGAGAATATGCTATGGGAGTAGTATTGATGTAGCATGGTAAGCTAATATGTTATCATTCTAGAACATTTTCCAATGCAGTAATTAACTATCTATCTTATGATAAAGAGTTGTATGCTTTGGTACAAAGTGTGAAAAACGTAAGAATTATTTGATGGGTAAAGAAACGATTATTCATACTGACCATCAACCTTTGCAATATTTACAATCAAAAACCAAGCTACAACAAGCTAGAAATTTCAGTTGGATGGGATTTTTGCAACAATTTCATTTGGTTATCAAGTATAAGAAAGGTATGTATAGCAAAGTCACAAATATGTTATCCATACCTATTTTTAATGCATATATCATTCTCAAGCATAAATCAATCATGCATGAAATTTATATTTAACAGTATGCTCAAGATGAATATTTTAAAGATTTTTATGCAACTTTGAGCCAAGGCAATCATGTTGAAGAGTTGGATTACCATGTTCATAAAACTTCGTTGTATCATCTTGGAAAGTTGTGTATTCCACGGTGTGAAAGAATTAATGTCATAAAGGAAGCCCATACTTATCTTATTGTTGGTCACTTTGGTGTAGGAAAAATAATTGTTCTGCTACAGAGGTATTGTTATTTTTCTCGTATGAATGAAATTGTATCAAGGTATGTAAAAGGATGTTCCATGTGCGCTTCTAGAAATCCAAGTAATAGGAAATTGGGTTTTTACATTCAACTTCCTATCCCTTCTCATCCTTGGGAAATTATTTCTATGGATTTTTTTTGGGGACTACCAATATCTAGAAAATGTCATGATTATTTATATGTTGTAGTGGATCATTTCAACAAAATGTGTGTGTTGATGCCTTGTAAGAAATAGGTTACATCTAAACAAATTGTAAAGATGTTCTTCCAAAATATATGGGTTCATTTTGGGTTACCTTCTTCGATTATTTCTAGTCGAGATTCTTGATTTATCAGTAAGTTTTGGTCAATTTTATGGGAACTCATGGACACAAAGTTGAAGAAGAGTATAACATTTCATCCACAAACCGATGGTCAGACAGAAGTAGTGAACAAAACAATAGTGCATCTCCTTCAAGTATATTGTGGTAAGCATCCTAAACTTTGGAATGAGCATTTTCATTACATCCATCATGCCTACAATTGTCACAAGCATTAAGTATCTCCATTTGAATATTTTTTGGTTTATTTTCCAAATTTTCCTTTGGATTTCATATTTCGTAAAGATATTGCAGTAGATGTACATAGTGATGTGGAAAAATCCAATCATTTCATTGAAAAAATCCAATTAGTGCATCAAAGGGTATAAGAATAGTTGGAGAAAATCCAAGCCAAGTGCAAATTAAGACATGATAAGCATCAGGTTGATAATGATTTCCAAGTGGGAGATAAAGTTTGGTTTTTACATTAGTAAGGAAATATTACAAGGTGAAGGTAAAAATATCAAACCAATCAGATATGATCCTTTCAAAATCTTGGAGAAGATTGGTAACAATGCTTTCTACTTAGATTTTCTACCTTATATGCGAGTTTATTTTGTTGTGAATGTGGAAAACTTGAGATTGTATGAGCCTCGTATGATTGGATATCAAGAAGTGAATTTTCATATTCCATCTATAGAAGGTTTTTCTTCTAAATATTTAAATGAGTTGCAGGAAGACACTATTCTTGACAAGAGGATAAGAACTTCACACAAACACAATGTGGAGTATCTTCATGTGGGACTCAAAGGTATCAATCCAAGCAAAGCAAGGTGGATAGAGATTGAGAAAGTGAGAGAGTTGTACCCTCACTTACTTGTTGAGTAAAAACATACTTTTGGTGGTTAAAAAGCTTCCATTGTGGAGGAGTGATCTAAGGGATCAAAAATATGCTCAAAAATAAATTTCTCAAACTCTCCCAAAACTAACACCAAATCATAGATCTCGTTGTTCTAATTCCAACAACACTTCAATCGCTTCAATCTTGCACCATATGAGGAAGTTATCGTGCTCTCAAGTTTTGGGAAAACAATAAAATAATTCAAAGTGCAGGGTTGATTGTATACATATGAATGCCAAGTGGTTTTCCATATGTTGATGTGGCTCTAATATCATTAGGTTGACTGGGCTATATGGATGGAATGTGGGCCAAATCCATGAGGACACTTGGCACATATTTATTAGCATATGAATTTGTATTTGGGTCATTCATAGGTCACCATGTGGGTTGATTATAGGGCACCACGTGGTCCTATGAGAGACTACCCGTGGCCTTAAGAATGGTGCCAAATTTTGTTTCAACAACCAAGCTACAACTAGTGGATTCGACCCCACGATCTCTATTATACAAACCAAATGCCCAACTAATTGAGCTACAAATTTGTTGCTTATTATATCATTGGTCACGGTTATACTTATTATCATATGGTTTTGGTGTTTGGTGAAGGTTTGGGCTGGTCAAGTGTGATTTTATTACTACAGGTGACCAGTGGTGAGGGCTCTGAGAATGGGGGCATCAGATAAGGCATGAACCACACGCATATGATGACATATGACCATAATCAATTAGAGTGGAGCTAGGAGAGGGCGTGTGGCCTATGTCCCACAACCCTTGGTCTTGTGCGGCCATATGACCAGTAGGTCGGAGGCCCATTAAAAATTTTTAATATATATTTATCCAACCAATGCAATCATTGGCGGGAGGTGTGGGTTGAGCCCGTGACCTCTACCCAACCACTCCAATGCCTTACCAGTTGGGTCAGAGGAAATTTGTTGAGAAATTGGTAGAGCGAATTGGTTTTTTTGTAGAGTTTAAACGTAGTTTTTGGAAAAGATGCATAATTTTCTCATTTTTCAGCTTCTTTGAGCTTAATAAGAACCTAGATAGGGGTTTTTGAGCTTTTTGGACACAATGGAAGTGTTATTTTTGCAGATTGAAGCTTGTATGTTGATGTAATGAGAATTTGAGCATATAATAAAACTATCACCACTAGAAGCTGGACTCAGAGATGTAACCCAAGAGGGGTGAACTCCATTATCAATTTATCTATGTTTGATGTTGTGTGTTTGTCCACTTTTAACTATTAAAATTTTGCAAATTTACTTAAGTTTGTGTACTTTTGCAATCAAGATCCATTCCTTAAAAGATATGAACTAGCTTGGAAATCATTTAATGAAACCTCCACTTTTTTTATTTTTTGGATCAATACTTTCCATATCTCCAAGCTCGATATGAACCTGCATATAATTCTCCTTAAGTTGGTTGATATACTCCCTATTCCGAGTCATGTGGAAAGAGGCAAATAAATCAATATCCCACATGTTTCTAGTTACTAATATTTCCATGCAAGACATCAATGAGAAATATTTCTCAAACTAAGAAGCAAACCCATCTACCTCAGCTGATGCTGCCACATTCTCTTTGTTACAGGTCAATTTGGGCATCATCTCAAAACACATATCAGTATCTATTAGGGTCTATCATACTCTAAATTAGTTACTACATGCCCTAAACAAGTCACTGTATTAGTGGTTTTCCTTCATGAAAGTTTCACTACTTAGATGCCAGTTGAAGTGCCCCATTGAGCCATCAACACACCTCTAGAAAGTTGTAACTACTTTGCAGAGCATCTACTCTCATGCAAGGTTTCTTTGTAGAGGATCTAGGACCACTTTAGAGTGCGTTTGTCGATTGGGAGAAAATTTTTCATTGGATTCTAGGAAACTTCTCGTGACTTCTAGAAGTTGTTCCAGCTTTCACCTCATCTGATAGATTCGAATATGAAACCCATGAAGTCATTAAACCTCTTATCCTCCTATTCCCATGAGAAGGGAACCCTCTTCATCCATTTTTAGGAAAGTCATTCAGTGATTCATTTATGTCAAACTACCTTCATCTACTTATAAATAGAGCATTGATCATAGTGCACAAGAGAGCAAGAATTTGTGTTAAGTAGAGTTATACTAGTTAGATCACAGCTCTTGAAGGTATTGCACATGTACTTTGATTTTTTTGGATTCTTGATGTTGGATGTGATGAGGATGGGAGTCAAGCTAGATGAGTGACAACAAATCGATCAACTGGTTGTACTCTTCCTTATACTTCATAATAAAGAAATTTGTTCCTTTCTTAATGCACGTGTCAATGATGTTATATATGTATTTATGAGTTTAATCGATTCAATTTATTTAACTTGAATAGATCATATCTCCTTTATGTTGTTTTCTGTCTTTTATTTTCCATGGAATGTATCAATCAAGTGAGTTAATTTGGATTGAGAGCGATGAAAGTGATGAAGGGAGGCGAGGAAAAGTGAAAATATTACAAGTAGGTTTTCCTCCATTTATCTATTCATTTTAAGGAAAAGGTCAGATATATTTCTTTCCATCATTCTAGGTGCACCACCACACTTAGGGAAAGCATACTTATCTGTAGGTTTGTATTTCCGTAAAACAAATTGGCAACCATACCGAGGATTGACAGGTCGTCCCTGGTGGTTTTTTCCTTATCCATCAACATCTAGTAGACTTCAGCTGCTTATTTGCAGTCATTTGAATGTGTCTTAACAAAATTAGTGTGTTTTATTGCTTTTTCAGAGAGTCCTCTAGCACCAACGCACTGTTGTTCTTGACACAGTGCTCTACATAACACTGCTAGCTTAGGGACGGTGCTCTGCAATGCACTGCCTCCCACTCAGAGGTGAGTTACCCCTGTGACCAATGAAAATATATCACATTTTGTCTTTTTCCAATTCATGTCAGTGTTTTCTTGCTGAAGTTTTAAGTGATTGATTCCCTCTAGAGACCAGTTTTCCTCTACTCTTAATGCCTCACTTTGGATTTACTTGATCAATGTTTCTTTGTTTTCTCTTTGTCATCGTCAAATAGTTCCAAAGTTCAATTTTACATTTCATCAATTCATTATTTTTGAAAATATGAATTTTCATTTCAGTCAATATTTCTCTTGAAATTTTTGAGTGATTGTCTATGCATTAGTTTATTTTTCATTCATCTAGAATCAAAAGAAATTGAAAAAAAAAACATGCATTTTCATATAGGGATTGTGAGTGCTTCTTAGGAATAGTTTAGGGAAATTTCATTTAGATGTGCTCATTGATGATTTCATATAGTTTGATTGCTCTATCCCTTGTAGCTAGTTTTTCATTCTTGAAAATTAATTCGAAAAGAATGATTATCATTCCAATTGCATTCTACGAATGTTTAATACATCTCGTGGTGAACCTGAAAGACAAACTAATAATCAAGATCAACATAAAATTTATCTGAATTTATCGAAGGAAGAATCGTAACATTAGCGATAAAATTTAGAGGTCTAGGCTAGAAGACCTGTTCAGGCGTCATTAAACATAGCAGCTATCATTAATTGTGTGCAATACATTTTGAGTGTGATACCTCATTCCATGTATGTAAGCATATTGAATCTCGTACACGTAATTTCAGGTATATCGAGTGGTGTTCTAGTACGAAAAGTATAAGGGGATGCTCTCCTTATTCGATTTCACATTAGATAGCACTAATATAGATTGGGCCTCCACGTACCTTCGCGTATATTTGGGAGGAAAAATTTAGGTTTCTTACCATCCATAGGTAACTGAGTTAACCGCCTTGTACCTGTGATACATTGAACACAACATTCGGGGAGATTTCCTGCACCTACATAATTCTTTGGTTTATTGGGGCAGTATATTGGATTTCACAGTTGCTTGGTAAACCTTTTGCCTAGTATCACCCTCTTTTTGTTTATTTTTTTTTGTATAAAATCAATCAACAATCATGGAAGAAGATCAATCCTTTCCCTGTCGTTCCCATAGGACAACGAATAAAAATATGTTACCTCCAGAAGCTACACCTATTAGATGAAGGCACGCTCGACCTACCGAGTCTGGTACCTCTAGAGTTCTTGGTGCTACATCATCTGATATACCAGAGACATCTGATACTTTGAGTACAGAGTCTCGAGTTGTTTCTATGATCCCGGTTTATCTGCTACTGTCAAGATGGAATCCTCAGAGTTACCTGAGGACATTGAAATTTAATCTAGTGAAACAGTAAATCCAAAACCCGGGCTTGTTCAATCGGAAGTTGATCTAGAGCCTATTGTTCTTTTACGAGAACATCTTGATCCTGAAGTCGAACAACAAGAAGTTGTTCTGGTGCAACCATCTGATCCTCAACCATCCATAACTGTCAAGTCTTCCTCTTTACCACAGAGTTTACTACATGAAATTTATCTCGGGCCTGATGGTAAAGTGCTTCCACCTGGTTTGATTTTGATAGAGAAAGAGCTTTAGGAAGAGACAACCCCTTCAACTCCCACTCATTTTAGGTCGGGGCTTCATTTATATCAGTATTTTCCTCGTTTGACCTAATTTGCTTCTATTGATCCTTTTCTCTCAAGTTCCCATAGATTCGTTAGAATATTTTTTGGGTTATTTAACCATGGAAAAGAAAGTATCCTAGACTATACCATCTTTTATAGCTGCGAAAACATCTATTGTTACTTCATCTTCGATGTTTTTTAAAACACCCGAGTCTCATCTTTATGGTGGTATGTATGTCCCACTAGGTTACCAGGCTTTAAATGGAACCTATTCTAGTGTCTCCTCTAGTCCATGGACTTCGCCCATGTCATCATAAGGAATTCTATTTGGTTCATCTCTTACGAGTATTGAACAACCTGACCCTCAATATCAGGTTGTCCCATCCAATTACCTTCCATCTTATCCAGTATCTGCTAGATACCCATCATATGAAAGTCAGTATGTGCAATATCCCTATACCCCATATGCTCGGGGGGCACAGATGTCCGGTCCATATGGCAGTACTTCGTCATATTTAGTTCAATCATATGTTTTAATGCTTGTTTTCCAATAACAGCCTACTTTGGATGTTCAGCCGCAAACAGTTGTGTATCAATGTCAACAAGTTCAACTTGTTGCATTTGTTCCTACTACACCTATTATTTATTCTATGGTTGTTGGTCATTCTGCTCAAGTGGGTCCTTCCACCCCTAACCCTCAAGTTTTGGGTCTATAGACTCTGTCTTCCTAGGTTGATACTCAACAACTATCTGTATCAGGAATTTTGCAACCACAGACTAGTTTACCTTTGTCACAGGCTACTACTGGCCCTGTCTATTCACAATCAGGTCCGAATTATCTTGGCGGGCAACCGTTTTATCAAATACCATGGTAGCCACAACAACCATTCCCATATTATCAAGCTTATCCAGGACCTGGTCAACAAGCCTACCCCTATCTGGGTTACCAAAAAAAGAATCCATTTTTTGGTATGCAAAGGCCTACTGCTCAGGCTATTCCATCTTATCCTAGTTATGCTCAACCTGACCTTAATTGATAGTTGTCATTTTTTTCAATGTTAGAGTTACCTAATTTAAATTAGCTCACCAATAATCCCATTCATTATTTACCTTGGTGGCTAGTGATTCCTCATATATTACCCTCGGACATTCCCAAATTCAATGGAAATTCTAGAGAAGAACCATCTACGCTTCATCAAATTCCTTAAATGATGGTTCTATTAGATTGTGTCTTTTTTTCATAAAACTCTTACTGGTTCAGCTGTGAAGTGGTACATTGAATTACCACGAGCTTCGTGTGATAACTTTACAGCTTTAGCCACTAGTTTTTTAACCCGCTTCCAGTTACCCATCATATATGAAACTAGAACGGAGCTTTTGACCAGCTTTAAACAGACCATTATTACTCATATATCGGATCATATACATGAGTGGCATCATCGTCATCGAATGGTTAAAACCATTGGTCCTGATCAGATTTTAGCTAAGTGGTTTATTAAGTCCTTGTTTCCATCTATCACCGAGGATGTGGCCAAAGGTGGTGTTGTCACTGAAGAGAAAGTAATTTCTCATACCCAATATATGGATCTGATTTACACTTAGTATGGCATGCTCAATGAAGATATTCCAAATGTGCCGCAACCAAATTTTATTGTTCCTCCTGCTCCATATGGTTAGGATATCCATGGCGGCGATGGTGCTATTGGTTCTTCTAGTGCTACGGCAGCAAGTCAACTATTTGGTCCTATGCTTGATGTTTCAAATAAAAACCCAATTGCATCTGATCATTCGTCTTCTTCTGAAATCCATGCCGTGTCATATGAAAAAGGCAAAAGTGATAAGAAACCTAGAAATAGGAAGAAGGGGAAAGATAAGAAGAAATCAAATTCATCCGAACAGGAAAAAACATCTGATTCATCTAGTTCTTTTTGGAAACCTTGTTATCCTTGCTTGATATGTAATGAGGAGCATTTTACGTGAGATTTTCCTCACCGCTCAGAATTCACAAAGCTTCTTAATTCTTCTTCTGAATCTGCAGTGTTGACAAATCCTTTTCTAAACCCGGAAACACATACGATTGCTACAGATCTTGCTTCTAGTTTGCAAGTGCTTATGTTATCCACCACTAAGCCCAAATTGATGTTTTGGTATCGAATCGAAGTAAAGATTATAGTAATCCTTGTCGTCATACAATGGTCAGGCTACAAATCAACCTACTATTATGGGAAATGTTACCCTAAGGTCCTGGGTTGATAAACCTCATAGAGCAGGCGCATGTCATCACAAGAAGGACTCAAATTACCAACTTCTATGATTTAAACTAGAAAGTGAGGATTGTAGATCTTAACTGTTTATCCTTCGTTTGTAGTAGATCTCGTAGGGTTGAAACCCCCTAAAAATCCTCGTGCTCCAGAACCTACAAATCAAAAAAGAACAATCTCAAAAACCTAGTTGTATAGCATATATGTCCTAGATGTTAACAAAATAGCATACATAATCTCATAAAGATAACAAGAAATAAACTATTCAATATTATAAAGCATGTATAAGAGACATATGACACATGAACATCAGGAACAGGATGGTACTTCTTTTATTGATAACATGTACAGAAAATAGTAGTGGAGAAATCACCTAATATCTACCACGACCTTGAGAATAACCATCCTTTGGATTCGTCCATCCCTAGCCTCACAAATCTTCTTCCATGAATGGTGCACAAAGGATGTCACATAGAATGAGGGTGATCATCACAAGGAAACAAGGGTTTCCTAACAATATGGTAAGTGAAGGAGGCAAAGGGGAAATATCAGACTTGATCAGGGCTATAATAGGCTATAATATCTATAATTCTCTCTCTCCTCCCTTAGGCCATTCCATTGAGGTGTATTTATACTTCCTCAAATTACTTTTTTCAGTTGGGGAACAATTAGACCATGGGTTGGGGTAGTTAAGTTACAGGAAAAATCGTAAACACCGCCTCAATAATAGGGAAATTTTATATTTTTGAATACTTTAAACAGCATACGTGGGTCAACTATGGATGGACCCGTGTGTGCACGTGGAAAACGTTGGGCAGAGTCGCGTATGGATTTTAAAATATTGGTTTTTGATAAATGTGACCAAGTCTGAATGGAAGGGCTGCCCAAGGCCAATGCATAAGTTATCAAGTATATAGAGGTGATAAATGATGCTAAAACACCTACCACTTCAACTTCGACCTCCTATGACTCAGCTCAACCGCCTATCCTTCCAAGTTAACAATAAAACCGCCAAAGGGAGTAGTTCACAAATCAAAATTCAACCCTCGAGCTCATGCATATCAAAATTATATTGTGGTAGAAGGCCTAGCTCGGTCACAATATTCTATGCCAACACTTGAGGTTCTTCAGAATTGTCCCTCCCAGAGGTTGGATTTTTTGTCCGTGATTGGTGGAATCGATCCATCGAATTCAAATCGTGTAGTCTTTAATCACGTGGGCTATGTGCCACAATTACCAACACAGTTAGCATTCTTGGTTCAAGTACATGTCCTGGATTGCCTCATTCATCGCACTATCATTGATGAAGGAGCATCTACTTGTATCATGTCAATGAGTTGCTAGAAGTCACTTGGCTCACCAACTTTGTCACAATCACCTACGACGTTGAAAGCTTTTGATGGTCATACATATAAGCCTTATGGAATTCTTAGTAACCTACAAGTAGAACTAGGGGGAAAATAAGTTACTGTTGAAGTTGAGATTGTTGACAGACCCCTTGACTACAATATATTACTTGGAAGACTGTGGGTTTATGCTATGGCTACAGTAGTATCTACTTACTTTCGTATGATCATCTTCCCCCATAAAGGAAGTATCACAGCCATTGATCAACTCTCTTTCTTCGGTTTTGGTTCCCAGACAACTAGAAGCATTCCATTTTTTCATGGACCCCCACCTTCACTTCAAAAAATTGGTGTAGGACTCTTCAAGGATCCTACCCTAATGGGCACCTTTTCATTTTTGTCACCTATGACATTGGCGGAAATCACACATATGGAGACCTGCAACATGATATCTTCCACTTCATCTGACTTAAGGAAGATACCCAATGATTCTCAAGTAATTAGGCTGGGTGACATCATGTCGCTAAGTCTAATTGAGCTATCATAGAAACCAATTTTCTTGGCTTATGTGGCCAATCCAAATCCTTTGTCGCCAACCGTTGGGTTGATCATTCATTGTATTTTGGTACTTATTCTGATCCATTTTCACGCGTAATCTTGTTGATGAGAGCATTATGGAATCCATGATGCTGGAAGAAGAAACATGGGAATCATCACATCAACGATCCCATATTCCAGATGATAGTGAAGATAATCCATCTGAACTATATCACCCTACTATCATTTATTTCTTGTCGAATTTTATGGCTATCCATGTTGTCGACTTGGAGTGAAACCCATCAAATATCAAAGAAACGATTTCTATCGATATTTCGACCAAACCAGGTATTGTAGAAAACATTCATGTCGGTGCGTCTTGTTCTCCATATGAACTTGACACTTTCCGCGCTCTTTTTCATTAATTCCAAGATGTATTCGCTTGGTCATATGAGCAGATGTTAGGTATCAACTATAGCATTGTTGAACATGATATTAAAATGTATCCTGATATTAAGCCGGTGTGACAGCACCTTCATCCTATTCACCCTTATAAATCAGTTTCCATTAAAGCATAGGTTGAAATTTTTTTGTGTGTTGTATTCATTTACCCTATTTCTCTTACCAATTGGGTTTTTAACATTGTTCCTGTCATGAAGAAACAACACAATTAGAGTGTGTGTCGATTATTGAGATGTTAATCATGCTCGTTCGAAAAACAACTATCCCACTCCCTTTATTAACCAAATTATTGATGAATGTGTTGGATGTGAAATATTTTCTTTCATGGATGGATTCTCCAGTTACAATCAGATCAATATTCACCCACAGGACCAATAAAAAACCGATTTTATTTTTCCCTAGGGCACATTTGCTTATCGAAAGCTCCTTTTGGTTTAAAGAATGTTGGGGAAATAGTCCAGAGGGAAATTAATTATGCTTTTCATGACATCAAACACATAGTTCAACTATATCTGGATGACTTACCTGCACATTCACGGAAACTGGTTGACCACCCGCTACATCAAAGAGCGATATTTCTACGATGATGTCACATAAAATACGCCTCAATCTGCAAAAATGCGTGTTTGGTGTTGGTTCTGGTCATTTGCTTGGATTCGTCGTGTTGAAAGATGGAATTTGACTTGATCCACTGAAGGTCCAGACCATTCTTGATTTTCCTACTCCTTCCAATCTGCTTCAGTTACAGAGACTCCAAGGGAAGGCTAAATTTTTAAGGAGGATCATTCCTAACTACGCCGAAATTTCTAAAGGATTTACTCGACCCTTGAAAAGGGGGTTCCCTTCCATTGGGATGAGGTTGCGCAAGCTTCCTTTGGTGTTCTTAAAGTTACTCTGATCCGAGCATCATTAATCTATCCCCCAAATTATCAGATTGACTATTTCCTATATCTCGTCGCTACAAATACAACCATCACTATAGTTTTGTTCCAAGAAGAAGATGGGATTGAACATCTGATATATTGTTTGAGTCATAATCTCAATGATATGGAAGTTAAGTACACATACATTCAGAAGCTCACTTTGGTAGTTGTTCAACCTATACAAATACTTCACCATTATATCCTGCTCTGAAAGATCATTGTCATTTCGGATTGCAACCCTATGATATACATTCTGTCAAGTCAATTGCTAGGGGGGGAATATTCAAAATGGATCATCATTTTGCAGGATTTTGATTTAGAATTCGTCAAATCCAAGTCAAAGAAGTCTTTGGTGTTTTTTGAGATTATTTGTGACCTTCCTTCGAGTAGCACTGATCCTTCTACGGAAGCATCAATTCTGGACGAGTTTTTTTTTCTGATTGATTCATCTTGCCTATGGTATGGATATTTCATCATTTATCTCCAGACCTCTCACTCACAACAAAAATGTATTCGATACCAAGCCAAATATTATTTGATCATCAGCGGTACACTTTATCGTCGTGGTGTCGATACAATTTTACGTAGGTGCCTCACGCATGAGGAGGCCAAAAATTTTCTAAATTATTTCCATTTTGGTGCATGTGGTGGACATTTTTCTAGTTAAGCTACCGCACAGAATATTCTCTGTGCTAGTTACTTCTGTCGTACCATATTTCATGACTACATTATTGCAATTAAAGGTTGTCATGCTTGCCAAATACTTGATCATAAAACCCTCTTGCCACCAGCACCAATGCATCCTGTCGTCGTTTTTGGACCATTTGAAAAATGGGGCATTGACTTCATGATATGCAACCCCTACTTGGTTGGGAGGCATGTGTATATTATTGTCATCATTGACTATTTTACCAAGTGGGCTGAGGGGATGCCTACATTCAACAACACTGGACATACAACTACATTGTTTTTTTTAACCATGTGGTTTCACAGTTTGGTGTACCACAAGCCATAGTCACAGATCATGGAAAAAAATTTCACAATCACATGATGGATGAGTTGACTTCCAAGTTAGGACTGTCACATGATATTTCTAACCCTTGTTATCTGCAAGCTAATGGACAAGTTGAAGCTATCAACAATATTCTTAAGTGCATGCTTGAACGCGTGATTGGGGTTCATAAACATAACTAGAATTTGATCTTGTACTTGGATTTTTGGGCATATGAACCTCGGTGAGAAATGTGACCAGATTCACTCCCTTTCAGTTGCTTTATGGTCTCAAAGCTATCTTAACAATACAATGCGAAATACCATTGTTCAAACTCGTGATTGACCTACTACCTGACACTTCTGAAGAAGAGGAATGTCTTTTAGATCTCATCCATCTAGATGAAATGCGTCATCAAGCCGCATTGTATGAGAGCGCATAAGAGACGAATCAAGGCCAAATATGACTACAATGTAAAGCCTCGCACCTTCTCGCAAGGAGACCCGGTCTTGATTTTATGATTAGGAAACGATAAGATAGGAACAAAGGAAATTTGAACCATTATGGCATGGCCGTACATTTCCAAACACGATTACGGCTAAGGGTGGCTACAAAGTTGGTATATTATGATAGGATTCCATTGTCGTAGCCTCGAAATGGGTTGTATCTTAAATGTTACTATACCTGATTTTGTGTAGTAAACACTATATTATATGATTTGATTGTGTATGTGTAGTTGTGTCTTTAGAGTTTTCATGTGGTTAGTAATCCTCTTTGCATTTTTTGCATATGTTTGAATCTCTGGAACGATTTGTTGGATATCTTGATGTCGAATCTTTGGAACTACAAGAAAAAAACCATTTTTGTAGCGGATGTTTTTGAGGAATTCCTCATAAAAATGACGAACATCCGTTACTAGAGGAGGTCGGCGGGTGGAGGTTTTTGCGGATGTTTTTCTTCCGGTGCATTTATCATCCTAAACTGCACTGGTGCGTTCAACTAGAGAAATCACCGGTACGCACAAAACATTGGCACACCGGGACACCGTGTGCTCGGTACAAACCCGCTCGGTGCATCTCATTACTGTAGCACACCAGTGCTTTACAAATATTCTGCACCGGTGCATCCTAAAACCCCGCGCCAAAATTGAAACAACCTGATGTGGTTTTAAGAAACTGCACCAGTGCGCAAAAAATCTGCATTTTTCACTTTTTAGTGCTCTAGATATCTCAAACACCGGTGAAAATTTACCTTGTGTGAGGTGCCCCACCGTCGGTGCTCCCATTGCACGCAATGCTGTTGTACATTGCCCACCATCTCCATTTCGAATTTTGTAAAACGGTGGGAAAATTTAGTTTTTCAAATTCTACAGCCAATATGCCTCCTTGATGGCCAAATGTATAGGTATTTTCCTTCTTTTTCCATAATTAAACCTTTTAGCAAATTAGTTTTCAAAAATAGCTTAAAATTCACCTTATTTAAAAAAAACAAAATATCCGCGTAGTGCGCTCGTGCATTTAGCTCTTT
This sequence comes from Pinus albicaulis, assembly GCA_034641835.2. Classification (NCBI taxonomy): domain Eukaryota; kingdom Viridiplantae; phylum Streptophyta; class Pinopsida; order Pinales; family Pinaceae; genus Pinus; species Pinus albicaulis. The sequence continues at coordinate 9,040,476 of MU968389.1, forward strand.
GCCCAGCCATGATATTTAACATAATAAATTTATATGCCACACCACGAACGGTGCTAACGGTATCCGCACCTGTTCTGGGGCGGTAACAAAATGATGCACCGTGATTTTTTAAAATTAAAAAAAGTGCGGTGTAGTCGATTACTCGACCACACCGTTGACCATGTCGAATTGTGGGAATGCGGTGCATTGATGGAAATATCCGCCCCTCGATA